>CM076974.1:23340749-23365749 GCA_039105355.1 Benthosema pterotum | reverse complement strand
GATAAGAGAGTGTATCTGAGGATATCATAACCCCAACAGCCGAGAGGAAATTAATATCGAAATACAAAAGATTGCCATTCACCAGGACACACTGAAGGACATGCAGACACTCATGTTGCCATTCTGGGAATACAGAAGATGTATCTTGTGCAACCTATATAATTCAAGAGATTTCACACGAAAAATACTGTGTGTCTTATTAAGAAGTAATTTAAACAATATTTGAGTCTTCAAAGTCATCTTCAAATATATATATATATATATATATATATATATATATATATATATATATATATATATATATATATATATATATATATATATATATATATATTATATATATATATATATATATATATATATATAATCGTTAGCATGACACTGCATCACGGTTCTATGGCTCTGACAACCAGTTGCAGTTTACACCCATCTCTGTCCACACTCAAACAACGAATTTCATAAAAAAGTTTTAAGTTTAATACTGACAAAGACAAAATGTTATCACTAAACATGAAGGCCGAAATGTCTTCAGTATGAGGTCTTCAGTATGAGGTTTCTCAAGATATACTGTACAGCAATGAGCAGTGAGCTTAATCAAATCCAGGCCCTGAATCTGTCCTCAGAGGCATTCAGAATGTGATTACATTACATTGTTGTGATTACATTGTTGTTATTAGTGGGAATTCAAACTTAGGCACAATACCGGAAGAGGAGGGCTAGGTAGGGCTGCCAAGTTGGCCAACATCCTGATATCCACATTCACATTCTTCAATTGGAAACAAACAAACAAACAAACAAACTATTGATGAATGCACATTACCTCTTTTCAGCACAACTCTCCTTGTGTCGCATCCCATTTCTCCTGATCCCATCTCAAGACTAAATCCCCACCACTTTGTTTTTTGTGTCTGGCTGCCCACTTTGGTGTAATTCAGGAAAGTGTTTGAAACACTCTTTCAATAGACCCAATCTAGAAGAGTAATACACTTAATTAATCCAATTAAATTATCTCGAAGCCCCAAGGTTTGCTGGAAGAAATCCAATTGGTGGCCGATCTCTATTTTCTCTGCCTGTATAGCTTCAGATGCCTGTCTGTTTTTCAGCAGGGAATGAGCTGCTCAAGTACTGCTGTTTGAAGCATTTTGTGGTATGTGTCAACAAGATGAACAACACTGGTTAACAGCACAGAATAAAGGCCATGACAGCAGTGAGTACAGGGCAATCTCTCTCTCTCTCTCTCTCTCTCTCTCTCTCTCTCTCTCTCTCTCTCACACACACACACACACAAACACACACACACACACACACACACACACACACACACACACACACACACACACACACACACACACACACACACACACACACACACACACAGTGCGAGAATAAAGAATGCTCTGTAATAGTCATAAGGGTGCACTGAAACATCCTCCCCACACACATGCGCACTCTGCGCATGCACACACACACACACACACACACACACACACACACACACACACACACACACACACACACACACACACACACACACACACACACACACACACACACACACACACACACACACACACTGAGAATGCTCTCTCATAGCTTTTATCTTGTATTTACCTTCACAGATATACAAATATACAGACAGAGAGAGAGAGAGAGAGAGAGAGAGAGAGAGAGAGAGAGAGAGAGAGAGAGAGAGAGAGAGAGAGAGAGAGAGAGAGAGAGAGAGAGAGAGAGAGAGAGAGAGAGAGAGAGAGAGAGAGAGAGAGAGAGAGAGAGAGAGAGAGTCCTGGAGCCATGTGGGCTGCTCTAATGAGTCTTGTGTCTTGCCTATATGACCTATCATCTGGCCCACATAGAATCTGGGGACACAGCAGCACTCGATGTCTGTGGTGTCCAGTAAAATGAAAAAAAGTGGAAGATGTCTTGAAAAAAGTGTATTTCTGGTATATGGCAATGTGATCAAAACACGAAGGAGAGGCTTGTTGCACAATGGCTTAAATAAAAGTTCAACAAAGCCCCTTTTTAGATTGCCAGACCATGTGAAATTGATGTGGTGGAGTTGAAATAATAGACAATTTGAACTATTCAAGTAAAGTAACAAATATATCAAAACTGTAGTGTAGTTTCCACCACTGCACTGTATACACGTAATTGTACTGTAGTGAAGTCAAAAGTAGTTTGCCAGTGTGCTACTCTACAGTATTTTCTAATTTGTGATTTGACAATTTTGATTTGTTTTTGTTTTTTGCTTCGTTTATGTGATATGTTAGCACTTGTTCAATTCTGCATTGTCTTCACAATACTTCTGCATCGTCTTCACAATACTTTGTATAGCCAATGCAATGTAATGTGTATTTTGACGGTAAAGTTCACCCCATTCCCAAGAGGAAAATGCTCCCGTAAACCTGTAAAGGTCAAATATAAATGAACTCTATGCTGTAAGGCGTAGATCTTTGTCACCGCTAAAACCCCCCTTAACTTCTTTGCCTTTTTAAACTATTTTAAAAAACATTTTTTCAGTAGTTAAAATGGCCAGCCTACAAGCTCACAGTGTGTCAATAGATTGGCACGTTGAACTATTCCAAAAGGTTTTTCAAAATAGTAAAAAAAAAAGGGATATGGGGTTTGGCATAAGGAGTTTAGAGTGTAACGAAAATGGAGCCCTATGTGTTTTCTCCTAACTCCTACCATCTGTCCTTTGGCTTTAGGAATCCGGGTTGAGGAATGGGGGGGTTAATCACACCATGACCCATGTGTGCTATCGTCTGCTTCAAATTAACTATAATTTAATTTACACTTGTATCTCACCATTTATGGTTGTATTAATAAACAAGGCGTGCTCCCTAATCCATCTTGTGAAAATTGCTACTTGGATATATTTTAATTTAGAAATGCATCATGTACATAACATGTATGTGACACAATGCACATGGATTTGTGCACATTACGTTACTGTAAGTAGGCCTATAGCATCTTATACTGTAGCCGTACAGTAGACTAGAGCTGCACAATTATAGCTAAAATTATATTTCTCTTTACTTTGCTTGAAGGGAGTACATTTTTTGTTTGAATAATAAAAAGTGTGAGATAAAACACAATTGTATCATTACAATATAAGGCTTACATTCCAGATTGTAGCTTTAACCAATCAAGAGGGAACAGAGCAGAGGCTGAACCTCAGCCCTGATGTTCAGAACTGTAAGTACAGTAAGTCAATCTCTTTGCAGTTACACAAACAGTGATGATTTGGAGGCCCGCTCCAATCCTGAAGGATTTACAGTAAGAGCTCCAGCAGACCCACCGCTGAGTTGAACTCTTCCAGAAGAAAGCCGGAGAGGAGGGGTGCAGGGAACGGTTCTGTTTTAGCTGCTGTGACCCCTACCCCTGCTTTGGATCAGTCTGTGTTATTACACCTGCAACCAATGAGCCATCCAGAGAGATCTGCCTCACACTGGATAAGAATATTGGTTTCTCTCCCACCCTCGTTCTCTCTCTCTCTTCTATTCTCTCCTACACTCACTCGTTCTGTCCTTTTTATGATGCGTTTCTGATGTGAATGATTACATTTTACATTCCAAGAAATTTGCTGACATTGGATGACACTTTGTATATCCAGGGGTGCTTCCACATCCCCAGTGCCACCTTGGGGATGTTTTCTTTGTGACCAAGTTTCTTTGACAAAGGTAGTCAATCTACAGAGCAGAGTATTTGCCTGACAATTGGAGATCTTTCCATGGATAATATTACTTGATGAACAATAGTGTTTAATACTGTAGTCACACCTGAGATCTGAATTCTCTCTACCTTGTCCGTGGTGTTCACACCCTTATTTATAATGGGGGCATATTTCAAAATAAGAAAACACCTATATGGGGCTGACTGCATCTCTTTTATTGGCAATGTAGACCAAATGTAAGCCACTGCTCTGTGTGTGAAAAGGTCCCTCAAAAATCTTAGAATGAGACAAGTCGGAAACAAACTGCGCAGTTTAATAAAAAACAAACAAATATCAATGTCAATGTATGAATATGATTGGCCCCAAACCAGACTTTGGACACGTCTGACCCCTGACAAAGTAGACCTTTGCCAAGACATGAATGTCTCCATGATCTCTCTCACTTTGTATCTCTCTGTCTCTTTTGTTTCTTCTACCTTTCCTTTGATATATTTAGACAGGCTAGAAGAAAAACTCTCAATAATAAACTCCAGAGCACATTGATTATGCCCTCGTCATGTCATTTTCTTCTACAAACCCTTTTTCCCCTGCCAATCTCAATGTAGTAGCAGGCAGGAGGCCAGTGTTTTACAAAGGTCAGCAAGTCTTCACAAATCCTGCCGATTGTGGTGTGGGCTGATTTTGCAGGATACCTTGGAGTGATAGTGTGAGTCAGCCAGGGGTTCAACATTCCCAATATCAACTTAACGTAGGCTAATTTAAATAAGTTAAGTTAAGTTTGTAAATAGTTTACAATGTGTTGCTTCTAGTATGTGTTCTGAACTTGTGAATATTCACTGATTGTTTTGGTATATCGCTGAGTCACTGCAATCATACGAATAAAAAAAAGAAGAATCATTCTGTTGTTGTCTTCCTGTACCCCATGGCATGCAATGACTCTCAGAGGAATCTGGTCAGTGGGCCCAAGGGCATTCATGAGAAATCTGTTTTCCCGAAAAAATGTCACGTCCCTTATCTTTCCAAACACTGTTCTGTTTCAGCAACATGTTGCTGTAAATTCCTGTTCCCCAGTCAGTGTCGAGAGCTAAACCAGAGGGTAATTACACCAGTTAGCTGATTTAACCACTTTAACCCTAAATACAGTACACCAGGGATCTATACTTGGCGCACATACACACGCATGCACAAATCATCACTATATTGTGATCAGCCAATCGTCAGCCATGTTTGCGTTCACACAAAACACTAAAAGCTGGACATATAGGAGGGGCTAAAACCTATTGAAAATAGTTGATAAAAAATAATGAAATTCAAACAAACAAATGCATTTTAGCATGAGAGGGTTTAATTGGCATCTACAATTAAAATGACAGAAATATGGCTTAAAAGGTAATTGGTATTTGCGCTAAAAAAAGAACATTGTTTCAATAACTATAACTAAGAAAATGTAATAAATGTAAAGGTGAATAGATAAACATGTTGACTGTATGAGACAATAAATCTGGTTTTGTATAAGAAAAGACAGGTAAGTGAGCTACTAGCCTGGCCTAACCTGAAATGATTTTGGCCCAGGGGGGGCGGGGTGCCGTGGGATCTACACGGCAGATGAGCTGCTCTGATTTGATCTCACTAACGTGTCGTCATCCTCTGGCCCCTCCCCCTACCGCCCCTACACTGCTGTGCTACGTCACATCAATTGGAGCAACACCCCACCCCGAAAGGTTGACTCCCCCTAGGCTCTGTGTGTAACAAATTACCCACAGTGAAAATGAAAGCCTGCATGTTGAGCTAATTTTATTACATTTATATACCTTTTTTATCTGTATTTGTGTAGTTTACTGTACATTATTTGTTGCTGTTATTCTTTTCTACATTACGCTATATTTTTGTCAATTACATTCTGAAGTTGTCACAAATACAGAAATGCCTAATAAAACAGTATTAAAACAAGACCAATAGAACCTCATACCAAAATATCAAATGATGATGATGTCACAGAATTTGCTCTTTACAGCACAATTTTCTGTAACCTGCATGCACTCAGCAGATGACATGACTGCAACCTATAGCTTTGGTAAATGCATTTATTTTGCAATCATTGTGAGGCAATACTCTGTACCATGTATATATTTCATGTGATATTTTCTGCTGACACAATCAGCATAAACCTGGGAAGGCTATGCTCTATAGGCTATCATTATCAGCAGAGAGCAGGCGATGTGTAATCAGCACCCCAGCACTCTGGAGAAAGTATTGCTCTAACTAGCACCATTATAGTCTGTGCAGATGTGCTGGTCTCCAACTGGCTGATTTCGGTATTAATTTCACTCACACACACACACACACACACACACACACACACACACACACACACACACACACACACACACACACACACACACAGACACACGCACACACACACACACACACACACACACACACACACACACACACACACACACACACACACACACACACACACACACACACACACACACACACACACACACACCCCACACCCCACACCCCACACACACACACACAAACACACACACACACATGCGCACACACGCCCATGACTACAAATTGCTGAGTACCGTACTGTTTCCCTGGGGGAAAAAAACACCGAAAGCATATGCAAATGGCAATAGTTTTAATGACCATTTCATGTAAGTACCTTGGATTGTGATTTGTGAGAGGGTTGGAGTTAGGTTGAGAGGGTTTATTTCTCTAATAACAACCATAAACACCAACCTTGTTTGAAACAAATAATACAAATAATAAAGGTGTCCTTTAAGAGGACACCTTTCCACATTGTTTTTGTACACATAAATACTGCATTGACCACTATAGTGTCCTCACAATGAGTTTTTTTGGCAACAAGGTATGTGTTGCCATGAGTTGAAGTACGGGTCTAGCTAGGCCTATCGTATAGAGCTCTGGGACATTCTGGTCAACGAAGTATAGGGTTTAAGTGGTTAAAAACTAAACAAAGCTGCAGACAGCCTGAGATGGATGAGCCACCTTGACCAGGGTGTAACCTTGCAGAATGTGGCATTAGGCATCCATTCACATGTGTTGTAGGCTAGGGTATAACATGATAAATTAAGTCCTGACTTGTCCTTTTATACATGCTTACACAGCAAATGTGATAAAGTAGGCTAATATATTGGTAGTTCTTAAACCCCATATACTGTACTTTGGTCTCCATGGTGTCCTCCTTTTTCACTCAATAAATATCTCCATCGTAAAGCTGATCTACAAGCCTGAATGTTTGCCAAATGCTTGCCTATTATGACATGCCCCACAAAATAGTGGTGGTTTTCTTGATTCACTTCCACTGATTGACATCATCACCATTGCCACGTTATAGCACCTTTCTAACAACATCAGTTGCAATGCTATTAATGTGATGTATTGTCACACTGTATCTCATACATGAAGGAAGAAACAAGAAAAATACAACACTTGCTAAAGCATTGTTTTCCTACTGTATGGCACAGTGTACCAGGCTTACCTTCCTCCATTGCGATATGATTCAAGTTGTTCTGCTACACAGAGTATATTTTGGAATCGATTCAAGCAAAGGCCTGTTTGTAGCATGTGATATGATCACAGCCAATGTTTAAGAGTCACATAGCTTAGCTCTCAATGTGAGGGAATATTAAATGACAACAATGAAGTTCAAAAATCAGCTTGAACAATCATATTCATCTCAGAAACAGATGAGACTTTGAGAGCATATAAATGTTTGGAAAAATGTTCATACCTTTGTACAGTGCTCTTTATCCTGCCAGTATGCAACTATTAACCTAGCCTATTTGTATACATTAACTTACCATACAGTATTTTGTCTTATTACTGTATTGTTGTATGTTGTGTGCACACATGCATGTATTGTGCACATGCACACGCACACGCACGCACACACACACACACACACACACACACACACACACACACACACACACACACACACACACACACACACACACACACACACACACACACACACACACACACACACACACACACACGAGCACACGCACACATCCTGACAATCTTTCCTGCCCATCCTCCTCCACATAATGTGTGAAAGCTCATGCGGACTCAGAGACAGAGCAGTATTTAACACCAGATCGTTTGACACATAAAAGCATTCCATTTCCTACACACACAACGGGGGTTCCCTGTAATCTCTCAGACAGATTCGGAAACAGGCGTGATGGTGCAGAGTGGGCCTGCTCTACACTTAACCCACTGTCAAGTCTGCTATGGATCTAGACCTGTGGTTCCTATTCCTAAATGTTTTATCACAAGACCCAGTAGAGAAATTAAACGTTTTTTTCCCCCTAGGAACCCAGTTGACACAATGACAAAAATTAATAACAAACATAATGTACTGTATATATTGTTTGCTCCCCTTTGATGCCTGTGGTACCTGTAACCCTGGGTTTTGCTTTTAAAAAATAAAGTGTTGGTCACAAAAATATGAAAAAGCCCACAACTGTACAATATGTACTGTATGTCATTTCACACTACTTTGTGAGCTCATAGATGTGCTCGTTTAATTACTTTTTCAGCTTGTTTTTGTGTAGGATTATTATAAAAAATAAAATTCATGAAATTGTTTATACTTTATTAATCTTTCAAAAAAAGAAAAAGGTTTCATCTGACATTACTGCACTAAATGCCACATTGAAGTCATACAGTATACAGTATGCAGGGTGGAACTTGATATGCTTTGAACTTGAATAAAGACAATCGACATGGATCAACATGTCCTTTTCACTGTTCTGATCAATTTGGAAACAGAAAAAGAGGAGGGGGGGGGGTGATTCTTTGGGAATTTCCTGTTTGATCTCATTTGGCAGACCGTCATTCAAGATAAAATCTGAACTAAATAAAACATTAGCTGAAGTCTTTATAGTTTTTATACTTTGTCAAGTATGTCCAGGAGCTATTAGCCCCATTACCACTTGCAAGTCACAAGTAACAACTACATGTATGTCCCGGTCAGGATAATGTAGGAACAATTTCATTAAAAGCTGCATCATTACATTGTATAAATGTTTTATTTCTATGCAATGTATTCATATACTGTATTCTGCCTGTTGATATAGCCCCTGTAAAGAAAAAAACCCTGCATTGGATTAAAGTAAAGCACAATAAAATATATGATAAAAGATGTGAATTTCTTGTTGAGTTATATCTCTTACATCTTCATCTCAGATCAAATAAATCACTCAGTGGTGATGCTGTCCCTCTAGATTGACCCTCAGTGATTTTACAAGCTCATTACAACTCGAGCCTGCAGTGAAGGCCTGGGGGCGTTAGTGGAAAGACATTGATTTCAGATGAACAGGGGTATTTTATGTCCTCTTCACCATGTGAAGAAGACCCCTGGCGAGCAACAGCATAAGGTTAAAGGGATCTAATTTATCGGGCAGCAACAGCAAATGGGAGCCATCCTCATTAACTGAGACCTGCTGGTCCAGTAAGCTATTACAGAGAAACAAGGGTTTGGCTCAATGTCTTTTTTATCCTCATTTTTTCCGTCAAGACATCATTGTTTCTCTACTGCAGCTATATATATATATATATATATATATATATATATATATATATATATATATATATATATATATATATATATATATATATATATATATATATATATATATATATAAATCAATATCGGAAAATATTGGTATATCGAGGTAAATATCGCAATTCTTTTCCCAATAAAATCGGTAAAAGACCATTTACAACCTTCCTCCAATGCAAGGGGTGGCAGGCCTTGGTGCACGTGCTGTTGGTCTGTAAAAAAGGGTTTTACAAATCACAGAATGCTCCCATTATGTATTTTTCGTCCACCACAAATGCCTGCATATATTGATATCGGTTGATAGCGGGGTGATATCGGTATTGGAAATTAAGAGTATCAGAATATCTGTAAAAAAAAGTCAATATCGGACGGACCTCTCTAACTGCAAGGGTCCATGCCAACAAATGGGCTCCTACTGACATTGTTCAAAGAACCAGCAAAGGCAAACTGATAAATGTACATTGTTCAGACAGGATTGTAACAAGCAACTTTAATTGATGGAGGATTAAATGTCTTGACGGTTGTAGGCTCTGCCTCTGACCAGTGTGATGACAGCAGTTATAAATGCCTCATGAATCAGTGAACAGGCTCTGACCAATGTGATGACAGTAGCCTCGATGCCTCATGAATCGGTAAACATTCCTTGAATGACTACCCGTCGCACCAATGAGGGGATCCCAGGGGCGGTTCTCTGGAGTCAGTACACCAGTCACCCAGGCGTTGGGAAAATGATGGAGGGCTGAGAGCGGTGTGTGTATGTTGTGTGTGTATATGTGTATGTCGGGACTGGACTAGTCGGCTGCTGGAATTTACACTCGGGGATTGGAAGGAATACTTTTGTGTTTACTTTTTTTTTTTTTTAAACGGACTCAGAATATCAATGTCGCCTCTGAAGATTGCGAGCTGAATCTACTTGGGGATCACTTTCCAGACCAACTCTTTCCTCCTCTTGTCTCTTCTTGGTCTGGATGATGGTGATGATGGCTAGCCACGGGTGCTAACTGTATGTCTGTATGGCTGCTGCTACTACTGCAAACAAGGTGATCACTAGCTAGCCACTGAGGCTAGGCTAGCACCACTAGTCGGTAGTTTCCTTCAGCAGTTCGGAGAGCAGCAGGTAACGCTCTGTTCGCCGTCGATGGTCATGGTGCGTGGCAGATGATGCCCTGCATGTCGCGGAAAAGGTGAGCGTCAAAACCCGTGCCCCGCTCACTATATAACATGTTGACACGTTAGCTTAGCAACTGAGAATCATTACCTTTACTGTTTTGCCGAACTCCGTGGCCTATTAATTCTTGTGCCCCAGTAGGTGTCGCTGTTACGCGGTTTTTGCGGCAAATCCGTGCCTGTACAAAGTTGATATTTTAGATTTATTTTTAGGTTCAGATTATTGCAGCTTTCACGCAATTTATATATATAATTCTACCACTTACCCTAGGCTATGATACATTTTACTTAACTCGATAAGTCACCAATTCCGCTGTAGCACCACGCAGCGGCGTAAAGCCTTATCCTTTCACAACGGCCCCGGCTACTCCTTGGATTGAGCCTAAACACTGCACAGAAAATTAAATGTAATGAAGGAAATCACTCAGCTGCATAACATAAAGCACGCGTTGCTTGAGTTAGGTTAACAGAGAGGTATTGGGTTGTCACGGCAATAGCCTCACTGTTATATATATATATCCCTTTGTGACTCCCAGTGTGCAGCCAGCAGCTACAGTACTATACACATGTGGAGGGTGCATTTCGTTAACATCTGTGCACTCTTGAGCCAACCAACGCCAGCAAATAGACATCACCCCCCAGTGTGTTGGCACCATGGAAAAGAAGTGTGGACATATCTGCATGATTTTCAGAGAGAAGAAATAATTGATTTTAACTAGAAATAACAAGCCGTAAAGGCGACTTTATACGCGGAGGGATGTGCTCCTATTGAATGTCTTTTATGTTGTCCAACGGACGACAGCAGCGTTGTGATCCCTTATATTTCGTGAAGCAGTTTTCTGAGACATTCTGTTCTTTAAAATAAGTTGACGTTCATAGTAACCCGCAATGTCAGGACACCACAGCCCCACTCACTGTGTGTGTGTTTGTGTTCTTTTCAGGCTGTCCCACATAAAGGAGTTTTGTATGCAGAGGAGGATTATCTGGTGAAACGATGGAGTGATTTTCTCTACTGTATCACCATGCACGCTGTCAAGTCCCACCACCACCACCACCTCTGCAGAGATTTGGTTTCATTATTTGGGCTCAACGGCGGACAGTTTGTGATGAGCACTACCACCACTCCTCTGGAAGGGTCTACGGTCGTTCATATTTAATGTGTTTCTGGTGGAACATTAACTATGTACCTACGCGGACCGTGGAACAGATTCGGATATATGTAATAAACAATTAACACCGAGTGTGTGAGTTCGCGTGGAGGGAAGGAAAGACGAAGGAGGTCGGGGACAGGTATATTGTGCTATATATATCCTAAAGAAACAAAGGATAAAAAACACAACCCTCTCCGGTTCTACTCAAGAATAAACATGGCTTCGGTTTGGAAACGCTTGCAACGTGTGGGGAAACACGCGTCCAAATTCCAGTTCGTGGCTTCGTATCAAGAGCTGATGGTGGAATGCACAAAGAAATGGTGAGTTTTTTTTGGGGGGACACAACACTGTAACACTCGAACCACAGACAGGGCCGGATGTAGGCATGGGCGTGGGGGTGTCAATTCCCCCTAAATGCCCTGACTGCCACCACCAAACATGATGGCATGCAAACAACCCAAATGTCAAAGATATTCAAATTAAAGTGCTTACATTTACAATTATTTGCTTACATTTACAATTATTACTACTGCTACTAACTAACTAGAATTGTGGCAGCACTTACACCAGCACCATTTTATCTTTCAAAACGGAAAACTTTGAGTCAGACCTTTAGCTTTATGCATGCTGCGTGCCTGTTGCAACTGTCTGTTAACAACAACTGATGTTATTATTGATGCTTGCCTAATATAAGTCCTACAAGATATAAATCTTGTAAAGAATTTAACTGAAAATGGTATGGGGGCAGCTTCATGAATCTGCCCCCATGCCATTTTCGTCTGCCCGCCCAATGGGGATATGTTACATCCGGGCCTGACCACAGCGCTGTCATGTCTTGTACAGCCCTGAAAACTCTATCAGTCAGGAGGAGTGAAGGAAGGAATGTCGCTCGCTCTGTGTTGTGCTGGAATGCTGTGCTGGCCACGGTCTTTGACGTCTCTGCTGTCCATAATTTACACACAGTCAGTCTCCGGGGTGTGCGGGCATGTCTGCAAGCTGGGAGGGGCCCTGCTGTGCTCGCAGCCTCATGAAATTGCTATGTTAGGATTTTCTCTCTCTTGCAGACAGTGATTCGTTTCGATTTCAAGGACCCCCATTTGATAGGCATTGTCCACAGCACAGGCTCCCATCTCTACTGTATATACATGATTTAGAATGTCTGGGATGGAGGGACCGCTATCTACAATGTAAAATACTCTCGTTCCATTTGGGAAGCTGTTCTACCTGGAATGAGGTGCCAAAAGGGGTACTGCCAGGGGTGCCAGCCCAGGTGTACAAATTGTGCTGTACACTCATGAGTTGCATACCAAGGTCTTTGATGCAGGTACTTTTAGGGTCTATTTTGCCCCTTGGTGGTCTTGGCGTTGACATAACCAGTGCTCTTTTGCACAAATTCTCAATTTGTTTAATTGGCTGCTTAGCCTGACGGCTATAATCAAATGTGCCTGTACCGTAGTCAAGTGATGGCAACGTCCACATAATTTGTGTAAGTTCATGGTTGTTTTGAAAGCAGGGGACGTATTGTGTGCAACAAGTAGGAATGTGTGTGTTTGGCCTGTTAAACTGTTATCATCAGATCGGATACGTGTTTCTGCCCGAGAATAGCGAAATTGTGTAGAACATGGTGGCACTGAACGGTATTGTGGGTACAGTTATTTAATTTTGCACAAATTCAGAATTTATTTGGTTTGAGACTATTTATCAACTACTGTATTTTTCTACTTGTCTGAGAAACATAGGCCCTCATTTATCAACGTGGTGTACACCCCAAAATGGACGTAAAACGTGCGTAGAGCAGAATTCCCGCATTGTTCGACATTTATCATTCCCACCATGAACTTGAAGTTGATCCTACGTCCGGACAAAACCCACATCAGGTCGGGAGCTGTCGTAGGATTTTTCCTTGCCTGTTTTTCTGTCCTAAACAAGCGGAGCAGCATTGTCGGAACTGCTGAAAGGCATCTAAAGTTATCTATTCACTCCTAATAGCTATAAAACGTAATAAATGATACAGATGAAAAAAATATATAGGTTTGGAAAGGCATATATAGGCTATGCGAGATGACATGCCTAATCCTGATGAAAAAAAGAAGAATTAAATAAAAGACACTTTTATTTGCAGTGATAGAAAGCTTGTAAATCAGCATATCACACTAATATGTAACACCTGCACTCCTGCAGTCATGTGCATGCGATCGACTTCATTTATTAATCACCGATCACACCATAAGGTTGATATGAGTTTATGAACTGAGTTTATGAGTTTATGAACTGTCTTGTCACTGTTATCTATCTTTTATGATTTAGGCTATGTGGTCACTCACAGGCAGCAGTCCGACTCACGGGAAAAGTTGAAAAGTTGGTTTAGCCAGATGTAACTCTTGAGAGTGTAAACTAAAAATATAACCAAATGGACCCTTGCAGGTCCAAATGCCATGGTATTATTTTACTTACTTAGGGAGTTGCGTGTGTCTACGTGAAACAGCAGCGCAATCGGTGGAAAGTTTTTATTTTTTCCCCCCATCACCATGGTTGCTGGTCGGAGGAGCGGCCTGTTTCTAAGGGCGTGTCAGGTTGATTTCTGCCGTCACATTTGTCATTGTAGGAAGGAAATTAGGCAGGAATCAGCTGTGTGCGATCGCTTGATATATGCCGTGTGGACTTGTGTGCACTCCAAAACCCACAATGGAATTTGGGGACGAATTTGCGCTCCTTTGATAAATGAGGGCCATAGTGAAGTTAGATGGGTGAGGCTAATCCAGAATTTGTTTGCTTTGTTATAATGTGGCTTTAACTGACCAGGCTGATATTCCACATGTGGAAAATAAAGTGATCAATTAAAGGAGACCTGGTTGCAGTGACAGTGGGGGAAACAGTAAAATGCTTGGCATATACCATGGTACAAGCTACAATTTAACCAGCTCCAAAACTCCAGCTGTCTCTGAAGGCCTTTGTCAGTATGAACTCGAAGGCTAGTTTATAGACCCATCATAGTCAGGAAATGGATTTATTTTTCACCAAATAACAGGTGTGCAAGCATCAAAATGTTGGTGTGATATGGTGTGCAACGATATACATACAGCAATAGTGTAATATGTACAGAAGGATTTTGGGCTATAATATAATTAAAAAGAACTTGTACATTCCTATGTACAAGAAGACATGTAACTGTTCTGTGAAGCTTCAAAAGATATAGATCATGTGCCACAGCAGCCACACAAAGTGTGTTCTGTCACAGTTGAAGGATGAGTTGTAACCACACAATGTGCCTTTTTACCTGCAGGTATGTGTCCTGCAGAGGGGAATGAGTGGTGGATGGTTGCAGCCTGGGGGCACGTATTCTCAGTAGCATAGTGGTGGCATGACTAACACACACGCGCGCACACACACACACACACACACACACACACACACACACACACACACACACACACACACACACACACACACACACACACACACACACACACACACACACACACACACACACGCACACCTCTAACCTAAACAGTGGTTCGGCAGTAGGACAGATGTTAACGTGTTGAGGAATGGAATGATAAAAATGTACGTCTGTTCTCAGTACAAGGGGTGGGTGGGCTCAGTCCTCTCAGTCACTCAGTCAGTCAGTACTGTGCCCTATTGTGCAATCCTCCTATTGGAGGCAAGTCCCTGGCCTGGTATGTGTGTGAATGGTAAAGAAGGTGGAGTCTATCCCCAAATTATGAATCCTATATGGTCTCGCAGAAGGGGGGACTCGCACTCACAGAAAGGAAATCATTTTGTGGAAAAAGTGTTTCTCCTAAGGATGCAGGAATCAACGCTGAATTTCTTCAGGTGATTGGGCGCTGCTGGCACTGCTCAGCTTGTTTCACCGTATGCGTGGAATATGTGACCCGTTTGAGGTCGATGTGTACGAGGAGGAATTTACATCACTGACCCTCTCCACTACAAAGCTTGATGTAGAACAGGAGTTTTCAACAGGTGCTCTGGGGACCACCAGTGGTCCCTGAGAGGATTCCAGGTGGTTCCCAGGCTAAATGATGGAACGTTGTTTAACTAGGTGTAACTCTTTGAGAGCGTAAACATGAAACCAAATGGACCCTTATGGGTACATTCGGTTTCATGTTTACACTCTCAAGAGTTGAAATATTTATCTGAATTAACCCAACTCTACACAACTAGAGAATGTAGAAGATGAATGGTCATTTTGATCTGTATGTTTGACTGTTTTGTTTTCTCCCAAATCCAGCCTGTTATTGTGGACAAAAGCAAAAGAAATATATTGGTTTTGGGTCTGTGGGGCTTAAATGTCATCAAATGGTGGTCCGTGGATGAAATTATGGATAAATAGTGTGCCCTGGTATGAAAATTGTTGAAAGCCCCTGATGTAGAAGATATAAGTGCTCTATCCTCTGCCTCCTGTGGTCCACACTTAGCCCTTCTAAAAAAATAAATAAAAAACAGCCGCCATGCATGATGACAATCTATAATTTGTGACCTATACCGATGGCAAGAACCGATAATCTGGCTACACTTAAAGATCAAGGTCTTTGTTATTGACTGGAGGCTCACAACACAACACATGAACCAAGCACCATGTGTCGTGTTGTGAGCCAACAGTCAATGTGATTGATGGCACGGCTGTGCAAAAGTCAGCAATACTGTTCATGCAGGACACGATGTAATGAGGCTGTTAACACAGTGGTCAGAAATCTGAGGGGGCTGATGTTGGTGTATGTGCTCATATACTGTATGTCTGTACATGTTTTGGGCAAAGATATGCTGGCCTGTGTGTTGATGTTGCACAGCAATCTGTGACCCGTATTAAGCGGTGTCCATCCCATCATACGCACTGTACCATGTGATATGTTTTTTTTGCTTGAAGATGGCAGCGGTTGTAGCAGGTTTTACTGGGGAAAATGTATTGATTCAAAACTTTTGGGTATTGGGTTTTTGATATCGAACATATTGTGGCAGGAGATCTAGGATATTTTTTGGCAACGTCGTGAGGATGTGTGTGCCCAATGCACGCAGCCTTGTTCTGTGCTGCATGAGAGCGTGACATTGGACTTCTAAATTGTATACATGTATATTGTATACTATATTATAATACAAGTGCAACAACAATGAACGGCAGCTTGTGTGTGTTTTTATAAAAGACATCAAACTTTGAAACACATAAGATATGGCTAAGTGTATGCATGAGTGAAAGCTAGAGTATTACTTTGTGTGGGAGATAATTGTTTTGGTATTGTGTGTGTATGCCATGGATGTCTTGATGTTTGTGTGTGTGTGTGTGTGTGTGTGTGTGTGTGTGTGTGTGTGTGTGTGTGTGTGTGTGTGTGTGTGTGTGTGTGTGTGTGTGTGTGTGTGTGTGTGTGTGTGTGTGTGTGTGTGTGTGTGTGTGTGTGTGTGTGTTGTGCGCACACTGCAGTCAGGATCTGTGTTGTGCTTCATCAGTCCAGTAAGAATAACATATTCTTGCGATGGAAAGTTTCCATCAGCGTTGCTGAGTGGAAACAGTCTCCAGCGCTCGAATGGATCCTGCAATGTGCAAACCTCCGGATCAGGCTGAAATTTGTGAAAACCAGCAGCACTTTTTATTGCTGGAAAAGGGTCGTGCGTGTGCTTGTGCCTGTGTTTGTGTGCGTGTGTGCGTGTGGGCGTGTGAGTCAGCAGAACCACAATGAAACATTGACTGTAACAAGCTGTTTTACAGTATGTCACTCACTGTCTGAATTCTCTCCTCTCTCTCTCTCATTGGCTGACTGACTGTCATTCACTGACAGACATAAAATAGCTTGGTACTACAGCCAGTGTTGCAGTGTAATTTTGTTGTTGATAACTTTTACAGTAATAAGTAGTACCTCAGAATACAGTCTTTAGCGGTTAAAGATTTATTAGGCAAAATATAGGCTATCCACTGCCAGGAGCAACAATGTCTTGTTGTGCAGTTGCAGTAAAGGCTATTTTTAATGGGCCTATGTTTAGTACCTGCCTGGCTGTAGATACTGTACCTACAGTATGTATACCTGTACATGCGTATTTATGTGTTTTCTGGGTATTTAAGTAGTTCTCAGGCCAAGGGTGTGGATTAGTAGGTTCTTCATGCCTTCTTACTGACACTAACTCTGACCACTTTCATCCACCATACCTCTGAATCCTGAACATGTCTGTTGTCATGGTCTCTGCAAAATAGTCTTTGGACTTTTACAATTTCCACATTCTCTCATGCACCTCTCCTTTTCTACGTACAGTCGTATGTTTTATGCATGCACTGAGCAGTCAAGTAAAGCACTTTCTCTCCTTCGAGTTGAACATTACGTTTCACTAGTACAGGATTTCGGCTAAAGAGCAGAGGACACTTCACACGTGCAGTGTGTCTGTGTGAGACACACTCCACTCCACACTTGAGAGGGCGTTTGTCTGCCTTGTTCAGGGAGAAAGGGTGCCTCATACACAGCAGATTAGGAAACATAATAAGCATGGAGTTTGACCCATGTTTTTAACCCTGCTGCCTACAACAGTGGTGGGCATCAATAAGGTACAGAGAAAACACAATGGCAATGCAGTCCAGTTTAAGTTATGTTCCTTGATCAAAAGAGTGAACAGGACTGACAAAATGCCCAGCATCAGCATTTTTTTAGTTTTTGATAGTAAAAGAAAATTAATCAAACAAACAATGGCAATGTCAATCAGTTTCCGTTCAGCACTGTGGTATGGAAAAAAACATGACTCAAACTACTGGTTGTTGGATTGTCATTGTGTGTGAACACAATTACCACATGCACACAAATATGTTAATGTATATTGTGGGCAATACACCCACAATATATTGCCACGATCCCCAGCTATTTGAGTGACCCCATGACCTATCTTCTAACGCCACTGTCATCCAGAATATGTAATTATACAACCACAATGCAAAGCCGGTCGGCTGAATTATACCATATTGGTGATGTGGTTTGATGCATTTCCAAATGCATCAGCCTGCCCCGAGACAAGACAAACAAGATCATTTTAATCTTTAATGTTCCTAAAAGGCGATGGAGTCAGCAAAAACAAAATACCCGGAGGCCCGTCTTGTTTACCACAGCGTTTCCTGACCAGCCCATGCCCCCTTTCTTCTTTTTCACTCGCATTTGTGATCTCTGTCTTCTTGGGCTGGGCTGTAATAGCAGAAAAGTGTTTGTGTGTGTGTGTTGTTGCTCAGCTGTTTCTGACCCTGTTCACCGCCGTGCTTTGATGTGCTGAGTCGGCGGGTAGAGAGAGGCGGCATCTTCATCCAGGCTAAATCTGCCGTATGTTTTATGATAAAGCATACAGCCTCATGCATGCATACATAATACGCACACATTTTACCACTGTCTACGCTTATGCTGTCTCTGTTTATAGTAACTCATGACCCCCGTTTCTCTACCTCCTCTCCTCTCTCTCTGTGACACCTTAACACATCTTATTTTTGCAGCGCTTTGTACATGTTCCCAAATGAGCAACGAGAAGTCTAATTGGGGAAAAAGTAAATTCTGCACAGGACATTTTGCTTTATCTAAAAACGCAAATGGCATTTCACTTATATTTTGATTTCTGACAGGGATATTGTATACGAAAGGTGCAGAACAGAAGTATCTGGTACACCAGTACACCAGCCCTTGTCATGGGGGATCTCTTGGTTATCACAGCTGAAGGAAAAAAAAACTGTTGTCTCACTTTCCACCAGGCTCTATGGGTCAAACCACATGTCCAGAGAGTAGGCCTTGCATGATACTTTATTGACATTGTTTTTGCCCCTGTCCGTCCGTGTGTCTGGGAACAGCTCCAGCATCGCTGAACCGATCGCCATTAAATTCAAATTGACTTAATGGATGCACTACACAGATTTCTTCATAAAATGAAGAAACCTGAACTTGCACATGGGCATTGACCATTGCTGTTTGAATAGAAGAGAGCGATATAAAAATGGTTTTGACAATCGCTATAAGTCTGATGCAAAAAAGAGTGTGTGACATGGATTGGCCAACGATGCTGGAGATTACACACACACACACACACACACACACACACACACACACACACACACACACACACACACACACACACACACACACACACACACACACACACACACACACACACACACACACACGTGTCAAGGGTATGGGCACAACACTCTGGAAGTAGCACAGAGGCACCATTGAATACAGTGTAACCGTAGCTGGTGAGGCAGAGCCATAGCTAATCCAGGCTGTTATGCACACCGCTCACTGCCACACGACAAGACTGGAGATGTTGGGAGTTCTGAGGAAGAGCTTTTGTTCTGAACCACTGTCTGGGCAACAACCCTGGGCGCTCAGTGTCAGTCACTTGACAGAGAGGAGCACTGGAGGAGTAGATGCTGCATTGCTCTGTATCTCTGGCATTTTCTGACACACATGCAAACACACACACACAGTGCACACACTGCTTTTAATGGTCACACCATGAAGTCGACATACACACTGTAAATCATTTCTGATTTATGTTGTGATTGTTTAAAATAACTAGAGCTGCAACGATTAATCAATTAATCAAATCGATTGTTCAACTATTTTAGTAATTGAATCGGTTCGTTAACTAACCACTGACGTTTTTACCCGTTTCCCCACTTAACCATTGTTTTTCCAGTGTTAACTGTAACACATTCCACCCATTTTCAACATTTTACTGTCATTAATTAATGTAACTGAGATGTAGATGATGTAGATGAGCATTGAAAATGGAGTTAGGTGGTTTCCTCCCACTAGCAATGAATGACTGTTTTGTCTGTCTGCACTGTGCAATTTAGTTTGTGCAATGTCTAATTTGTTTTTGTGTTTTGTTTCAATATTCCATTAAAAACATAATTAAATAATGATTTGTGCGGCAATTAATCGTCTAATCAAATTTCATGAACATGAAGACAGACAAATTATTCACTCAAATGGTTTTGGTGATCCATGCCCATGCTGCTGTGTGATCAGGAGGACTTGCACTATCATTAATGCCGCCCCCCCAACCCTCTTTTATCCCTGCCCCCCCTGTGTTTTAGTGATAGGTCTTTAAATGCCCTGCAGTAGAAAGCACTCTACTGCAGCTGTTCACCACTGCAATCAAGATGTACAGTGCACACACAACACACACAACACACGCACACACCTCTCTGTATCTCTCTATGTGTCTATCTGTGAATAATGGTACTGTGTGAGTGTAATGTGCGTGCATGCTTCTCGCAAGACTCGCAAGACAGACATGCACAATACGCATGCATGCACTGAATCAATCACTGCAGCTGTGTAAAGACACAAAATGCATGAATATACATTCGTTTAGCGCGCACACACACACACACACACACACACACACACACACACACACACACACACACACACACACACACACACACACACACACACACACACACACACACACACACACACACACACACAGATTGACAGGGCCTGCAGTGGGGTTGTAAAGCAGTCAATGGGGTGTTAAATGTGATGAGAGCGGTGCAGACTGATCGTGGTACAGTGCTGATCCTGTACCTGTCTGCAGCAGGCAGAGGGATTACCAACTGAATGCCAGTGTAATGCTGGAGCTGTGATGGATAAGGCTGAGTCTATTCCATTAAAGCCTGATTTATACTTCTGATTTTTTCTTCTTTTCTCTGTAAAATGAAATAATGATAATAAAAAGAAAGAAAAAAAAAAAAAAAAAAAAAAAAAGCCTGATTTATACTTGGTTGCCATAAATGGCAGATGTACAAGATCACAATCATTGATATACAGTAGATCTATCAGTCCACCCTGGTACACATAGTAGGCTACGTTTTTCCTCCTCCACTTGTGCCGTCTCTCTATCTCTCTCGTTTTTTGCTCCTCTCCACTCCCCTTGTTGCTGCTATCTAGTGCCTATCATGGATTGGCAATCTATGACATGCATGGATGTGCATTGTGTGTAAACTCACCACACACCCGACTGCATAACAAAGGTGACCAGTGTCAATAGCATGAATCAGGCTCTATTGTTGTGGCCGTGCTGCGGATTGTTAAAACGCGGATGGATATGTTACTCTAACTTTAGTGGGTGGGATATCAAATTAATCTAATGTCAATTAGATTCATTTGATATTAGCAGCACCCAGCACCCATAGGTGCTGGGTGCTGCTAATTTCTAAGGGGTGTAAAAGTCACAATCCTTTTTTTGTCGAAGGAACTGAATTGAGCGTAATGGTAAATCAATTCCTGTGCAAGAGATTAAACAATTTCACTCTACCATAGCATCATGTGTGTGTAATATGAGACCATGTTCTCCCTCATTATCAGACATCCTGTACAGAGCAGATTGATTGAGTCACTACATGCCGAGGCTGTTGCACTTTCTATGCGCGTTCCCTGCTGCAAAGGATGTTTCCTCCCGCAGCTTATACAGCATGCCACACCCCACTGCCACAGTGCCACACTGACCCATGCACAGTTTCCGCTAGGTTCAATTCAGGACCGGTCTGGGAGTATTTCGCAAATCAGGAAAGCCCTGGTCATAAGCAACATATTCCAAGTCACGTCACTTGAATGAGTAGCATTGTTGGAATTTACATGGCTTTACATTTGTCTTGCTCTGGTTCTTCATGACGGGGAGTTGATCTGCTGCTGTCTTGAATTCAAATAAAAATTTATGTTGGCGCCTAGAGATGTGCTTTTCAAAAGGGGCATGTGTACTAGAGTAATCCATCACATGTTGGAAATCTTGACACAGACTACTCTGTGTAGTTGGTCCAAGATGAAATATGACTGGCGTGTTTGTGAAAAATGTCTATTCTGCTGTATTAACTCAGCTGTTCTGAAACATGTTCACTCAACTATGAGGGATTCAGATAACCCAGGACCTGGCAGACATTAGGTGTACTGGCTTGAAGAAGATCAATAACGGTCAAAGACCAATGAAGTCTTTTTGGAGAGAAAGAGGTTGAGGTTGAAGGAGGAAAAAGAATCATATGAGGGGAAGAGATTAGATGGCAAGCTTTAGAGTCTTCAGTTTGTGTCTGTCAGGTGGCGAAAGATGGAAGTTAGATTTAGGTTTAGGCAGGAGAGTAGAGAAAAGAGAGAGTTGGGGAAAGTTAAAAACATGATGGACAGACACAGGGAGGAACAACACATTTCTGGCTCTATGAGTAAGGAGCAAGAAATAAGGAGAGGTTGAATGAAGACAGAAGAGCTGTAACATGATCATACATCTATCCAGTAGAATGAGATGGGTGCCATCTTCTTCTGGGAAAGGGCCGATAAGAGTGTCCAGTCCACTGTCCGGAAACCCCAAGTGTTCTTGGGGGATGGTGGAGCACAGTGATGGAAAGAGGGCCAGGTTGTATAATAATCGAGAGCATGCAATTCAAATGTGGAAACTTGGAAATTGAATTATGAGGAACATTATGAAGAGAGAAATTCCACTTGTCAGATGTCAGTAGAACTGTATCACTGTTCAGCCATCTCTGCCTGAATGACTGTAAGAGTAGATGAAGTTGTAGGCTTACCCTAGCCTGTTTTCAGATGGACATTGCAGAGATTTCCCTAACCAATGAGCCATATAGAGCCAAGTGCACCCACGTCTGCACTCCATGAAATGTGGACCATTCATCAATCAAATACACATGTTATTATTATTATTTTTTTGTATTGAAGTATGGGGCAAATTCCGAGTTTTTTCGCAAGTGACTGCAGTTTAGATCCTGTTGCTTGAATGGATGGATGCTTTATGCTGGTTGATATCTGACATTGAACTGTATTTAGTTCAGTGAGTGACCGCACAAGGCAGGCAGAGCTCCAACCAAAATGAGTGAAATGAATCATACTTTTTAATGAACTGTGCTGAATGATGAGCGTTATTACTCTTCACTACCAATCTAAAGGGTGTGCCAGCCAGGGTAGTGTGGACTGGAGAGGTGCAAGTGAAATGCCATTCTGCTATGCTATATCCTATAGCAGGGGTTCTGGGAGCACAACACTAACAAAACAAGACACAAGCAGGACTATGGAGTGTGGACCATCCATCCTGGAGCAACTTCATCAGTGGAGGTCAACCAATCTGTGCTAAAAGTAACGTTGCCAATGCTCATGGATGCACTGACGAATGCCTCACACATCCTTGCAAAGACCAGAGAAGAAACAACATACCGTAATTTCCGGATTATAAGCCGCAGCTGAATATAAGCCGCACCAGCTAAATTTGGGGCAAAATACTGATTTTTTTTTTTTACCTCCTTGTATAAGCCGCACCTGAATATAAGCCGCACCAGGCTTATAGTCAGGTGCTTCATGTTAGAGCAGTGGCAACTTTTTTTCACAATTTAACAACATCTTCACCCCACAGACCCCAAAACTAAAGATTTTTTTTGGTTTTGTTCACAATTCCAGGATGGATTTTCGCAAACAAAAGAGGCAAAACATCAAAATTAGACCAAAATGAACATGACTTATAACTTATTAATTAAGTGGTGCTAATTTAGATGGTGAATATCATAACTCTTGAGAGTGTAAACATGAAACCAAATGGACCCGCTAGGGTCCATTTGGTTTCATTTTTACGCTCTCAAAGAGTTACATAATTTAGTCTGCGGAGCCCACCTGAAACCTGGAAAATCCATAGATTGGCCGCACCGTTGTGTAAGCCACAGGGTCAAAAGCATGTGAAAAAAGTAGCGGCTTATAGTCCGGAAATTACAGTACATTATTATAGAAGACATTGCAAATACGTCTGGATGTAATGCCTTTCTTTTACCTTTGTGCATTTGAGCTGGGCTCTTATGTGTCTTTGAGTGAATCAGTGAGTTGGCGGAAAGGAAATAAAAGCATTGTAATCTTTCTGATTCTAATTGGTTCAACTGACTTGGTTTTAAGCCAGGTCAATGACTGGTCCTGGTGCAGTGAAAGGCAGTGGTCCAGCCAGTCCAGTGCTGCGTGTGGGAGAGGCATTGCTTTGAGCTCCTATCCAGTTATCTGCTGAGTTCACATCATAAATTGAAATGACAGCCTCATCCTCCCACACACATGACGTCCAAATGATAAAGGAGGAATGTACCGAAAGCCCAGACCCCGGGTAATGAAACGTGCGTGCGTGCGTGTGTGTGTTGTTGTTGTAGCGTTTTGGGTTTTGAGGCAGCCATATCTTGGATCCAGTTAGTATAATTAGACATAACTTGCTGTCATTGACCCACTTGATTCTTATAGTGCATATGTTTTTGTATTGGCCACATAGTTCAAGTACAGGTTTCAGTGTATGCTGATGAATGACATGAAGAAATCACAGCTGGAAGTGTAATGTATGCCGTGTGTGTGTGTGCGCATGTTATCTGTGTAAAGTTGAAAGGTCAGTGTGCAGTCCCTGTGA
>CM076974.1:23240749-23335749 GCA_039105355.1 Benthosema pterotum | reverse complement strand
GGTTTACTCATTGCACAGTGTGTACTGTACAGACTGTGTGTGCGTGTGTGTGTGTGTGTGTGTGTGTGCGTGTGTGTGAGTGAGAGAGAGAGTGTGCAAGCACGCACGTGTGGTCAGTGTAATATGACATGCGCTCTGTTCTGGTACAATGGTGTCTCTGTGTGGGGTGTTCTGCTCCAGGCTGACCATGTACCGTAGGTCTTATTCTCTGTCTCTGTATTTCTCTCACTGTCTCTCTGTCTCACATTTTGTCTGTCCTCTTTCTCCCTCTGCTTATTCCCATTCTCTCCCTCTGTCTCCCTTTGACATAATGGTGCTCGAGCAAGCATCACGCACATGCACATGTGGGCACGTGCACACGCGCACACAGCTCTCCTACTGTGTGGTGTTTGATGGAGCCTTCCTACCTGCACGTACACACACACACACACTCTGAAAAACTCACACAAGTCACGTGATGTGGTGATTCTGATGCTGCAGTAGTTTTTATGGCACTTCTCAGCCATTTTTATAATGTAATTCAGTACCAGAAATTGGTCAAACTAACAATATAATGTGCAGAGGAATCTTCCATAAAACTCTGATGGCATCAGATCTTTCATCAAAGCTGCAATTATTTGGTTGAACGTAGTAGGAGTAGTAAGAACAGGGGTTTAAGGTAATGCCTAAAACATCACCATTCTACATACCTGTGTGTGTGTGTGTGTGTGTGTGTGTGTGTGTGTGTGTGTGTGTGTGTGTGTGTGTGTGTGTGTGTGTGTGTGTGTGTGTGTGTGTGTGTGTGTGTGTGTGTGTGTGTGTGTGTGTGTGTGTGTGTGTGTGTGTGTGTGTGTGTGTGTGTGTGTGTGTGTGTGTGTGTGTGTGTGCGTGCGTGCGTGCGTGCGTGCGTGCGTGCGTGCGTGCGTGCGTGCGTGCGTGCGTGCGTGCGTGCGTGCGTGCGTGCGTGCGTGCGTGCGCGCACATATGATATAGAGCTAATAGGTTGAGTTTTTTGTTTGGGAAACATTTTGCTTGGCTTATTCATAGCTGTTATCGTGGTAACCGACTCTGCCTGAGGAACAAACACCATGCAAGCACAGTACAGAGTTAAGTTAGTCAGCTGTATGCAGTATGTTGTTGTGTATGCATCAGTACTCCACCTGTCATCATTTATTCATACTGCACCACAACAGTACGCTGCGTATGTGCTTGTGTGCGTGCGTCTGTGTGTAGTATGTGCTAGTTTATATTTCCAACAGGCTCATCAGTGATTTTTAAGCAGATTCATGTTAAATATAATACTAGCTCTGGTTTGAGGATGCATCATAGCTATAGTATGTAGTGTGAGGCTGGATCGATGTATTGTGTATGAAAGAAATCAACTATGAACAAAACTATTCCTGCTTATCAAATGTTTCGTTATTAGCAATAGTTCAGCACAAACCAACATGTAGTCATGATTATAATATTATCAATTAAAGCCCCTTAAAAAGTCAAAAATGTTTTCGCATGGAGACACTTTGTGTAAAATAAGTCATGTAAGTGTTTGGCCAGCTATGTGTAAATATCCCTTAGAGATCTTGTGTGGACATGATAAAAAGTTCCCCCATTCTGTGTTTCCTAGAACTAGATGCCAATATACAGTATTTCTGCTATAGTTCTGCTCAGGCCAATATTTTTATCATCTCGTAGTGGAAATGACGTTCCACTAGATGGCCCTCAATACCTACTATTAATATATGCAGTGAAAACAGTACAAGACGTTAAAGACATACTTGACACTAAACAAAGTTAAAGTCGTTCTTGGCGATATGAAAGTTAAATGTGCTTGAAGAACCCCAGGCTAACATATGGGATGCACTAGTTAGAGATGCACAATGTTAGCCACTGAGCTTATTCGGCACAAACAAAACAAAGCAGTTCGGCTGACTGAGAGTTTTTTAATTAATTTAATATTTTTTTTAATACCGAAGAAGATGTTGACAGTCAGTGGCACTGGAACGTATTTAAAGAAGGGTAAAGAAGGGGGGGGGGGCTGGGCGGAAAAAAAATAAACAGGGTTTTTTGGGGGTATAAAAGTGGTCTTTTTCGGGAATAATTGGCCTAATAATGATATTTATATTTATATTTACCACAACTGCCGCACGCACACACATGGAGTTGGCGGAACTGTCTACGCTTTGGGCATGAATGATAGGAGGCATCTCTGCCACCAATAAGCAAGCTGTACAACACAACAACAACACACTACCGACAGCACAACAGAACACTGCAGAGTCAGTCAGTTTGTTTAGCCTGGCAGCCTACCTGACTGCTGCTGCTCCTTTTTCCATGTCCTGAAGGATAAATCCTTTTCATGATGATGTTGTTGACCAAACACACTAACCAAAAAAGGGGGGCGTTCCTGCGTGGTGTAAAAACTTGAAACTAGAGATTCAACAAACGTAGGCTACGTGCGCCGCCTGTACGTAATTTGCGTAAATGTGCAGCGATCCAACAAACGTAAATGCGCCTGCTGTACGTTATTTGCATATACAACAGTTCTTTTGGGGGGGCTTTGGGGAATCGAGGGCCCTACGCAGAGTGCGTAATCTGCGTATAGAAAGAATAGGCGCTGGGAGAGAGGGGGAAAAAAGAAACTATGTTGTCCTTTCACAGGGGGGCTGCGCCCCTGCCTTCGGCCAACAATGCTTCCAATGCTACTCTTGACAGTGAAATCATACTACATTGCAAACCACCACTCGAAAAACAACCACTCAGTGTTTAATAATTAAGTAATTATGTGTGCTTAATTATTTAGAGAGTTTCCTTATTTACATTTCAATGGCTTTTGCCTTTTGCCTTAATGAAAGATATTTTTCCACTGGCCACTGATCTAAATACTGAAAAAGATGTGGGTGAATATCTGGCTTTGTTGTTTGGGGCTTGCTGCAAATTCATTTTACATGTTTTGTTGCAGGTGGAACTTAATTTCGTGAAAAACACAGGTTTAACACGGCAAACACCCATGACCCTGTGGACATATTGAAGCTTTAGTGGCTCTTAGTTGACCGCCTTCCCCTCCTAAGGTCCTGCTTTTAACTCTCTCCCCATCTTCTCTTCCAGGCAACCAGACAAGCTGGTGGTGGTGTGGACTCGCAGGAGTCGGCGGAAATCCTCCAAGGTTTGTGTATTTCACTTGCCTTCAGAGGAACAATGTTCAGAATGTTTGAAAAAACACTATTTCTCTAATATACTGCTGTATATCAGTGGTTTTCAACCAGTGGTCCGGGGACCACTGGTTCCAGGTGGTCCCCAGCTAAATGATGGAAAGTTGGGTAACCAGATTTTAACTCCTTGAGAGCGTAAAAATGAAACCAAATGGACCCGCAAGGGTCATGTTTACCCTCTCAAAAGTCTCAAAATATTCATAGTCTGAATAAGCCCGAGCCGACACAACTAGAGAATGTAGAAGATTGATGGCCATTTTGATCTCTATGTTTGACTGTTTTTGTTTCCCAACTCTTATCCTGCTATTGTGGACAAAAACGTGCAATCACTATCACTTCACCTCTACTGTTCTGTCGTCTAGTCTTTCCCATACTGCTGCAGTCTGTGTGACTGTGACCGTGTTGTTCTGTCCTCCAGGCTCACAGCTGGCAGCCAGGCATTAAGAACCCTTACAGAGGCGTGGTGGTGTGGCCTGTCCCAGAGAACATCGAGATCACCGTTACACTCTTCAAGGTACGTCACCACGGGTTTCACCACCCAGATTGCGCTGCGTGTCACGGCAGTGCTGCGAGAACTGGCCAAAAATTACATTCAAATATTCTTTTTAAAACACAATGTGGATTCGAAACGAATATCGAATTACTCAAATATCGAATGTACTGTATATAATTTCAATATGAAATATTGCAGGCTAATATGCTGTAAAACATCCTCTTTGTTCCTCTATATTTGCTCCAGACCACGGTTGGTGCTGAGAAATGCGCTCTCTTGAGTCTTGAGTAATCATCTTAATAGCCAATCTTTGTATTAGTTTGTCTTAGTTTATGTGGGCCAGCGCCTTGTGGGAACTCGCACAGCATTTTTATTTTAAATTTGAACATTATATTGACATTCGAATATTCTTTTGTATACAGAATATTCGTTTGCAGCCCTATGTCACGGGATGCCACCGTGGTTTAATGTGCAACAGGGCGGGTAAGGCCTATGGCAGTGTGCTATGGAGGTTATGGTTTCAAGTCCCGTAACTGCCCTGTTGAAACACAAGCTCCAAATGGGTCACTGTTCTGTGTCTGACCTTCTGTTCAACCAATACCTGTAAGTGGGGGAAAATGTTGTTACAAATTAAACAAAGCTGCCCAGATTTAGATTAAGCCGAATTTCTTTAATGGTGTATGTGAGAGAAATATAATAGGAGTCACTAGTAGGTCCTCACAAGTTCAGTAACACAAAGAACGAGATGTTCTGTTTTTGCTCCCATTTTTCAGGGGATGGACTTAAAGACCTAAAATTCATTCCAGATATACAGTATTACCATTTCTCTCAAACACTATCACAAATCTACCTAAATGTGTGATATTGAGCACTTCTGCTTTGTTAAGATAATCCATACCACCTCACAGGTGTGCCACATCAAGATGCAGATGTGACATCATGGTTAGTGCACAGGTGTACCTTAGACTGTCCACAATAAAAGGCCACCCTGAAATGTGCGATTTTTTTTTTTGCCTTATTGGGGGTATAGAACTCCGAACCAGTCAGTATCTGGTGTGACCACCCTTTGCCTCATGCAGTGCAACACATCTTCTTCGAATAGAGTTTATCAGATTGTCAATTGTGGCCTGTGGAATGTTGGTCCACTCCCCTTCAATGGCTATGTCAAGTTGGTAATAATGTGGTAATAATGTGTTATTACCATTTTGACAGTGTGTACCAGTTCCCACTAATATCCAGCGAAATGTAGTCAATGAAAGGTCTCACGAGTTGCGCTTGCATGCCATGCAGAGTGTCTGCTGACATACGGGGCAGGGTGTCCAGTGTCCTGTTACCTGTTTCACTGTCTCAGACCCAGACCCTGCCTTAAATACACAGCTAGGCTGACATGCATACTTAACCTTATGTTGTTGTCGCTGCAGGTGAATGAGCGAATGAATTAATTACATTTTTATTAACAGCAATGTGAGTTAGAGTACAAGTCAAGTACAACTACAGAATATCTGAGAAACTGATTGGGCACACTAGTTAAGAATACACTTGTTTACAATAGTGGCCAACTTGTTGATTTCGTTAAGACATTTAAATACGTACAAAATAACTATTCCAGTAAAGTCAGAAGCAGCAAATCATGGAGGTGAAATCATAGTGGAGGTAAAAAGGGAAAAGAGAAATATAGAGGGGAGTGGGGGTGTGGGTGGAGGGATACAGCATATACATTTTTTTTTGTCTTACAGAGGGCAGGTTATGCTCTTATCCTGTAACAGTGATTTGAATCATAAATGTGTCAAGTGAGTTTAGAGACAGTAGACAATAGTATTGTGCGCATACTGTACTGTACTATATATGATGTCCGGTCCTATAGTTTGATAATAATGAAATTAAATGTGTATAAAGTCAAAGATATCTGTTTACAGCCTTTCATACGCTTGGACGCTGCAGTGTTCTTAACAAAAACACAGCAAAGAAAAACGTTACACAAATATGAAGGAAAAAAAAGTTACATAATAATGTCCCTGGTTCACAATTCCAAAGCCTCGTACTGCTTATTATTCATCCAGCGCAGTCCCTCATTCTGAGAACAGACCTGCTTCCAGTTCCAAGGGAACTCATACAGTCTGTGGTGTGACCAGGCGTGACTTGGAGCCACTCTGGACAGAGCACAGCCACATAGCGGAGGACCACCGCTGGTCCCTGAAACCACAGTGACCCTGCAAACCAGAAGGCCTGCTAGTACCTCCCTGTCAGAAAAGCACCCCCTCCGCGTTGAAAGGATGTGAAAGCTCCACTTAAAAAGCCTAGTCTGTAAATCTTTGTAAAAAAAAACGAGAACGGGTGGTTGATGGTTTGTAAATGGACGGAAACGGTGGTTCTGGAAGTCAGCATCTCAACCACACAACAATATGAACATTGAACAAGCAAAGCTCTTGTTCATTTCTGAAGATGATACAAATTGGATGTAGCGGGTGAAATTGTGCCGCGCATGACCTATCACAACCAAACTTCTGATAGTATTAAAAAATAAATTAAAAAAAGCATCAATAACAACATTGGTTGTTGTTGAAGTTGCAACAGACACGTGAGGTGATGGTTTCAATGATGAAATGCTGTTGGTTTAGTGGTACAACAATTGTAGTTAGTATAGCATAGTCACTAATATGCTATACTAACTACAATTGTTGTATTAAAGTGTTTATAATTAAAATGATTTGAAACACTATGCCATAGTGTTTCAAATCATTTTAATTATAATTACTTTAATTTGACATATATTTGAAATTTGGGTTGTTTCCATGCTGTCATGTTTGGGGGGACATTGCCCCGGCCCCCCATACCCATGCCTAGATCCGCCCCTGGCACACGGTCTCTCAACCACCCCACCCCTTTCCGCTGCCCCTATGCAGTCACGAGGCCCATTAAAATTATATACCACTACAACATTGTTAGTTCCATCTCGGGATGGATGGGCCCACTGTCCCATGTCTGCCGTTTGGAAGCAGCTGAGCTCAGCAGAGTGAAGCATATACAGTACAGGCTACCTTTTTATGGATGCTACTAAAAACACTGGAAGACAACCACTGTTAACTGAAGCATGGTTTCAGGTGACAGTTTGAGGGACTAATAATGGGTGTGGTTTGAAATTGTGTCATTCTGCAGAACAGTTGATTTCTCCGTCTATCAAATGGCACATCTTTCCTCATTCTCGGTGTCACGATGCGTTTAAGTACAGTGTGCATCTTTATATATTCAATACAGCCGTGATTCTCAGTAGGCATGCTCTGCTATTTACACCGATGTAGGTAATGTAAGTGAAGTTGACATTTGTTGTTTTCTCGTTAATCAGCTCGAAATAAAATGTGACGCTAAACTGTAATTAGCTACAGAATGTACTACTGTCTGTTACCATTAATGCATTAAGGGAGATATAAAACACTGATGTCCTGCTGAATCAATTACTGTGTTCCCCCATAGGGAGTAAAGCTTTGCAATGCTGTCTGACTACTTACCGCCATTACCGTCTGACTGTTTGGCTGATGCCGGACGGACGGACTGACAGACAAAATTGACAGTCAGCTTTTTAGCGACCTTTTTGTACACAAAAAGACTTGGAGGCAGAGAACGGGTGGACAGATGTTTCGGAAATACTGCATTCATATTTGAGTGCATTGGTGTTGAAGTCCACATACTGTAAGTGTTAATGCTACTGTTGATTAACCTGGTGCTGTTGTCTTCTCCAGGATCCCCATGCTGAAGAGTTTGAAGATAAAGAGTGGACATTTGTTATTGAGAATGTGAGTACCAAGTTTTTATTTGTCCTACTGACTTTTAATTTCTTTCCCTTCTCTCTGTCAACTGTCTGCTGCCTGTCCTTATGTTTTCACTGAAGCATTATTTCCTCTCTGAAGGCCTATATAATTTTGTGTGCAAGTGCTGCCTCCAAGTGGTCACATTATGCTATTACCCGAGTGTGTCATGCTGGATGCCAGCCCTCAGGTTTAAAACGCCAACTGAAATGCAAAGTTTGTCACATAACTGTGAGCTTGTGTGCGTGCATGCATGATTGTATGAGTGGTCTCGTACTGTGTGTCAAAAATGGCTTCACAGATTCACGTTTATTTAGCATAGTAAGATCTTGACTTGATGTTTGATTTTAAATGACTGGACAGTGGACACAGTCAGACCAAATAAAAAAAAACGTGCAAGCAATGGTCACATTTTATAGCCATACACAGACTTGGGCATGCATGTGGTGTCACTCACAGTGTTTAAATAGACTTGCTTGCAGACATAAATTACACACACACACACACACACGCACACACACACACACACACACACACACACACACACACACACACACACACACACACACACACACACACACACACACACGCACACGCACACGCGCACACACACACCACATATACATAGGTTTAATGAGAGCCTCACAATTAGCACCCCAAGAGGGGAGGCATGCTGACAGCATGGGGTGGATGGATGATGGGTGGATGGATGAGAGAAGAGATGGGAAAACTATTTGGACGGGTACCACAAGCAGCACCCTGGCACACGTCCAACCAGGAGTGTTCAGCGCATCTGTTCCCCCTGTAGAACACACACACACACACACACACACACACACACACACACACACACACACACACACACACACACACACACACACACACACACACACACACACCCTTCTCTGCCAGGAAAGTGGAAAGTGTTCACCAGCTCTTTCCTCTGCTCCCAGCAGCCATTTCCACGGCAGGACAGGTCAAAATGAATATGAGCACGTTGGACAAATGAATTCTTTGTTCCTTGAGTTCTTCGGAAAGTCGCACATCCTGTATGGCCACGAGTCGTTCGAAATCGTTTGGTGTGTTGGGTAATAATGCCAGCATTTAACCCGTGTGTGTGTGTGTATGTGTGCGTGCCTGCGTGTGTGTATTATGACCATAGTTGAGTGGATAAAGTGGTAAAATTTGAAATCATCATAAACATAAATAGTTCATTTACATTTTTTGGAGGTTTGTAATGTAAAATCATAAAAAATCTAGTCAGGGGACCTGTAATGCTGCTACTTCATGTACCGGTTAGCCATGATCAACACTGACAGCAGAAAGTACTGGACTAGTATTCTGACCAAATGAGACAGGCAGGTCAGACAGTACAACAGAAAGAGAGAGACCAAGAACAAGCAGGATGGGGTGCAAAGTGAAATGGAGAAAGGAATAAAATAGAGCAGTGATTTTCAACCTATTTCATACCAGGGCCCACTATTTACTCAGCCACGGACCACCATTTGACAACCTTTAGCCCCACAGACCCAAAACCCAAAGATTTCTTCTCTTTTTATGTACAATTCCAGGCTGGAGTTCGAGGCAAGCCTAGATCTCTAGTTGTGTAGATTTGGTCTAATTCAGATGATGAATATTTTGAGGGTGTAAAAATGGACCCACAAGGGTCCATTTGTTTTTTTTATTTTTATGCGCTCAAAGGGTTAACCAACTTTCCATCATTTACCTGGGGACCACCTTCAACCCTCAAGGACCACTGGTGGTTGAAAACCACTGAAATAGAGTGAGAAAGATTGCCAGAAGGATGGAAAGAGAAGAGGGGGTTAGGTCTGGTAAATATGAGGGTGTGGAAAGACTGAGAGAAACAGAGGTAAAGAAAATCGTCAGAGGAAAAGTTTAGACCAGGGAAGAATGATAGATAGAAAGAGGTGTGTGGGGCCGGGGCAGAGAGTGAGGGGCGAGATGGAAAAGTAGTTCCTAGGTTCTGCATACCTGACTAATAACAGAGTGATCAAAGCCCTGCCAAGCCTCTGACAGCAGGAATGAGAGAGAGGAGGAGAGAGAGCAGGTCACCAGGGGCGGATCTAGGCATTGGCATGGGGCAGACTGAATACCCAGTCTGCCCCACCAAACACGATGGCATGCAAAACAACCCAAGATATTTCAAATTAAAGTGCTTACTGCTTATATTTAAAATGATTTGAAACACTACTACTGCTAGTAACTAACTACAGCTGTGTCACCACTAAACCAACAGCATTTCATCATTGAAAACAGAAAACTCTCTGAGTCAGACCTTTAGCTTTATGCATGCTGCTGTCTGTTGCAACTTCAACAACAACTGATGTTATTATTGATGCTTTACTTGACTAATAAAAGTCCTGTAACCGAAAATGGTATGGGTGCGACTGCAAGAGAAAATGGTATGGGGCGGTTTTCATCGCCCTTGTCCCATTTTCTCTTGCCCTCCAACATGTTCTCTCTTGCCCCCCAAATGGGACATGTTACATCCGCCCCTGCAGGTCAACCTACACCTCCACACACTCAGCTGAGAGGAGGAGGAGGAGGGATGGCAGAGAAAAGCAGGGATGTTATGGGTTATTTTCTCTGTCAGGATTCCAGCCAGGTCGTTCATCTGCTGCACGTTTTGTTTTTCATCTGTTCCCGAACCCAGAGAACAGCAACTCTCACAGTCACACATTGAATAGCTGCTGGGTAAATGCCTGCACTATACAGTCATATGCCATTTCTAGTCTCTCTGACAACTCGAGAACGTACTTCACATTCACCTATGATTTGCTATACACAGTAACACTGTTGCGCTTGATATGTAGTACTGTACTTTCACACACAACCTGCTCACCTGGAGCAGTTTTTACTTTATTGTTTTTTTTTTTTAAAGAAAATCAAACCAATGTCTCACACATCTGCACAAAAACTATACCGGTATAGGGTTGGGTTCGATCCCCGCTAGGGGCGCTGCTGTGGGTGCTGGTGGCGTGTCTGCTCCTCCGCCTCATCAGTGCCCATACCCGAGGTGGGGTTGGTGAAAGGGCCTTTCTGTGTGGAGTTTGCATGTTCTCCCTGTGTCCCCTCACAAAAACATGCTGTAGTTGGAATAACGTGTTCCTTCCACGCGCTATGTCCAACCAGGGAACCCCCCCCCCCTCGTCAGGTGAAAAGAAGGCAGCTTGGACTCCTCATGCATTGAAGGAAGCATGAGGCCAGTCCGCTGCCTCCTTAGGTTGGTGGAGGGTGTGTAGAGCCCAGGATCACATTAGGAATTGGCACTGGGTGAAAAAATTGGTTGCAAAATCGTGGGATAAAAAATTATAGACACAAAAAAACTATACATATATCAAATAAGCACCATTACAAATAAAATGCAATAAAAAATCCATCCAACCACGCCCACATCGTCGTAGTCAGGAAGTCGTAGAGACGGCTTTCTTAAAGGCTTAGGGTTAAGTGTCATGATGCTGTTAAAGACGTGCAGATGCCCAGCTCCCCTTAATGACTGATTGGATTGTGCTTTAAGATTCATACACCTCCTCTTAAATGTCTGATTGCATGTTGCTTTTAAAGGTCCGGTGAACCGGAAATGGTGGGGTTTTATTATGGATCTCACCCGATTATCTGGCACCAAACCATGCATCTCTTCAGGCAATTGGATGGCACAGTGTGAGGGGCGGCTTACGCTGAGCTATATACACTTGGATTGGATTGTTTGTTTACAGTTTGTTTCTCAATGCTGCCATTTTACTGCTATGTGGCTTATTTCTACCTTTCATACCAGGGCCCACTATTTTTTTCCTGCATTTTAGTCACGGATTTTCAAGTTTTGGTCCACCAAGTTTTGATGTTGAGTTTAGTCTCTTGGACCCAAAACTAAGGATTTTCAAGTTTTGGTCCACAATTTAGGAGAGATAAACTGCCAAAGCTCTTGGTCAAAATGACAATTCTTGTACATTTTCTAATTGTGTACATGCTTGAAAATTAAGTAATTCAGATGTTTAAATATAATTTAACTCTTGAGAGCGTAAAATGATACCAAATGGACCCGTAAGGGTAAACCAGTAATACAATATCTGGATGCCAGAATGGGATTAAAAACATAGCATTTCTGACTTATAAAGACACCTGTGATTGTGGACAACTATTCAGAAATGGGATAAAAAACACATCTTTTACTGGCTTTTATTTATGTGATAATGGATATGTCATCATGCAGCATGATTTCATTTTCAGGACGTAATTAAAAAACATCTTTTATGGAGTTTTTATTTGAAAGTACACAAAAGTGAACATTTTACCTCTTTTTTTAGTATTGTTGGGTAATGGCTATATAATGACCACGGATGTGGTCTAAAACTGTATGAAAAAGTATATATTTTTCAATTCACCGCCCCATTAAAGACACATGACCCCCTAATGCCACATAGGATAGTACACTATATCCTCTATTAAAATTGTCTTAAGGGAGGACCAGCCTGAATGTTTGGGTGGGTGGACAACATTGTCACGCTCATGCCACTTTGACTCAGTCAGTCAACCCATATAAGGACTTCTCAATGCAGCTGCCCTCCACAATCAACGTGTCTCCATGTAGGGGTGGGCAAAAAAATCAATATGCCAATATATCACAATTCTTAATGCCATGATATCAATATCGAATTCGCCAGGTTCCAAAATCGATTTTGATATTTGTGTAGGCCTATTCATTAATTTTTTCATGTCAGAAAGCCTGACTTCATCAGGCTGCATTGATGTTTATGATTGGTCTTTTTGTTATTTATATTGTTTAAAATTGCTTTAATGTTCTAGTTGATTGAACTTGTCATGGTCCATATATTGTTCAGAATTGTTTTACCACCCCTATGGCACCACATGAAAACAAAATGGTCAGCTTCATATATGGGGAAAAATGGAGGAATGCTCAAAATACTGGCAAATGCTAATGACATTCAATGATCTCCATATAAGGGCTGACAGATGGATCCAACACTGTAGCTTCTAACGTCTATAAATGCATAAACTTTTAGACCAACTCACATGGAACTTGGCATTAATTGTTGCTGAGGACCTGAGGGAGTTGGTTGGATCTATGATCTATGATTCTCTGTATTTGTAATTAGTGACGTCTTGACTGTGTCCAGATCAAGGCAATCCAAGACTAGTCAAATCTGTCAAAATGTTTGTGTTGCCATTATTTAACTCTGAACTACACCACTCGACCACAAGAGGGCAGTCTACCCTAGGAGCTGTGGAGAGCAGCTTACTGTCTTCACTTGTTAACTATTTTGATCCTTGCTCCCAGTATGCCCTGTTATGTTTACTTATCTGTATATATTCAAGGCTATTGTGCAACCGTGTGTGTACAGTGTGAGTGCATTGTGCATATATGTGACTGTGTCAATGTTCGTAAACATACTGCAGCCATAGAGAGAGAGAGGGAGAGAGGGAGAGAAAGACCAGTCATCTAGCTCAGGTCATGCTGCTATCTAAGCTAATATGACAGGCAATGGAACGCGCAGACGCCTCAGCATACGAAGGACAAGGATACAGGAGGGAGGAGGAGGAGGTGAGGAGAGGAGAGGAGAGGTGAGTTGCCCTGACCTCCTCCTCATCATCAGGAGCTGGCAGAGAATAGACGGGAGGAGGGGAGGCAGAGAGAGAGAGAATACGCCATTGTGCGGCAGCGCCAAAGATGATGAAATTCAAGATCCCCAGCGCGCCGTGGCTTCGCCTTAATCTGGGGGCCCCAACCTCGCGCTGGAGGCTAATCCTTCCCCGACGAATTATTGGCCCCGGCTAGATTGTATTTTTCCCCTCTCTCTCTCTCTCTCTCTCTCTCTCTCTCTCTCTCTCTTCGTCATTGAAAAACGACGGTGTCAAACGCTACCTCTTCTCTCCTATTTGTTCCTCTGTCAAGGCCAATCGCATAATCAAAAGAGGACGACAGCGTGCGAGACAGAGGAAGAAATAAAGGAGGCGATAGAGAGGAGGGAGAGAGAGAGGGAGGGATGGCAGGCGGCAAAAAAATGACTACACAGTAGTATCTCTAAATTGCATGCTAGCCTTGCCTTTCACCCTTCCTTCAAATAGGCGTACTATCAAAAAGGTGAGTAAATTGAGGGGTCAAAAGATTGGACAGCTATATTTGGCGGCATTGTGCTGACAGGCCCCATTGTGTGTGTGTGTGTGTGTGTGTGTGTGTGTGTGTGTGTGTGTGTGTGTGTGTGTGTGTGTGTGTGTGTGTGTGTGTGTGTGTGTGTGTGTGTGTGCGCGCGCGCGCGCGCGCCTGTATAAGTGTGTCCATATCTGTGTGTATGTGTGTGTGAAGAGGGGTTAATATGTGTGTATTAGTGTGGCTATTCTCTGAGCGTTTGCATATCAATCAAAGGCCAAGTTCACACATCTATGAAGCTTTGTTATGGGATTCACACACACACACACACACACACACACACACACACACACACACACACACACACACACACACACACACACACACACACACACACACACACACACACACACACACATACACAGGTCTATGGCTGTTTTATTCAAAGTGAGTAGCCTATGCAGCTATCGTTTCATATAAACATCATGGCCTTTCCTCTCCCTAGTCCCTGGTTCTACCCCTCCACTCTATTTCATGCCTTCTCTTGTTTTCTCTTTGTTTTCTCACTTTCCCTCTGTTTTTGTTTTGTCCCTCTTGTTGGACTAGCCCGTTCTATTTTTATCTATCCTCATGCTTCATCTTTACTTGTTGTAGGTTGTCTCCTCTCTACTCTCATAACACAAGTGTTGTCTCAAGGCATTCCAGTGCTTTTTCAAGGTGCTCATAACCAAACAAAACTGTTCCCTGCCTTACTGTCGCCTGTTTTAAGGCCCCATTATGTGATCCACTGCCTATCTGCCTCCTGTCTATATGGTGGATCGCTTCCAACTCCATTAAGGTCATTTCCACTCCATATACTGTCAGAACATATAGCCCACTGCCCCACCACACACACACACACACACACACACACACACACACACACACACACACACACACACACACACACACACACACACACACACACACACACACACACACACACACACACACACACACACACACACACACCAAACATACCTCAATTGATGTGACACAAGCACATATAGCTGTATAATACATCTTCACCATGAGACACAAACACTACACACCAGTGGCGTTTCTAAGCAATTTGGAGCCCTAGGCAAGATTTTCTTGGGCGGGGGGGGGGGGGCGGAAATCAAGGAAAATCTCCTGTAAAATGGCGCCCCCAAGGGATAAAATGATTTTTAAACTAAATAACGTATTATATGTGTTTTAAATGTTCAATTCTAGTTATAGAGGATAAGTATAATGTATCTATCCATATTAGGCTGGTATCCTTTTAAAGCATATCTGGTGGTCGCCCCCTCCCCTCGCCCCGCTCCCCTAATGGTCGCCCCCCGCCCCCTCCCCTCATGGCTGCCTCCTCTACCTAATGGCAAAAACACACACACACACACACACACACACACACACACACACACACACACACACACACACACACACACACACACACACACACACACACACACACACACACACACACACACACACACACACAGCAAGGTGGCATAGTCAGACATGGTGTGCTCAGACACATTTCCTCCAACCCCAATCCCCCCCCCCCCCCCCCCCTCCCCCCACAGCCTGGAACACATTACGTAGGCCAGTGGTTTGTGAGCTAGGAGTGGGCCTCTGGGACGGAAAACACAATTATTTCAGCCCCCGGCTATTCACGCAGAGGTGACAAAAGCTGGTATGAAGTATGAAATCCCCACAAAGTTCCTCCTCCCCGTCGCCGATGTCGACAAATTGGGATTAATTTGAGCCGCGCCGTGTGCACGCGTGTGTCTCCAAAAGTTCGCCAAACCCTCGCACTTATTTCCTCTTCTTAAGTATTTTTTTTTGGGGGGGGGGGGAGTAAGTTGTTGCACAAGGAGAGAAATGTGTGATAATCGTGTGCGAGTCCAGTCCACCTTTTGGTTATGATTGTAGAATAGCCTTCATTGTATGATGAACTCTAGCACCTCTGTTCTTACAGGATTTCAAAATAGCAGGTCTGAAGGTTGTATGCAGTACATTAAAAGTTTGTGGATCAGTTATTTTAACCAAAGATATTTGGTGTGGGAGGGATGTGTAAGGGGGGGGGGGGGGGGGCGTGGTATAGGGGCATTTCATCTTCTGTCTTTATTGATCTACTACACCAGGGGTTTTCAATAGGTGGTCCGGGGACCACCAGTAGTCCTTGAGAGGGTTCCAGGTGGTCCCCAGGCTAAATGATGGAAAGTTGGTTAACCAGATGTAACTCTTGAGAATGTAAAAATGAAACCAAATGGACCCTTACGGGTCCAATTGGTTTCATTTTCACACTCTCAAGAGTTAAAATATTCATCATCTGAATCTGAATTAGCACCAATTAATTAAGAACTCTACACTGTTTTGTGTGCAAAATCCAGCCTGGAATTGTGAACAAAACCAAAAGAAGTCTTTAGTTTTAGGTCTTTGGGGCTAAAATGTCATCAAATGGTGGTCCGTGGCTCAAATGCTGAATAAACGGTGGTCCCTGGTGTCAAAAAGGTTGAAAACTCCTGTACTACACCCTGGTAATTGAAATTATAATCAATCTTCTATTGTGGTTTGTTGTTGTGTTTTGCATAGGTCATTGTGTTAAATTGTTAGAGGGACCTTGTGTCTTTGTGTGGTTTGTGTGTAGTTGGAAAACCTTCCTTGAGTTGAAAACTTGAAGGTCATGGTTCATTGTGTGTGTGTGTGTGTGTGTGTGTGTGTGTGTGTGTGTGTGTGTGTGTGTGTGTGTGTGTGTGTGTGTGTGTGTGTGTGTGTGTGTGTGTGTGTGTGTGTGTTGGGGGGGGGGGGGGGCAGCTAGAGGGCTGTTTCTTCATGACGGATCAAACCCACACCTCATGCATGTTTTCCCAAATTAATTTAATCTAATTAATCGCCCTGTGGCCAGGCAGGCAACAGATGCTGCTGATTACGCAGGCAGGCACACGCACACGCACGCACACACACACACACACACACACACACACACACACACACACACACACACACACACACACACACACACACACACACACACACACAAACAGACGCTCGCTCCTACCTTCCCCAATGTACATGTCCGTCCACACGCATACAGTACAATACACAGTTACACACACACACACACACACACACACACACACACACACACACACACACACACACACACACCACAGTCTCACACACACACTGTGTATTTCTGTGTGGCTTACGTTTACCACATGAAACCTAGTGTCCCAACTCCAGGCATTTAATAAACATACAGCAATGGTATAATATAAATTAAAATATAATCAAAACTAAGCGACCATTCTGCCCAAAAATTCTACAAGCTGGCTCATTAGTCTTTGACGCAACAATGTACTGTATATAAGAGCCTAAGTGGTTAAACGGCGAGAGTTGAAGTGACACTGCGTATCGGTGGTGGTCTTCTGTCTGGGGATGCTGGGTGGTCCCTCTGGTTCTGTCTCCTTAATAGGCTTACTGGTCCCATAATCCACCACGCCACTGACACCAGTCTGTCTGTCACATGGCCAGTCTGCTGACTGGCTGTTGCACCACCGCCACCAGCACCACCACCTCTCCAGCACTATCCTTATTATTATTAAGAAATTGTGTGTGTGTGGGTGCAAGCATGCATGTGATATGTGTGACAGTGTGCACGGCACGTTACATAGGTGCTGATATTGTTTTTGTTATATTATCAATACTGTAAAATCCACTTGACCACCTGCCCATGTCATTTCATCGGGAAACACTAACATGTATAAATGAACACTGGATTTTACACACTGCAAAAAAGGCAGTCTAAATGTGAGAAAAAATATATATATCTGAGTGTAAAAGTACTAGAAACAAGCAAAATAATCTGTCCATGGGGTAAGTGAATTGCACTTGGTAAGAATTCTTGTAATTAGAAATATGTTCTAAAAACAAGATTGATTATACAATTGGTAACTAACTCTTGGTTAGTATATCCTTATTAAAACAAGATCAATCATACTTTAAGTCTAAATCTAAGATTACAAGACTTGCTTAGTTCAGAATTTTTGCAGTGCACTGGATTTGTACTGTGCACTGCATCTTTAACACAAGTGATCTCTCTCTCTCTCTCTCTCTCTCTCTCTCTCTCTCTCTCTCTCTCTCTCTCTCTCTCTCTCTCTCTCTCTCTGGTGTATATTGTTTTAACTATGTTGCCTCTGTCCTGAATGTCCTTGTCTCACTAGTTTGTAAGTTTAACACATCCATCAAGCTCCCTGCTTGTCTGTATCTCTACATCCGTCTCTTTTTGTGTCTTTCTGCCTCTGTGCGCGCACACGTGTGTGTATGTGCGTGCGCATGTGTGTGCACACATGCACGTTTTCCTCGTGGTGTGTCTTGTGACATCTGTGTTGGTGCCAGCCATGACCAGGGCTCAGCGGGCTGTGCGGTCCCGTACCGTGCACATGAAAGAAGGGGTCAGAAACCAGGTCTCTCTCTCTCCCTGTCTTTCTTTCACATGCACTGTTGCATAGTTGCGCACGCACCCACGCGCACAGAACAGACACAACACAGATATGTAACACACATGCGGGCGTGCGCACAAACACACATTCAGACAAACTACCACCCATACACCTACAGATATAGTCATGCACACATGCTCTCACACACATGTACAGGTTATGTCCATTTTTATTACAGTTTTGTGTCAAAAGCAACCATGTCAAAAGTAGCATACATGGTGTGTGTGTGTGTGTGTGTGTGTGCGCGCGCGCGCACACGTGCGTACATGTGCGTACATGTGCGCATCCTCCAGGTCATCGGTGTGCATTGTCCCTACAGACGGCTAATTAATATGGAGGTTTGCGTTGCCATCAGTGCCATCTGGGGAACAAACCTGTGTGTGTGTGTGTGTGTGTGTGTGTGTGTGTGTGTGTGTGTGTGTGTGTGTGTGTGTGTGTGTGTGTGTGTGTGTGTGTGTGTGTGTGTGTGCGTGCATGGCAGTCAGCTCTATGCAGCAGCCTGTTCCTACTACGACTCCTTACTGCCGTCTCTTCCCTCCAATCGGCCTGTAAAACACTCGGTCACAGGGGTGTCACCCTGGGCTAGCACAATAAACTGAAACAATACGACTGTAGAAACAAAATACACTCATAATACCTCAAAAGGTTCACTGGCACACAAGAATAGGTTAGTATGTTCATAGAACAGAAGTTCACATGGGAACGTCCATAGCCACACAGGTTTTGAAGGGTGCTAGCCCCTCCTATATATAGATTTAATGTTTTGTTTTTAGGGTTTTAAAAAGACCATCGACAATAAAGATAGATTAATGTTAATTACAACATTAATTTCAACATACTCTTTGTGTTGGCGAGACAAAGTACGTTGTAATTGATGTAAGATCGTAAGCGCCACACACACCGCCCATACCTGTATAATACTACCATATTCACCACAAGACAAACGCGCGCACGCATGCACACATGCACACACTAACTTCACACAGGTGTACTTATTTAAAATAGTATACATAAAAAAACCTATTAGTTGTGATGACAATCAGATTTCTGTCACCACCACGCTCCTCTGGTGTGATATCCTTTTACATTTGTAAAAGTATGGTCAGAGTGGCAAGAGTGTGTTGGCCTTTAATTATTTGTTACATGTCTAAAATGCTCGATTACTCAAGTTATCAAGCAATAATAAAAAAGTTGAGTGAGACCCATTGCTTTTATAATGGTTAAGTTGAGCACAATTGTTATTTTAGTAACACAATTCTTTTCTTTGAATCCATTCATGTTTCAAACATTCATACAAAACATTGGACCCAATTAATCTAGTATCAGTTGCAGGTTGTGGACCTTTTGTTTTTTATTTCCTGTATCATCTTTGCAGTATTGGTTAACATATGAGGCAGAACTGGAAATAGCCATAGTTATTTTGGAGTGAATCATTATTCAATTGAGCTGGTTTATTACTATCAAAGCTGGGGATCCACTGCGTTAACCAAGGGCAATTTCCAGAGCAAGCATACCTGCTTTTCTTTCTTTATCAGATTTTAGACATGTCTTCTAAATCCATGAAATTGTTTTTGAATAACTCACTGATGCTGAAAACATTTTCATGTCAAGGACCCCCAAATTTATATGATCTTGGCCAAGGGCTGCAATCTCAAAATATTTTGATAGAAGCAATTATTTGAGTTTAAAATGTTTGATTAAATATAGATGTATATTTATTTGCATAAATTTGCATAAATGTTTGAAGATTCTTCTACAATAAGCTCATAGCTTGTAGATCTGCTATGTTTGATTAGCCAAACTATCAAATAATTGTCAAAGTGGGTAGAAAGTTACATAGTTGTGTAAGACAATGCAATTTGTTTTAACTAGGAAAGTATTATCTTAAATATACGTTATTAAAACATTGTACAATACAAAACATGTTGTTTCGTACACCGCATCATACTCGCATCATACTCGTACCATATACATACATGCACATACGTATGTACTGATATACTGACAAACACATCTATTAATAATACACATGACAGTGCAACGGGATGCATGCAAAACCGTGCATACAGGTAGACATTTGTGTGTGCGCTCCCATGATAGACAGACACGCACGCACGCACGCACGCACACACGCAGAGTTCAGTAGAGGTGTTAGTTGTATCAGGTTTTTTGGCTGGTGTAAAATGAAACTTGGAACTGGTAACAAAAAAAATGAGAGGGACCGACAGAGACAGAGAGAAAGACGGAGATGCCAGTTCCTTGGCGGATCCTCTGAGCTACCGTCTTGTCTGTGGTGCCAGCCTGACTAGACGTGTGCCATTTGGCGTTTGGATCATATATCAGCGATTGAAGTGATGATCGCTGATTGCTTTTTTCCATTGGTGATACTGGGGACACTCAACGCTTAGAACTAAGAGTCTAGACTCTAAGAGTCTGCACCCTGCTGTGCATTCATGGGCCTACGAAAACATCATGTTGTTGCTGCATTCATGGGCCAGAGACATGCAGATATAAAGCTGAAAGCGCCGGACAGCGGGATTGAGCTGGATCAGATCTAGACCGGCTGCAGTTTTGCCGTCATTGTATGAGCGGACATAATGAGCCCTTCTCAAAACCTCACTGTCAAATGCCTGCAACTGTTGCTACCCGGGTCAAGCTTTCCTGGTCAAGCTCTCCTCTTCTAACGTGCTTATTGGACAAGGCCGGATTGGGGAGGGGCTTAGTTAGCGAAGGGCTCGTTGAGCATTCCATCATAGGTCAGTCTTGACCACCTGTCCATGTCATTTCATTGGGAATATCAGTTCATATCAGTATTAATTCTGTGAGGTCTTGAACTTTGTCTCCACAGTGGGGCCTCGCCTCCTGTCCCCTACCCTCAGCCTCAGCCCTAGCCCCTCTCTCCTTTCTCCTCTACCATACATTCTCTCTCCTTGTTTTTAGGTGAGGGGCAGTGGGGCGGGGGGGGGGGGGGGGGGTGTCACAATCACATGCAGGGTGGCACGGGACAGGCGTTTTATCTCCATCGCTCAGGTATTTATTTTTTCCTGGGAAGCGTCTTAAGATGGCAGCCTGTGATGGAGGCAGACCACTGTGGCCCACAAAACACCAGCCCTGCCAAATCCCCCTGTTTAACCACAAGCTTGACCCAGCTGCCCTGGTGTGTGTGTGTGTGTGTGTGTGTGTGTGTGTGGTGTGTGTGTGTGTGTGTGTGTGTGTGTGTGTGTGTGTGTGTGTGTGTGTTGTGTGTGTGTGTGTGTGTGTGTGTGTGTGTGTGTGTAGGATTGTGTATGTGTGTTACAGCATGCTCATGGGTGTTTGTGAACTTAGGTTAAGCATACTTGTGACTTCTTTGACTTTTATCTCGTCTAAATCCCCTCTGTGTGTGTTTGTATGTGAGTGTGTGTGTCTTACCATTCACAGTATGCGCATGCACATGCTAACTCTGGTGCATGCATGCACACAGACATTGACACACACAGAGACAGGCAGGCAGACAGACAGACAGACTGTTCTGCTGACTGACATCGAATAGGGATAGGGTCTCATGATGTGCTCTGATGCATCATAGACCAAACACTGAACGTGAAACGCAGGCACTCACTCACTCGCTTGCAAAAAAGCCTCACTTTGAATAGTGGGGTCTGATTGGTCATCACAATTTTGGGCTAGGGGAAAATAAAATTCAAACTGATGAGTTCCAAATCCAATCTGCCCACTCAGGGAAGATTGTTTTGCTAGGCCTAAAGGTCCTTTTCTGTCAGGAATCTAAGGTGACACAAAATTGATGCGTGTGCAGTGAGTCACAGTTTTAGTTGGTTAGCTGGATCAACTGTCAGAAATGAAATATCTGGAACTAGAGGAATGTGTGTGAGAGAAAAACAGTCACATGTAAATGCACATTATTTAGCGATCCCTATTGTTCTTTTATGTGAATGCCCATGTGAATGCCCATGTGTGCGCACACACACACACACACACACACACACACAACACACACACACACACACACACACACACACACACACACACACACACACACACACACACCACACACACACACACCACACACACACACACACACGGCTCCTTATTCAATCCCTGCACTAATTCCCCCTTGGTAGAAGGTGTTCATTGTTTCTATTTCCCTCTAATCTCTCTCTCTCTCTCCCTCTCTTTATTTTTAAATCCATATTAGATTCTCTTTGACTCGGCCACAATCAGAAGCACTGAGGCAGAGCATCACCCTGCTAATGCTCTTTGTCTCCCCAGATTTGTCACTTAGCGCCAAGGCTACACCTTTGTGGCGGGGCGGAGAAGCGAGGCTCTCATCGAGGGCTGATTGTTTCTTGTCACAGGCCCATCTTAACCCCTCTACACCCTCCTCCTTAAGCAAATCAGCTTTTCCTTTGGATTAGGGCCCCGTATCATAGCCCTGTCAGATCTCTGCTATAGGCACTTTGTGCTTTCTCTAAAATAAACAGATTTCTTTCGGTTGGGAAATAAAGTGGACGCCGTGCCACCGAATTGAACAACCAAAGTGTGTGTGTGTCACAATATAGATTGATTGTGGTGCAATGTTATCAATTATCCCAGGATCTGAGTTTGAGTAAGATAATTGCAGCTCTAGTAGTGTGCTGCAGTTGTGTGCTCATTGTTAGCAGGTAGAGTCGCAGACCGGTTTTGTTTTAGTACGTTGTTACAAACAAGTTGAAGGTTAGGCATAGTTTTATGTATTAAGTTTAGGTATTGGGATAGCTATAGTTTAACTTTAGATTCATCTGATTAGGCATCATTTATTTATGCTGCTTTAGGAATACTAGGCCGCATTTCCGCCAGCTGTACGCCAGGGGTGACTCTTCTGGTACTCATCTCTATTCTGAGGCTAAAATAACCGAACTACAAGCATACATGAGGGAAAGTCTAGGTCCTTATGCTAAATGGAGCATCAATATGGCACCTTTATCCAAGACACATTACACAGATTGTGGATTACATTCTGCAATCCACATACACAGACACACACACACACCATTGCCAGAGGAAACCATGCAAGACACCAACCTGCACATTGGAAGCATTTCTGGGTTCAGTGTGCTGCTCAAGGACACTAATCCGGGGAGCCCGGGTTTGAACTGGTAACCTTGCAGTTCTCATCCGGCCACTGTACCCCTGGGTCCGGTTCCCTGCCACCACCTGGGACCCTAAAGGTACTATGTTTACTAACCTTGTACTGCACATGGCACTGCGTAGATGGAACATGTGTGAGGCGGTTACAGATTCTAACACAAATCACAAACACAATCACACAAAAAAAGTCATTTTGAATAGCGGGTTCTGTTTGGTCACCCACAACTCTGGGATGAGTGAAATGTTATTCATGTTATTTAAACTTACCAGTGCTAGACAAATCTCCTCAGGATTTTTCTTCAATAGCCTGCAGTTAGATGCATTTTATTCCTGTCCTTTTCCCCTTAAACATCATGATTGTTGTTCATTGTTTAATGACACTGGTCATCATAACTGCATATAAATACTCTCCACAGAGGCCAATCTAATTCTCTGGACTCTGGGATTTTTAAAAATCAATTTATACCCTTCGATCTTTAACCTTAAATCCTAAAAAAGTAAAATGGCATATGGCATACATTGTTTTTGAGGATTAGAATGTCTAGAACATATTTTTTTAAATTATTGTGAAAAATATCCCCAAATGTAAACACCATAATGTCTCAATTATAAGATGTTTACATGCGTTACATTTGTATGCTAAATGAACACCCGGCATTTTCACCACATCTCAATCTGCGAACCTAAAATGGCGGGTTGTACCATTCCACGCTCTCGTTCTGTGTCTCAGTGGGAGCCGAGTGTTGGTATAGGAAGTGGTCAGCAGTTCTGTGGGCATCCATTACTGCTGCTCTGCCCCCCCCCCCCCACCCCCCACCACCACCTCCCTGGTCCACAAGTCATTACAAAGCGCAGCAGCCAGGCTGCAGTCCAGGCCACAGCAACAACAACGTTTTCCTCTGCAGCCATTTACCTCCCAAAGCTGTGGTGATAAAGTCCTCCACGGCCACATAGCCATCAGCCTGCTACGCGCAAATCTGGACTTCTGATATCATCCCCACTGCCTGGCGCAGGTAATCAATCTCAGATAGGAGGGAGTAGTGGCTCTGAGCTGTGTGTGTGTGCGTGTATGCACACGTGTATGTGTGTGTGTGTGTGCTGATGTTATTGGTCATTTTGGGTTCCTTTTAGGATGGTCCTATTAGGTGAAATTGGGGGAAAAGCGATGAGCGGGCACTTCTTCAGCCAGGCTCCAACTCTGGATGTAATGCTGTCAACCTTTCATTATCTCTCAGGCCTTCTCGCTCCTTCTCCCAATCTCTTCTTCTGCTAACTCTTTCTCTCTCTTTTTTAACTCTCTCCCCTCCCTCTCTCTCTGGTATACTTACTTATTCGTTGTATCCTAAGCAGGCAACACTGTCATGATTGATGGTAAATGACTTTCCTATGGAGAGATCGCTGTCACTCAACTTGCTTGGGCTTCATGGATTGTGGAGCCAGTTTGCTGCTGAATGTTGAAAATCATTGGACAAATCGACCCTTTTCAGAGCAGACTGCAGAGCATGTTGATGTGGTCTTGAGTCCATAGCTCTGTGCATAAGCTACAGTACGAGTGTACATGTTAATTTTAGCCTTGCACTCCTGTCCATGCATTACGTCTGTGAGCAGCTAATCTTGGACACTGCTGAAGAAAATGGCGCAAAACATTGCACATACTCTCCCATTAGGCCCAGGAAGTAACTCCACCCCGTAGTTTGTCCTATAACTCTCTTGCACCGTAGGTCGCACAATCAATTACCTCTCGATTTCTTGGATCATAACACAACTTGAACCGCCGGTCGCACAATCAATTGATTTCCCCCTGAAGTCTCTGGATCGTGACGCAACTCCCCATATACTGTACAGTAGGCTAGCCATTCCTGGCTGAGTACAGTTTTTGGATTTCCTGAAAACATACAGTACCTCGCTACGATGGAGCATGAGAGAACTACTTTATTTTATGTATGGCATCCAGTGATCTAGGCATGGGCATGGGGGGGTAATGCCCCCTAAATGCCCAGACTGTCCCAACAAACAATGTTGTCATGCAAAACAACGCAACAAATTTCAAATTAAAATGCTTAGTTGAAAACTACTGCTAACTAACTACAGCTGTGTCACCACTAAACCAACAGCATTTCGTCATTGAAAACATGCAGAAAACTCTGAGTCAGACCTTTAGCTTTATGCATGATGCGTGTCTGTTGCAACTGCAACAACAACTGATGTTATTATCGATGATTAATTGCCTAATAAGTCCTGTAACCAAAAATGGTATGGGTGCGACTTCCTGAAGCCGCCTCCATACCACTCTCTCCTGCACCCCAATTGGGAAATGTTACATCCGCCCCTGCTACTCACTCACTCACTCACTCACTCACTCACTCACTCACTCACTCACTCACTCACTCACTCACTCACTCACTCACTCACTCACTCACTCACTCACTCACTCACTCACTCTCTCCCTTGCTCTGTCTATATCTATAGTTATACCTATAGTTATGACCCTCCGTCTGTCTGTCTCTCACTCTTCTCCTCTCTGTCCTTTCATTCTCTCCTCTCGTCCAGTAGAAGTGCAGAGGCAGGTCTTTTAGCTGCTGTAATTTATTTTCCTATTAGCCTCCTCTCTGAAGTGTCAGCGCTGGGTCTGAGAGCAGCACAGAGGCCCTGCCGACCCGTAGACCCACAGCGAGGAGAGAGCACCCTGGACACACTGATAAGACCAGAGAGAGAGAAGGAGAGAGAGGGAGGGCCAGAGAAAGGAGGAGAGGAAGAATAGAGCGAATGAGAGGGGGTTAAAAAAAGAATGGAAGTGTGGTTGAGGGACCATGGGTGAGAAAGAGACAGGCAAGCCAAAAGTGTCGGAATATATGGTAAAGAATAAGAAATAGTGTTTTAGTCCTTTCTAATGCGTGTGTGTCATAGGGAGAGAGACACACTGACTAACTGTATTGTCTTATGAGGTTTGTTCCACTCACATCTCTCTGCCTTTCACGAGTGACCAAAAACACCCACAGTTCAGCCTGAAACCCGGTTCATAGACACACCCTGACTGTGCACTATACTGCTGGCCTCTAGGAACGGATCTCACAAGAAACTTGAGTCTCCCGGCAATGTCTCCAATATAGGATTTAACTAGATTTTTAGTTGAATAATAAGCATACTGTAAATGAATTGTCACTTATTTGAGTTAACGATGGATGTTTAAAATAGTCGTTCCCCAAGTCAATATCGTGCAGACCTTTTCGGTTCTCACATAATTAATAACTGGATGTTCTATTGGATGGCCATAGACGACAGCAAATGAAGGAGGTAGAATCCAACAATAGAAAGAACTCGCCAAAATATACACCTGAAAGGTTTAATCTAACCCTCTCATTGGGTTTAAGGCGATACAAAGTACAAGTGGGGATGGACTGATGCCCTTAGTTGGGTCCTACGGTACATTATTCACACACATTGGACCACTTCGCTCTGTTCCCCTTCCAACACCTCATCAGTATTGCGCCGTTGAAGTCCCACGCCTATTCCCATATCCCGTGGTAGACAGCAGGTCGTCAGACAAATCCCCTGTCTCCCTTTTCTCGGTGTCCAAATAGCAAAAGGACTCCACAACAGGCGGCTGGCGTCGGCCAAAAAAAACTGATATGGGCACACTGGGCACTCGAGAGCCCCAGGGATGGGCGGCGGGGGAAGGACGGCCTCGTTGTGGGATTGAATCTGTGTGAAGGTTTAAAATAAAACTTGGCCATAAGCTGTTTTCTGACCAAGAGACAGAGCCGGGCTGATATTTCGTGCGTGTGTCTGCGTGCGTGCACTTGTTTGCGTGTTAGCAGCGACAATAGACATGAAAGCCATTGGCACAGTCCCCTCTCATTATTAAAACCATTGTCATTGGAATTCACAAAGACACACTGATAGTATTGCAAGCCTTTTATGTTCATTGTTGCCTTAAAAAGCAACACACACACACACACACACACACACACACACACACACACACACACACACACACACACACACACACACACACACACACACACACACACACACACCTCTGCTTGGGGAAAAAATAAATCCTCACGCATAATAGTTGCAGAAGAATGAATTGGTCTTAATCTGTCTGTCTGTGTGTGTGTGTGTGTGTGTGTGTGTGTGTGTGTGTGTGTGTGTGTGCGTGTGCGTGTGCGTGTGCGTGAGCGCACGCAGACGTCTGTCTGTATAATATCTATAATGCGGTATTCATAGGTGGTATGTAAAAAGGCCTGCTTTATCAGTTATCAGGGGAGGCCAAATTGACACAGAGGAATGGCTCCATTGTATGTAGAATCAAAGAGAGATGTGAACGAAGGCGCTGGATGTCTCCATTTCCAATAACTGTGACCTTGAGGCAAGAGGAGCGAACAGAACCACACAACGTCTATATGCAATATGCTGACCGCAGAGTTTTTAGCACATGACGTCCCTGGTTGAGGGCCTGTGTGTGTGTGTCTGTGTGTGCGTGTGCGTGTGCGCGTCAGGGGCGGATCTAGGCATGGGCATGGGGGGCAATGCCCCCCTAAATACCCAGTCTGCACCCCCAAACACGATGTCATGCAAAGCAACCCAAGATATTTCATATTAAAGTGCTTATATTTAAAATGATTTGAAACACACTACTACTGCTATTAACTACAATTTTGGCACAACTAAACCAACAGCGTTTCATCATTGAAAACAGAAAACTCTCTGAGTCAGACCTTTAGCTTTATGCATGCTGCATGTCTGTTGCAACTTCAACAACAACTGATGTTATTTTTCGATGCTTTACTTGACTACTAAAAGTCCTGTAACCATTTTCTCTTGCCCCTCCAACATGTTCTCTTGCCCCCCCCCCCCCCCAAATGGGACATGTTACATCCGCCCCTGGTGCGTGTGTGTGCATGCGTGTGTTGGCCAGTGTGTAAGGTGCTGCCTCAACACTATTCTGCCGTTAGTGTGAAGTCGAGGGCCAGTATTTAGAACTGCAACATAGAAAATGGACTCTTCCGTCATAGTGGACATTTTTATTTTATTTTTTATCTTAGTCCGTTTAGAATGAAACTATTTGGTTTGAGTATTGATATTGATGATTGATGTTGATACTTTAGTCTTCTAATTTAGTCTATTAGTATAAATTATATTTAGTCAAATTCGCTAAACTAGTAAATGGGCCTATTGCAAGATTTGATTTAGTTCAGTGGTTTTACCAACCTTTTTCATACCATGCCCCACTATTTATTCTGCATTTTAGCCACAGACCACCATTTGTGGAGTTTGGTCACTCGGACCCAAAATAAAGGATTTTCAAGTTTGCGTCCACAATTTAGTAGAGGTAACTGGCAAAACGGTATCATTTTTGGTATAATTTAACGCTCTTCAAATGATCATTTCACGCTCTCAAGAGTTACAGATCAATAGAAATAGAAGTGTCTATTTGGTTACCAACTGTCCCTCATTTACATTGTAGCTGGGGACCACCTACAAACCTCTCATGGACTACTGGTGGTCCCCGGACCACTGGTTGAAAACCACTGATTTAGTTGACTAAAATAGTTGGCCTTTGATGGCATGGTAATGGCTGATTTAAGCATGAAGTCTAGGTCTTCGGAGTCTTCTTCACTCGCCCCCTCCGATATTTTGGTCTAGTTTTTATTTGTTGACAGAATTGTCAAAATTTGCATTTATCTGTGAGATTTTCTGCCCTAGTTTCAGTTGATGAAATCAACACTGCCGTCGAATGGTTATGCATCCAGGTAATTGTCAGTAAGCAGAGAGATCTCTGCTACAATGGCAGGTGTTGTTTAGAAGACACTTCTATTAAATAACTAGTGGTGATAATGTTTCAGTGTCTTACTCATACCGTAAGTGGAAATGAAAGAGACAACAAAAGAGAGAGACTTTTTGTCACTCGACAAACCCCTTATCCCTAAACTTATTCGCCCCTTTTGTTTTTACTATTCTGAAAATAATAATAACTTTTGGTAACATTTTACTTGAATGTCACCTTTATAATGCTTTATAAGCTCTATTATAATGCATTATAATACATTCATAATGCATTATAAGATTTGTTATAAATGTCCATAACCATAACTCTTCATAACTACATAATGTATTATAACTGTTAGTCATGAGACCTTTAAGTAAAGTGGGTAGATATTCATGTACCATTAATAGTCGTAATATAAACTACAGAAATGAAAATGAATATCTGCCCACTTTACTTAAAGGTAGGGGAAGTGATTTGAAATTCATGGTGTAGTACCAGCCTGGTGCACTAGGGGCCCCCAAAAGTAGCTACACTATGTGAACCTGCTGCTCGCTCCTGATTGGAGGAGAATTGGTGGTGACCTGGGGAACTTTTATTAGCTCCTCTGCTAACGTGGGGGAGGGGGAAACTCCATATGTGGTTTCCACACCTTATAATAGAGCATTTTAACAGAAAAAAAATATTTTTTGGGTGATATCTGACAAAAGTGAAATCACTTCCCCTACCTTTAAAGGTCTCAAATCCACCTTATAGCATGTTATTGTTGTTTATAAGAGATTATTTCATTTAATAAACACGTGGTTATAATGCATTGTAACATAGTATATCATTTCTATATGTGCCTTTATAACTGATTAATTGATAGTAGTTATATTGTGCTGTTACTTTGACCATCATAATGCATTATGACTAACAGTTACAATATGTTATAAATGTGGTTATGAGGCTTATCTATGGTTATGGACATTTATAACAAGTCTTATAATGCATTATGAAGGTGAACTTCAAGTAAAGTGTTACCAAACTCTTTTTTTCATAGTTCAACTAGCCAGTCTACAGTGACACCTTGTGAGCTTGTAGACACCTTAACTAGAAAATGTTTTTCAAAATTGTAATAAAAAAGCATAAAGAAGTTTAGCTACTGTATAAGGTGTGCCAAAATGGAGCCCAGGCTTAATGTGAACTCTAGTTTGATCAGAGTTTCAACAGTTCATTGGTCTGCCCCTGAGCGTGCACCATCTATCTTCCTGCTACTTCTCTCTCCTCATTCTATATTCCTTACTTCTGTCTCCATCTCTTCTCCCTCCCAACATCCGTCTTTTGTCTCTCTCTCTCTCTCTCTCTCTCTCTCTCTCTCTCTCTCTCTCTCTCTCTCTCTCTCTCTCTCTCAGGTACGTTCTCTCTCTCTCTGTGACTCTCTCTCTACTGCTGGACTAACAGTCCTGTAGACAAACGTACTGTCGATGTGAGAACGGCAGCTTATTGGAAAGCACTGGGATCAATGGGGGAGTATTGATCACGTTTGTTCCAATTTGAAACCAATTGACTCGTGACCTGTGTTAAAAAGCCATTAGCTGATTGGAGACTGTGTGTGTATCTCATTCATTTTGTACATGTGTTAATACAACTTAACCGCAAGAGTGTGTGTGTGTGTGTGTGTGTGTGTGTGTGTGTGTGTGTGTGTGTGTGTGTGTGTGTGTGTGTGTGTGTGTGTGTGTGTGTGTGTGTGTGTGTGTGTGTGTGTGTGTGTGTGTGTGTGTGTGTGTGTGTGTGTGTGTGTGGTGTGTGTGTGTGTGTGTGTGTGTGCGTGCGTGCGTGCGTGCGCGCGCGTGCGTGCGTGCGTGCGTGCGCAGTGTGTATGGGTAGAGTCATGTGCGTGCGCACGCACATGACTCTACCCATACAAAGAAGTCAGGTTCCTTTTTTAAGCACTCAGCCTAATTAATCCATCTCTCTGTGACAAAAGGAACACACCCCCTCCTCTCCTCTCCTCTTCCTCCTTCCTCCTCCGGCCTGTCCCACTGGCATTTTGGGGATGGGGGGGATCCTGCAGGGATGCCCCGGACCCCCTCTTACCCTGACCCCTGCCCCCCCACCAGGGGAGCAGCTGTGGATCAATCCAGGACCAGCTGGCATCAGGGAGAGGTTGAGGACTGGTGCCCTAGCGCGCACGCACACACACACATGCACGCACGCATGCGCGCGCACACACACACGTGCGCGCGCGCATGCGCGCGCGTGCGCGCGCACACACACACATGCATGCGCTCATGCACACACACTCATGCACGCGCACACACACACACACATGCACACACACATGCACACACACTCTCAGCTGCGTGCATGTGTGCACTGCGCACACACACACACACACACACACACACACACACACACACACACACACACACACACACACACACTTATATTGGGAAGAAATACTCAAATAAATGTTTAAAATGGTAAAAGCAGGTTTCGTTTTAAATGTTTTGTGTGTTGAGTCATGAAACCGAGAGTCACTATTGACAGGATAACTCTTATTTATTGCTCTCCGGCTGTAGTAGCACAGATGCCACCACAAGGGGGCAGCATTCAGCCATACCTCCTCCTCCCTCTAGTCTTCCTCCTCTCACTTCTTTCTTTCTCTTTCCCTCATCTGTTTCTTCTCTTCTATCCCTATTTCTCTGTCTCTGTCTCTCTCTCTCTCTCTCTCTCTCTCTCTCTCTCTCTCTCTCTCTCTCTCTCTCTAGACAGTGACATAAGCAGTATATTGCTAGTCATATCCCTGCTGTAATAAATTAAACTTCTCTCCTGCATTGTCCCCTTTCATTATAAACACTGTCTCCACCTTAACACCATCCGTCTAATGCTGGCACCCCTCCTCTTTACACACACGCGCGCAGAGGTTGATTGACAAGGCATGTTTTCATTGTTTGCTTCTGATACTTCCGAAACGTTTATTCCATTCTTCCATCAGGTATATTTGCATATCCTTAAGTATTTCCTCTCCTTTTTAAAGCCCCCCCTCCCACACACACACGTCCCTCCTCTTCATAATTTCTACTAAATCCCACAACCCCACCTTCAGCTCTTAAGTGTTGGTTGCATTTGTCATATTCATTGGTAAAGTATCTATACGCACTATTAGCTTCATATAATAGCCGGTCCGTAATCGTCTGGGAGATAAGGCGTTTAGAGAGAAGGGAGGGAGGGCATTTTTACCCTTTTTTCCTGTTCTCCTTTGGTGGCGTTACCCTGCCTACCACCCTCCTGCCCCTCGTTGCTGTAGACCAGGTAAAATGTCAGCTGGAAAAGCCAAGTGTCCTCCTGGATTTAAGTTCTCGACACCAATGATTGTAGTCTTTTTTTTTTTTTTTTGATTGATCATCATGTCTTCTTTGGAGTCGTGTTCAAGGGCGGATCTAGGCATGGGCATGGGGGGGGGGGGGGGGGGGGGGGGGGCAATGCCCCCCTAAATGCCCCCTAAATGCCCAGTCTGCCCCACCAAACATGATGGTATGCAAAACAACGAAAAGTTTAAAGATATTTCAAATATATTTAAAGGTAGGGGAAGTGATTTCACTTTTGTCAGATATCACCCAAAAAATATTTTTTTTTCTGTTAAAATGCTCTATTATAAGGTGTGGAAACCACATATGGAGTTTCCCCCTCCCCCACGTTAGCAGAGGAGCTAATAAAAGTTCCCCAGGTCACCACAATTCTCCTCCAATCAGGAGAGAGCAGCAGGTTCACATAGTGTAGCTACTTTTGGGGGCCCCTAGTGCACCAGGCTGGTACTACACCATGAATTTCAAATCACTTCCCCTACCTTTAAAGTGCCTATATTTAAAATGATTTGAAACACTACTACTGCTAATACCTACAGTAGCTACAGTTGTGGCACCCCTAAGCCAACAGCATTTCATCATTGAAAACAGAAAACTCTCTGAGTCATACCTTTAGCTTTATGCATGCTGCGTATCTTCAACAACAACTGATGGTATTATTGATGCTTATACTTGCCAAATAAAAGTCCTGTAACCGAAAATGGTATGGGTGCGATTTCGACGCCTGTGACGCCCTAACAATAAATATAAAAACGATAAATCAGCACATCACTGAGCTACACTGTTTTACGCACACACAGGCTCAATATAGCTCAGTCGTTAGACAAATCACACCCAAAAACAAAATCCATAGATAATAGAAGTATAAAATAATTTGAGACATCAACACTAAATTAAGTAACATAATGGATCACTTAAGCACTTCATTTAATGAGTTGTTCCCTTGTCAAGAGAGAAAAGTAGAGGTCACCATGTCTTTAAGCTTGCCTTCCTTTTAAGCCCAGCTCGATATATTCCAAGTTAAGAGCACATGTCAGTTCTGTCAGCAACAGTGTGGTCATAGTAGCATGCCTTATTGATCGCCATGTGGGACTCATAACGATAACGGGTCGGTCGCTAGATTCAAACTTTTTTCCAGGGAATGCTAGATGGGATTTTAGATTTTATTTATTTAGATATATGGTACAAGGTGGGAGCCTAATGCTGCATGTTGCAAATACCAGGGTTGCGTGTCCATCACCAGTTTTGCTAATTAGAAGGTCAATAATCGCAGAAGGTAAAATAGCAACATCTACTGGGAAATTCATAGGAACTACATGCTGATGATGAGTTCCTATTAGCCTCAAAAATCATCTGAGCTCTTTCTCCGCGTAGCTGTTACAAATGTTGAAATGTACTAGTCCCATAGTAATTGCAATTGTAATATGCGGTCGCGGGCACGCTGCTGTTAGCATGGGGATCGTATCAAACCGGCGCCGGTAAGTAACGATGAAAGGCGTTGCTCAACGGCAGCGGCATCGGTCATAACTATATTTCATAATGATAACGGGAGACGTAGATCTATTTCAACGGCACGAAATCTGTTAATACTAAGGATTTTGCTTCTTACATACATACAGACACAGGGGCGGCTTTATTGGGGGTTGACGCCTAGTTAGTTGTGGTTTATTCAGAAACATTTTAGCCTCAGCTGATGCTCCTCTGCTGGACACTCATTGTATTTGCCTGGCTAGGTGTCTCACTGTATTAACAGCAGCGCCAGCAGTTTGTACTGATAATAACCCTGTGTGTGTGTGTGTGTGTGTGTGTGTGTGTGTGTGTGTGTGTGTGTGTGTGTGTGTGTGTGTGTGTGTGTGTGTGTGTGGGTAAGCAAGCCAGCCCCATGGTCCTCAGTGATAAGGCTGAGATTGAGTCTGCACCAGAAAAATGGAGTACGCATGTGTGTGTGTGTGTGTGTGTTTAGGGAGAGAAGGTAGCGATGGCGATGTAATCAGGTAGCGATGGCGATGTAAAGCGCCCATATCATCTCATCTCCCATGCATGCTCACCTGTGTGTGTGTATTGTGTGAAGGGACCTAGTCAGCGAGAGCTTTGTGAGCTTTTGTACTTTAGAGCCTGGATCCTAAGGGCTCAATACACAGCAGTACAGTATAACAACAACTACAATAGTGAGTGTGCACGTGTGTGTGCACAGCACTTTCCCTGGCCTCGATGGTCTTGCAGGCGCTTGAAAAGGCTAAATTATGTCATGTACATAGCATATACTGTATTGTGTAGAATACAGTACTATAAATATAGCTTCATACTTTATTCTTGGATATACTACTGTTAGGATTGATGATACATCTTTTACTAATTAGGTTCTTGCTTACTGGAATTCGCTCTGGATAAATGAGTGCTAAATACCTAAATGATGTAAAGAGAGAGGGAATGACCCCACTGCTGTAACTGTAACCTCTGTACCTATCATTCTTCATTGGCCTTGAAGAGACATTTTGAGTGAATGAAGTCAACGAACCAACCCAGTGGCATCAGTTTGTTTTATCTTCAGGAAAATGACAATGTACAAGTGACAAGACAAGACAGGACAACAGTAGCAACAATAGAGACAATCTCCTATTCACTGTCAGCATGGTGCATACACCATTTGTGTGGGGCATCCACCCTAAAAGAAGTCTCCAACCGTTTAGCTTACCGACGAGGCTTGTGGGCAGTGCTGACGCACGCCCACATGCACGCACGCACGCATACACACGCACACGCACACACACATGCTGACACGCACACACACATTTCTCCTATGAGCATTTGTACATGCACACACACTGTGCCATGTCACTGATTCTCTTATCACTGGTCTGTGGCATGTTTCCCAATTCCAATTTGACTGCTAGCCCCCGAAGCACTGCTGTGTGTGTGTGTGTGTGTGTGTGTGTGTGTGTGTGTGTGTGTGTGTGTGTGTGTGTGTGTGTGTGTGTGTGTGTGTGTGTGTGTGTGTGTGTGTGTGTGTGTGTGTGTGTGTGTGTGTGTGTGCGCGTGTGCGCGTGTGCGCGTGAACGAGCGTGCACACACCCATGTGTGTGTGCGTGATGCTGTGTGGACTAGGATGGGAAACGTCTCATGGATCTGACAAATGAATTCATGAGGGAAAGACCTGATGTTGTTTCTACTAGATAACCTTCTTGAATATCACCTTTTGGAAAGGAAAACAGTAAAAATGAATAATAATGTCACACCATGTGAAGCTGAGCCACTTTGTCAACTGGTACCACAAGACATATAGACAGACGGGGACAGACCCTCATTGCTGTTCCTTGGAATGGCTGCACGCCCCAAAAATAGACAGTTACATTAATAATAGTCCCATAATGGACCTGTAAAAGGACAGGAGGCAGCTATTCTTCCAAACTCTCTCCCTGTTCCTGCTCTTCCTCTCTAGTTTTATTCATAGCAGTGGTCAAACACAGGGGTCCTTGAGGGAATTGTAGGAGGTCCTCGCCTCAAAATGCGAATCCCTAAAGGCCATTGCTATATTTTACTATCTTGAAAAACATATTTTTTAACAATTTTTTAAATAGTTCCACTGACCGATATACATTGTGACCTTGTTGATGTAACTCTTTGAGAGCGTAAACATGAAACCAAATGCACCCTTGCGGGTCCATATGGTTCCATGTTTACGCTCTCAAGAGTCAAAATATTCACCATCTGAAGTAGCCCGAGGATACACTTTAGAGAATGTAGAAGATGATGAATGGTCAATTTGATCTGTATGTTTGACTGTTTTGTTTTCTCCCGAAAACCCAACCTGGAATTGTGGACAAAAGCAAAATAAATCTTTAGTCTTGGGGTCTGTGGGGCTAAAATGTCATCAAATGGTTGGTCCGTGGCTCAAATTCTGAATAAATAGTGGGCAGTGGAAAACCACTGCACTAGTCTAAAGCAGAATCCCAGCAAAACGTTGACCCCTCTCTCTCTCTCTCTCTTCCATCCCCCTCCATCCAGGAGTCTCCATCGGGTCGCAGGAAGGCCCTGGCCACCAGCAGCATCAACATGAAGCAGTATGCCAGCCCCATGCCCACACAGACCGACGTCAAGCTCAAGTTCAAGCCTCTGTCCAAGAAGGTGGTGTCGGCCACCCTGCAGTTCTCTCTGTCCTGCATATTCCTCAGGGAGGGCAAGGCCACGTAAGTGTCTACACCTGTCTGCTCCCTATGTCAACCTGCGTAACTCCATAATGGCAATGGCATTCAGCATAACATTAATTAATTGCTTTTAATTGACGTGGATCAACGGTTAATTTGTTAGTTGAATCATGTCAGGAAGTTACAATGCACATTACCAAGGCTGAGCCACTATGCCTGTACAGTATTTAAAATCCATGATTTATTGAGATTCATGTTCTATTACCCGAAATACATATTGTTTTTAATAGAGTACACAGTTTTCTGGGTGTGACATTGCCTTCCTTTGAAATCAACTGAAGCTAATCTCTGGAAAGTTGTCTTTGTTCAAATGGTCTTTGTTGCTTTTATGTAAACACACCCAGACAGTGTTGGTTATTATTCCTTTGATCGTGACCATTTCCATTTACACAAGCGACACACACACACACACACACACACGCACACGCACACACACACACACACACACACACACACACACACACACACACACACACACACACACACACGCACACATACACTTGGAGATATACAGACACAGACAATGTTTTTGGTCATTCCCATGCATTCTCCTTTGATGGTAACAACTTTCTTTTGCAGACTGGGCAAACACACACACACACACACACACACACACACACACACACACACACACACACACACACACACACACACACACACACACACACACACACACACACACACACACACACACACACACAGAGAGAGATGTCACATGCAGAGACGAGGCTGGGCCTTTGTTGTGTCGAGAGCTGCGGGTCGATGGCGCGCAACCCCAGTTAACCCTTGAGGGAATGATGTCTGCCACACACAAACAAATTCCATCACATCATCGTAAATGAACCTCACACACACACACACTAAACACAAAGAACAGAGGGAAGAGAATGGTTATCATGAGGGAGCAATGGAAGGATGGAGTGGGGATGGAAGTAATAGAGGGACGAGGAATGAGGAGAGTGAGTGATGGAAAAGGCACAAGACAGAATGCATCAAACATCAAAGTTGAGCAATAATGAAAAGTTGGATACGTGGGATGGATGGAACATACAGTAGCTAGTTGGAGGGAGGGAGGGAGGGAGGGAGGGAGGCTGGGTGAGTGAAGTGGCGTTTGGCTGGATGTTGAACGGACAAATACAGGATGGATAAAGAGACGTTGGATGGATAGAGGATGGATTAATGTAGAACAGTAGCCTGGTTTCCAGCCCACTCCACTGAGCTCACTGGCTGACAATCAGGCCAGTAGAACAGTGCTTTTCAACCCTTCTCACATCAATGTCCATTATTTATTGGGCATTTTCAGCCACGGACCGTCATTTTGATACTTGAGATTTAGCCTCTCACACCTAATTAATATCTAGTTGTCATTATTAAGATTTTGTCTGCAATTCCATGCTGTATTGATGCGGTACCGTAGGATATTAAATAGAATATACTACATTCTCTAGTTGTGTAGACTTGTGTGAATTAAGAAATGCTATGCAGATAGACTTGGCTATTTGACAATGATTTTATATAGCGGTCCATTTTCTTACCAGCTCTCCATCATTTAGGTGGGTGTGGCCCAACTGGAACTCTCAGAGACTGGTGGTCCCCAGACCTCTTGTTGAAATCCACTGGTGTAGAATGAATGAATACAGTTGGCTTGAGTCATGGGCATGGATGCAGGATAGATGAATAGACATTAGAGGAGGGACAATGGATAGATGGACTGATGGAGGATAGATTCAAAATGAACAAAGCTAAGAGTATGTAGATCAGCGGTTCATAACATTCAACAGTCTTAAGCTGCACATTTAGCTTGATATGATACTATTGTAGTGTGTATAAAATTGGCAGTACTAAGGATATGGTCCCCCAATTTGAAAACGACAGGAATGACAGTGGAACAGAATGCATCTATGAAGGAATTGTTAGATATGGCAGATGGCAGTAGGAGGAGGGGAGCCTTGAGGAAAGGGTGATGGAGAGAACAGGACACACAGATAAAAAGATGGATAGGTTTGTGTGTGTGCTAATCCCTGGGTGTGATGTGTAGCCATGAGCGTGTGTGTGTGTGTGTGTGTGTGTGTGCGTGCGTGTGTGTGTGTGTGTTTCTGTATGTTCACTCATTCATTCTTTCATGCCGCAATATATCAATGTATCGTTGTATTGGTATTTTCATTTTTTCCACTAATAAATATACAACTAAATGCATGTATGCATTTATGTATGCATGCATAAAACGTTTAAGAAGTAGTAAAAATAGAAGATCTACATGCTCACAAAGTGAGGCGCTGTGTTGTGTATAATTTCTAATTTGTGTGTGTGTGTGTGTGTGTGTGTGTGTGTGTGTGTGTGTGTGTGTGTGTGTGTGTGTGTGTGTGTGTGTGTGTGTGTGTGTGTGTGTGTGTGTGTGTGTGTGTGTGTGTGTGTGTGTGTGTGTGTGTGTGTGTGTGTGTGTTTCTCTGTCAGTGATGAGGACATGCAGAGCCTAGCCAGCCTGATGAGCATGAAGCAGGCTGACATCGGCAACCTGGACGACTTTGAGGAGGAGAACGATGAAGAGGAGGAGAACAGGGTCAACCAGGAAGAGAAGGCAGCTAAGATCACAGGTAAAACAGCCCTTGTCCAATAGAAGCCTTCACTCCTAAGCTGCAGCAAGTAGCTCTGCACCTACGCTGTGTGGTACGTGTGTGTACTAAACACTTTCTTTTGGTCTTTTTGCAAAACAGACAAACCTACCATTCTTCTACAGTCTCTAATTGTGTAGACTTCTTAATTAAGTGGGCTAATTTAGATTAATATTTTAACTCTTGAGAGTGTAAACATGCAAGGGTCCATTTGGTTTCATTTTTACGCTCTCACTGGTTGAAAACCACTGCGGTACAGCCTGGGACATTTCTCATATGGGAGATAAAAAGACAATCTTGACCTTGACCAAACTGGCTTTGTCACTGTTGATATACACAAGTTAATTTAATTATTTAATTTGCATTTTACAACTAATTTTTACATGTGTACTCTGTGCACACCTTTCATTCATTCTTTTAGCTACAGTAGTGTCCCTATTCTTGCGTTAACTAGAGGTTTGGTAATAGAAACAAGGCGTGTTCCCTGAGTGCATGGCCTGGGTCAATTAATAATACATTAACTGCCCCTACCTGCACCAATCTTCTTTTTGTATGATTTCATTTGGGACAAAATGGGTGTGACGATTTTGGGGGGGAAAATGCATGCCTCAAAATAAGGGTTCAATGTGAAAGCACATACACATACACATACTGTTAGGTAATCCTCGCGTTCAGCACGAATACGTGGTTAAGTGGTTAATTTACTATTATGTGATTGCTAATTAGATCCTTATTACATCATTTCCATCTCCTTCATTCCTATGCTAACTTGTAAGTTCAATTTAGGTGACAATTGTACAGTACACAGATGACTACACAATACACACACACACACACACACACACACACACACACACACACACACACACACACACACACACACACACACACACACACACACACACACACACACACACACACACACAGACATGTGCACACACTTTTGGGTTAACGGTGGCTTGCTTCCTCCCACTCACCCATCCAAAAACAGTTTTCATACTGCGCTCTAATGTATGAATCCCACTTTGTGCCGCTTGGCTTCATTCAGCTCTTCAAAGACAGGCACTTCACATAACGCCTCTTGTGTTCTTTTCTCCCTCTCTGTCTCTCTGTTTCGCTGTTGGGCTCATCTATATGTATATATACCTTGTGAATCTCTATGTATGCATCGGGGCGCCTACAGCCATGCTCCATGTCAGATCATATGCGAGGAAGGTGCTCCAAAGCCCCTGCTCAAGCCATGACAAGCACCCCTTTTGCTGCTGTTGACCCAGCCACCCCTAGCTATCTCTCTGTGTGATATACTGTATTTACTATACTGTATATATATATTTACTATACTGTATATATATACAGTATATATATATATATATATATATATTATATATATATATATATATATATATATATATAATATATATATATATATATATATATATATATATATTTACTATACTGTATATATATACAGTATACACACATTTATATAGTGTATACACAATACATGGTCTATCATGTGATGTACATGCTGTTTACTTTCTCTTTGTTGCTCGTGTGTGTGTATGTGTTTGTGTCATTACAGAACGTACTGAATTAACCTGTTTCCATCTTAAACCAATGCTGTGATACTTACTGGTGTCGAGTGGCTCGGATGTCCATATTTGGGCATGCCACATGCCTGGCACAGAACTCCAGGCTTGCAGATTGCGTATTTGGGAATGCTTGACAAAGAATTTCATATATGGCATAAAAGGGACACCGACATAGTGTAATATCTGGGTGGGGCATGCATGTGCACCACTCTAGGTTTGTTAAATACCAATAATGATTTCAACCCCAGTTTTCTGCAAACATTAAATGTTGTACTGGGAATTATAACTATATATTCGATCTGGGGCTGCCCCAGAGTTGGTGCCTAAGTGTCCACGAGCAAGATGTGAACCCATAATTGCTTCCGATGTGCGGCTGGTGGCTTGCATGGTTTCCTGCGTATTGTGTTGGATAAAGAAAATGCAACACAATGCATACTGTACATACTGTATTTTATATACACACATGTGCTCATGCTGGATTGTGTCTTCATAATATTTAGCCAACCCATATTATGAAAGTGGGTGTCCACGTGTGATCGAGCGTGTGTGTGTGTGTGTGTAATCTCTTTGGGAGGTGTGTTATTTTGCTGTGCTCACTCCTACTCTACCTTCCTCCCTTCCTGTGTGGCCCTGTCGTTTACAGAGATTGTAAACCAGTTGAATGCCCTCAGCTGCTTACATGGTGATGATGATGATGATGATGTCCTAAAGCGAGCGCGCAAAGTGTGCTCTAAGCCCGCCGCTTCCTCCCAAGGTTTCCTTTTCACCTTTCTCACACGTCACTCGTTCCTTTTTCACCCGCCCGTCACTCTCCGTCATGGTCTCATTTCATCCTTTCGGTCGTCTCTCCCCTCTCTCTCCCTTTTCTGTTCTTAACTCCTCTGATTTAATTTCTTGGACGGATTTTTTCTGCTCTCACTTTCCTTTCAAAATGTCTATCTCCGACTTTGTCTGGTTTCTCTACCTCTCAGCCCCTCTCTCTCTCCCTCCCTCCCTCTCTGTCTCAGACATTGCTGTTGTGATTGTGTTGTGGTCGTGGTCATACAGTTAATCCCAGTACATGTTGTGACCTGGTGGTGATGTAACGGTTGTACACATTGGTTGGGCTGTCATCCTGTCTCGCTTCCTTATGTCCCACTTTTTTTATTACTCCTCTTAATTCTGCCTCCGTTTTTCTTCTTCTGCAGTTGGTAGTGAACCAATCCAGGAAATGGCTGTCAGTTTTGAAACTGAAATTAATAAAGTCATCTAAATGCACGCATGATTGCGCACGCACACACGCAAACACACACCACACACACACACACACACACACACACACACACACACACACACACACACACACACACACACACACACACACACACACACACACACACACACACACACACACACAGACACACACACACTCGCACCATGGCTTGCATTAGTAAGGCCTTGTATGGATAATGAATGTGTCATTTTAAGAGGCCAAGAGAAATGTCACAGCTCTTATCACTTAAAACCACTTCACGTAGCTCCACCTCAAATGCCTACACACGCACACGCGCGCCCACACACACACACACACACACACACACACACACACACACACACACACACACACACACACACACACACACACACACACACACACAAAAACACACAAACACAGCTCACTGCCTGTACACAGATTCTCATGCATTTCTCACAGTAACACTTCTTGGCATTCTCTTCGACACGTGCGTGCGCACGCGCGCGCGCACACACACACACACACACACACACACACACACACACACACACACACTTCTTTTTGAAGTCACGCACATACATACACACACAGCCGGTGCGCCGGGTTACAGTAACGCCACTGAAGATGAAGTGAGTGCATCTTGGACTGGCCTGCTAGGATCACCATAGCAACTCCCTCGCTGTCTGTCTCCAACGGTAACCTCCTGCCCGGTCGCCCCACCGCCCCCTGGCTAAATAAATGTTCCCAGAATGCCTCAGTGGGACGTCCAGTCGACTGAGATGGTAGTGTGGAGCTGAGCGTGGGTTAGGGCTGGTTGGCCGTTCGTGGTTCACTCCAACAGGCAGGAGTTTTGGATATATTGTTTGGTTTATTTCATTTTGTGAATGTTTTCCCTGTTATATTTTTTTCTCCCCCCCTAATCTTTCCATTGTGATGTTGTAGTTGTGACCGTGGCCATTATCTTGATGTTGATCGTTCCTGCTGTACTTCTTGATTCATTTTTGTGTAACTTTTATTTTTGTTCACCAATTTTTGTTTTCCATTTTTGGAACGGCGGTCACTACAGAGCTGATCAGTAAGCTGAACTTCCTGGAAGACGAGGATCAGGACACGCCCCCCGCCATGAGCAACAATCCCTTTGAAGACCCCGACGACGACCCCAACGACCTCAACCCGTTTGGTGACCCCGATGAGGAAGGTACGTGTGACTTTTTATGTCGGCTCGGCTAGTAAGATGAAAGCCAGCAGCTTTTGAGGATTAAAATGATCTTGCATTGCATTTGAATGTTGTGCGTCTCTAGGAGATGATGGTTTCATCCACAGCATCTCAATGACAGTTATATTTATTAAATTGCCACAATACCATGACCAGCAAAGCTGAGATATAACAGATCACGGTTGAAATCATTGATGTGATTTCAACTCAGTAATGGGACAATTACGGCAGTTGCATAGCATGTTTTGGCTTCAGTATGATGTAATGACATTCACTCTGACTATCTAGGATGATGACGTCATTAAATTAATTTAAATCAACCTGAAAACACATGATTTTTCATTGGCAAATTGGCAGTGACTCGTCATCAAACATGTAGCCCTCACCTGATGGCAGGCATGCTTTGTTAAAACTGCCTTTTAACTCGGCCCTCACCAGCGGCTATTTTGGCTTTCCCTTTAGTGACAATGCATTGAAGAAAAGGAAAGCTGTTGTATTGGCATTTCTAGTCCATTTTCGGGTTAATCCAGTTCAGATGGCAGTAGATGAACAAAGCCTTTGTGTTTAGTGGCTCAACAGGAATTAACTATGCATGACTATACTATTGACTGTGCATGTAAAATATAAACGTTTCTAAACTCTGATGATGAGGATCCGATCCGTTCGACCAGCAGTAGGTCTTCTACTACCTAGCAGATTGGTAGCCAATGTTGGTCTGAGCTGAAACTAGCAATAGTTGTACAAATACAAGCCTATCATCTAAATGTGATCTCTGAACAAAATGTTGTAAAACCAACTACGCGTTTACTTGAATCACAACTTAGTGTTGTGTGCTGGACTATGAAAGATTGACCATTGTGTTTATAGGATGTTTAAATAAATATACTGTATACCAGTAAAGCATTTAAGCAACATTTTATGTGTTTGTTCGTTATAAGGGAGCAACAGTTGGATGAGTTAATACTGTTATGGATAATGCAAAAAATATTAATAATTTTATCATATCAGTTTTTTATAATCCCTACTTTGGGCATGCCAGTGAAGTGCTTCCAAAACAAGGGAAGAAAAGTGAAAATAGTATAATAATGAATAAAAGATTTGATTGTTTTAACCCTTATTGGTCTCCTCTCTTGTCACTATCAGAGCCCTCCACCCAGGCCATCCTACGGCAGCGTGTCGACCAGGACTCGTACTACGATCATGACTTCTCCAACCCATTTGGCGACCCCGACGAACCAGAGAGCCAAACGGACGCTGTCCCGGGGAACCCTTTCGACGACGCCGACCTGGACCCAGACCCCGATCCTGACCCTGATCCTGACCCAGGACAGAACCAGACTGACCCCGAGCCTCCCAGGCCCAGGCAGAGGAAAGGGGTTCGGCCGGTGGACATGAGCAAGTACCTGTATGCCGACACCTCCCGCAACGAGGACGAAGAACTGGATGAGTGAGTAATCCGTAATTCATTTTCTTCTATTTTCTTGCAAGATGGAAAGAATGCATGACTGACCCACGTAAAAGCCTGTGTAGTACATTGGATTGTACAAGGGAGAGAGACCACATTACAACATCGCCGACTGGTTAAAAACGTCCATGCATACTGGGATGTACAGGCTTGTTATACTTATAGACAGTTTTGGACACCATCAATGTTATTTGCTAGATACATTATGCAATATTATTGTATATTGGAGTGTATATTGCCTAATAGACATCAGTCTTCATGGGTCGCAAACAAATGGACCTGAACCCAAGTGGACCTGTGAAATTTGATCTGATTCCCATATTTCTTAGGACACGATTTGTTCCAAAATCCGATTATGATAGGCAAGTGTCTTTGGCAAGTGGCTTTGCCTTCTGGTAAAACAAGATCAGACCCATCACCCATATGGATCTTGGGTCCTGTAACTCCTGTTGGGTGGCCCGTGACGAGCTCTAACTTGTATGTCTGCTACCGTTGGTGATTGTTTGTCTCATGCGGGTTAAATTAACATTTGGATTTGACTGTGTATGCTCTCATCTTCCTCTACACTGAATCCCCAACCCCCAGCAAAGGGACCCGGCAGCTCTTTCAACACAAACAAGGAGGCTGTTGTTTGGCTGCATTCCTTCACCTTGTCTACCCTCCTGCCTTCCCTTCTCTTCACTCCTTCACTCTCACATTCCCTCCATCCGTCTCTTCCTGTTCTCCTTCAATCCCTTCTTTCTTTCCTCCATCCACTTTTATATTTGCTTGCCATCTATTCTCCCAAGCTTTCTCTTTCCTTCATTATGTTGTTCCTCACTCCTTTGTTCCAACCTTCTCTCACTCAGCACCAGTCCTCTACCAAGAATGAACAGATCCTGCTGGTTTGAGGATAACTGTAGGGTACCAGTACATCTCCTAGAGCTAGTAGAAATTGTGGGTCAGTACTGATTCCACTGTTTTACAAGTCATCTGGAGAAAGTAAAGAGAAATTGGTGTGAGGTTGAGTCTGATGTCTGACAATTGAATAATTATACCTGGTGAAACTGTACGGGAACGGTTCCATTTATTAGCCTATAGGAGTTGTCCCAAAAGCAATCGGAGGTCAAAGTATTTCCAACACCAGCTTCTCCTCATTCAGGCTGCATGAACACTGTCGCCACTCTGACACTAGATTGCTGGCATTTTTCTGCTGGGGACCCACCCAAACACCCAGGCAGCCAGCCAGCAACATTTCTATCAATGTTTTACACCACTTAAAAATATATTAGGAAAATCAAATAGCAAACATAGTCAAATCAGTTCCCAGTATCTCTTAAACAGACAATGTCTGCAATACCTAAGCTTCTTATGTGGTGTGTTGAAGTACGTGACCACATTGGATTGAGCTGTGCATTGATGAAAGTGGTGCGCTGTCCCCTCCAATGCCAAAGCAAAGTACATATTGAGGATAAAAAAGTGATGGTAGGAGTGTAATTTTTACAATGCAACTTGTGAGTGGCCGGAATAAGATGTACAGTATGATGATAAGACCTTAGTTTCCTCATTTTGCACAGGTGTGACTTGTATTTCATGTGGGATTGGGGGAAACTTTCCTTCGCTCTAATTGGGGAAAACTTTCCTTCACTCTAACCTGTCAGCACATACACAGACAGACAAGTCGCTCCTGTGCTTATTTATTCGCAGTCTTTACTGCTCTGTAGAATAATAGGTTCAAGAGGCCGGCTCAGTGTTTTGACTGGGTTCTATTCATTGTGATGGTCTGGTAAAGACCAATGCCCCCCCCCCCCAACGGACTGGCTGCAGACCAGAGGTCATAAAGACACTGAGTGGTCCTAAACCCATCTGTCAGCGAGGCACGTAGTCAATCAGGATGTCTTGTCTCTCATAATGTCACTCTCTCTCCATCTCCGTATCTCTCTCTTTCTAACTCTCTCTCTCCCTCTGTCTGTGGGCGTCTTGTCTATGGACTAAACAAAGTGCATAGAAGAAGTGGCCAAGTCTTGGCCAAGTCTACTCTCTCTCTCTCTCTCTCTCTCTCTCTCTCTTTCTTAGTTCAGAGTTTGTTGCATGTTGAGTGAATGTCCTACGGCGGTTCCCCTCACTTCCACCCCCCCCCCCAAAACTTGCCTGTGTAAAGATAAGGAAATAATATGTGTGTGCGTGTGTGTGTGTCTGTCAGTAGTCTAACCTGGTCACTCAGGATATGAGGTCAGCAGGGGTTGACCTCAGTGCACCTGTGTATTGCGTTACCAAACCTGTCTTGTTGTTTTACATCCATATACACCAGTCTCAGCAATGAATTTTGTTCTGGCCCCAGAGAAACAGCCCTAACCTGTTTTAATGTTATATTAGAATATAATTGTGTACTGAAAATGTACTAATTTCTAAATCTAACGATACACAGACCGGTATAATGTGAAGCTTCTGATTATCAGTGTGATAGTCTGTTCACAAACATGTTTTTTAACCTCTTCCAACGCGCCACGGGCGATGAAGCTGCACCCATACCATTTTCGGTTACAGGTCTTTTATTAGGCAATTAAGCATCAATAATAAGATCAGTTGTTGTTGAAGTTGCAACAGTCATGCAACATGCATAAAGCTAAAGGTCTGACTCAGAGAGTTTTTTGTTTTCAATGATGAAATGCTGTTGGTTTAGTAGTGCCACAGCTGTAGTTAGTAGCAGTAATAGTGTTTCAAATCTTTTTTCATTTATTTTGAAATATCTCAATGACATGCAAAACGATGGCATGTTTTGCATGCCATCGTGTTTGGTGGGGCAGACTGGGTATTTAGGGGAGCATTGCCCCCCCTACCCATGCCTAGATCCGCCCCTTGGCTGTGGCCGTTCTCGCTATTTGTTGTACGACAGATGGGGCACGTCAGTGGTTATATAAAATCAAACGTCTTCCTCTCGTCAGGTCGAATCCGTTCTACGAGCCGAGGACCTCCAGCCCGGTGCAGTCGGCGGCGTCAGGCACCCCTTCCTTGGACATCAGCCCCGCCTCCACCCAGAAGAGGAGAGCGCCGCAGCCCCCTGTCGTCACGGCCCCCAGCCCCTGTCCCAGCCCCGGTCCCCAGGCCTCCAGGCCGCTCGGCTCCGGCCCAGACAAGGCCCGGGGGCCACAGCCGGGCGGACCCAGCCCAGTAGCAGCCCTAGTGGGGAGAGAGCTGGCCTCGTCCTCCCCCAAGGTGAGCCCAGTTTCTAATAAGGAAACACAGCTGAAATCTGGAGCGATCTCTTTCACAGAGTTTTGTTTATTGACGGTTGCCATTTTACAGGTTACGTTAATTAACCGGTAATGCACACTTTACATCTGCAAAGAGGTTTGCAATACCAAATCCTGGGTGCTACACTTCCTCGGCCAACCTGGGGAGACTGAGAGCAACTGACTGACTATGTGCTTCCTTTCATGCAAGAGGAGTCCAAGCCACTTCTTTTCACCTGACGGGGGTGTTTCCCCAGCAGTACGTAGCGCGTGGAAGGAACATGTTATTCCAGCCAGTTCCTTTCCCTCTCCATTGGATGCCCAGGCTGGCCAGGCAGTTTTAGCAACCAGGATTACTGCATGTTTTTCTTCACTCTTTGGAGACATGGAGAGAACAAGCAAACTCCACACAGAAACTTTTCACCCACCGCAAGTGTCACAGATTCTTATTTTTGCGTATATATTTCATATATATTTATTGTTCAGCAAAGAAGAGTTTTTTTTTCTTTTTTTACTTGCGTGAACCGAGCAGGCAAGTTTGCACCAAGTGCTGATCTAGTTGTACAATACAGTACAATTACATAGAGTCAAAACACAGACTGTAAACAATGCAGTTTTGCATTTTCACACTTTCTGTATGTATACAGTTTACAGTATGTGAAGGTGAATCAGATTAATTAGCACCACATAGAGAATTTCAGAAGTCAGAAGTACAACCAGTTTAAACACAACAAGGTAAGTTGAACCTGCAAATCAACAACTGGCATGATGATACATATCAGGCAGAGGCTTTAGCTATTTGGGGATCCTTTGCGTGGAGAAGTTTGGGAATCTCTGTGCCACACCATCCCCAGAGAAGAGACTTAGTTCTGAATGACGGGGTGTCTGGTCTACACTGTAAAACGGTACATAACCAACCACACACCCACACACACACACACACACACACACACACACACACACACACACACACACACACACACACACACACACACACACACACACACACGCACGCACACATTCTGCACTGCATTTTCTATCTAGTTATAATAAGCGAGTGTGAACTTTGTAAAGAGTGCGCACACGCGGCCTCCACCGCCGCGCCACACGTGCACGCCTGTCCACGTCCAGCCACCCCTTATATTAGCTTTTTTCCCCGGCCGTGAAATCCCATCTCCTGTTCTATTCTGTATGCTCACGGAGCTCTCCTCTCAGCAACGGCGGCTCATTTGAATATAGGTATTTGTTTATTGGGGTGTTTTCATATGTTTATTTATTTATTTAAATTAGGTAAATCACAGCCCCGCTGTAATTAAATGGCTGACGGTCACACACACTCGCAGGCTGAGACAGACCACTGGCGGAGAATGATTGGCTGGGGTGTTGGCGCGGTGGCGTGTGTGTGTGTGTGTGTGTGTGTGTGTGTGTGTGTGTGTGCATGTGTGTGTGTGTGTTGTGTGTGTGTGTGTGTGTGTGTGTGTGTGTGTGTGTGTGTGTGTGTGTGTGTGTGTGTTGTGTGTGTGTGTGTGTGTGTGTGTGTGTGTGTGTGTGTGTGCATGCATTTGGAAGGGGGCAATGAGTGTATGTGGGGCTTAAACATTGGGGGCTTAACCACAGCAGAGCAATCACATGGGGGTCACACATGCACGCACATGTGCACGTGCGCACACACACCCACCCACCCACCCACCCACCCACCCACACACCTACTGTACAGAGTCACCCACACACACACACACCCACACACACACACACACACACACACACACACACACACACACACACACACACACACACACACACACACACACACACACACAGCGCCCCCCACCCTCCTCCTCCAACCCCCCGTGCAGGCTGGCTAGCTGTGTGTTTTAGTGTAGCTGGGTGGCGTCACTGGCCGTCTATGTAATTATGGCACAGTGCCTTTATCACCCAGCTGCAGTTGCCTGTGACCGTGGGTGAGGGGGGCCTAGACCACTTTAATTACCCAGAGCCAGTGGCCTGTGGTGGGGCCACACTTCGCCAAGAGCTGCCCCTGCCTTTGGAGCTCTGGGGCGGGAGGTAGGGAGAGAGAGAGAGAGAGAGAGAGAGAGAGAGAGAGGCGCGGGGGGAACAAGAAGAGGGGAGGTGGGTAGAGAGAAGGGAATGAACACGGGGGGGAAAGGGGGGAACGGAGAGGTGAAAGATAGAAGGAATAAAGTGGTGGAAGAGAGCAAGATTGTTGACAGTGGGGACGTATAGAACCTGCAGTGTTTGTTGATGTACATACACACTCACAGCCAGTGTGAATAGCTTTTTTTTTTTTTTTTTTTTACTTTTTCTTATTCGCACCATGACACACACACACACACACTAGCACATGCCCCCCCCCCCATCGGTGTGTAGGCAGTGAGATGACCTTTGAATGTATGAAGTCAGAGAGGATTAAGAGGCGAAGACGTTCCCACAACGAGGGGCCAGGAGGACGCAACCAACACATCACACTGAATGTGGAGTGGATGGGGATGTGTTTTGGTGTGTCGGCAGCGTTGGTGCAGCGTCTACGTGTTTGTGTGCATGTGTACTCGTAGGACTATATCTGCGCGTGTGTGTGTGTGTGTGTGTGTGTGTGTGTGTGTGTGTGTGTGTGTGTGTGTGTGTGTGTGTGTGTGTGTTAATGTATGCATGTGTTTGCGTGTCCTTCTATCTGCGCGTTGCCATCCTTCCTGACTCTGTGTGTATTCTGATAGAGGCCCTTTTTATGCCCAAGGCTCAGCTCACTGAATATGTATTTCAGCAGGTGTAACCCTTCCCCCAAAACATAGTTAACCTCTATCTCTCATATGAAACATTTGAATGTGTGTATGTGTTTGTGTGTGTTCTGTGCAGTGCACGCAACACACGCACGCGTACGCAACTCACGCGCGCGCACACACATTCTAATTGTATATTCATCTGCACCCTCCATTCACATCAACAATGGGTTGTAGGCCAAGATAAAACGCGTGCACACATCCACACACGGAGCAAGACAACGATTCCTAATCTCTGAGTTTGAATAGAAATTGATACATTGGAGGAAAAAAAAGAAAAACAGAAAAAAATGAACACGATTCCCATTTATTCCTTTGCAACTTTCCCTGAAGGGCCTTGAGAAATCCCACTCCGTCTTGTTGAATGGAAACCATGCCTGGGCCGCCCGTGGGAGATTAGCACTGTTCCAAATGGATGTGCCACGCTAATTTGGCTTAACTTGGAATCATTTCCACGTTTTTATACTTTTCTTTATTCAGTAGGCAGGAGGAAGGTGCTGCTGAACTTTGCTTCAGGTGTGTGGCGGTAACCTCCTTGTCATTGCATTGAAATGGCCTCTTCAGCAGCAGCCTGTGGCAAATCGGGACATCTATAGGACATATGGCGTGTGCTCACTTAACACCGCATACATGTGTGTGACACACATGAATTGGATTTACATGAAGCCCTCGCAAGAGCTCAGAGCACTGGACGATTGCCAGTGCAGCTCGTCGTCCAATGGCAATTCTTTCAAGACATTAGACGCAGTCATACTGAAGCAATGCAGTCAGTGTAGCCCACATTACCTTTATTCGTTTGGAGTTTGAAGATTGGAGTTGAAAGTATGCGTTTAATGATTCTCTATCCGTCTTTTCATAAACCATAAGTTGCCCGAGGGAAGGTTCGTTGGAACGTATAGCACAATGCCCTTCGAGAATAATCCTGCCACGCAGGAATTGTACCACGTCTCTGTTGGTTGTCTGTTTTTGTTGCTGCACTTAAAAAAACAAGCTCACTCTATAGCACATACAGCAGCAGTCACATAGCCAGGTGTGCGTTCATAACCTGGGGAACTGGCACAGGGACGGACGGTGTGTGAAAACAAGAGGTTTACCATCGTCCTCTTGTTGGATGTGGCCCGCCTACATAACCCCATACGCTGTCCTCAAAGGGCATCGAGTGCAAGCTCAGCGTCTGTGAAGGATGCCGGAAAGATGGAAACATCGGCAGGATTAATTTAAATGAACAGAGGAGGGAAAGGTTCCTGTCGGCCGGGTCGCGAGCTCCGCCCGGGCACCGCTTCAGTCCATCTCTCCCTCGCCGATTTCACTCCTCCCTGCACACTCCCATCCTTCCGGCTGTCACTGAACCCCCCCCACCCCTCCCAACCCCCCATCCCTCCCCCTGAATCCACTGACTTTTTCCTCTCCTCGCTATCTTTTTGTTCGTAGGCCGCTTGGCTCACTCTACACTTAGATGCTCTGATCTTTAGGATTTTCATCAGGTTTCCGCTTCATGAATTATGTGTCTTATTTTCATATAAAGAAAAGTTGGAAGCCAGCCAGCCAGCGTGTGCTGCGTGCGCTTTGTTCTGGGGAAAGTTTGAGATGAGCAAGAAGTTCAACATTATCTTCGTATTTACATAAAGGCTTTGAGAAGTAGTAAAACTTAGGTCTTCTTCAACTGACAGCTATTAACTGAAACATCAAGATGCAGGCAAACGTCACACACACAACATCTTTTCATTAGCGCTTTTAATTAGTTTGACTTTGGTTGTGTCTGTAATTGCACACACATCTTTTAGAATAGATAGTGCTGCTCTGGAGTATTTGGTACCTGATTTATTGATCACGAACACTTCCAAGACGCATAGCGTCGTTGGACAGAAACTATTATTTCCACATTTTAACTCTTGGTTCTTTTTTCACAAATGAATGCTCTACTTCTACTTGATCACAACATTATTGTTAAAAGTGGCAGACCCAAAAGATTTGTGAGACATTTTGATTAGCTAGATCTGCCAGTGGTTGAATATGAATCCTGAACATTTTGGACATTATAAGATCTCCACCCGACAAGAGATTATATACTATACTGAAAGGTGAGAAGAGAGTGGATTCTACTTTTTATTATAATTTGTTGTATAGATACACATACTGTTATACACTACCATTCTCATTGAAGCAATATCTCAGCTTGGTTAAAGCCAGATTGAATCAGCTGCTGGCAAAAAAAAGTCTGTCAGCAGATAGCCCCATTATATAGGTCAATTCTGTGCCCACTTCCTACTATATAGAACAGGGATGGCGAATCAGAACACAGTATTCAAATATGTTTGTATACTGTGTCCTGATTGGCCACTCCAATTTTCTGGAGTCAGAAATGGGCATACAATTGAGCTATTCCAGACCTATCTGCTTACAGGCTGATTCGTCCTGGCCTAACAATATCCTAACTACTGTATGTTTCCCATAACCTGGTAGCACATCACATCTTTGACATCAGTGCTTCTCAAGCTTTTCTACATCAGGGCCCACTTGACAATCTGGATAGCACTCCTGGACCACCCATCTGACCACTTAACAGTAACACACAGTAAAAACGCCTGTTATCCTTCCCACTCTCCAAAGTTCCTGCTTTGAGCGAGCCACAGCACTGGTATCTACAATTTGCTACAATTAGCAAAGAGCAATACACACATTACTTAGCCACATCCATTATGGTGATGTATCGTTTGGGTCAATTACAACTTCTTAATATTTGTTATATTATCATTACACTTTTAGTGTTTTGTCAAATATTCAGGATCCCACTGGTCCCTCTTGGCCCAATCAGGGTGGATGTAACATTTCCCAATTGGGGGGGCAGGTGAAAGTGGTATGGGGGCGGCTTCATTGCCGTGTCGCTTCGCGCCACGGGCGTTGAAGCTGCACCCATACCATTTTCAGTTAAAGGACTTATATTGGGCAAGTATAAGCATCAATAATAACATCAGTTGTTGTTGAAGTTGCAACAGACACGCAGCATGCATAAAGCTAAAGGTCTGACTCAGAGAGTTTTCCGTTTTCAATGATAAATGCTGTTGGTTTAGTATTGCCACAACTGTACTTAGTTAGTAGCAGTAGTAGTGTTTCAAATCATTTTAATTCTAAGCATGTTAATTTGAAATATCTTGGGTTGTTTTGCATGCCATCATGTTTCGTGGGGCAGTCTGGGCATTTAGGCGGGCATCCCCCCCCCGCCATGCTCATGCCTAGATCCGCCCCTGGGTCCAATGATTGAAAAGCAGCGCTTTAGGTTAATCAAAGAAAGGCTCCAAATGAAGCAGCGTTTAGGAGGGAGGGATGTGAGAGCTTCCCCACCAGGGGAGCCAAGGGGCCAGAGGCCTCTCTCCGTTCCTCAGCCTTTTGTTTTCACGGCGCGGGCTGGCTCCAAATTGAAATTAGAATAAATTAGCATTATTTAATTGAGTTCGCACAAGGCTGTGATATTTCTTAATTAGCTTGCACCGAGGGTTCGCCCGGGTAGGGGACCGCACAGACACTGTGGTGAGTTTTGCTGGGATGATACTCTGCGTGTCTTTCTTATATATTTTTTCTCCATAGTATGTGGCAGAACAGGACAGATGTTTCCTGTCCCGTTATGACCCTTCGTCTTTATTTTAGTGGATCTCTTCTTTTTATCGCCAACCTTGGAAGTCCTACATCCTGTCTTTCAGAATGTGGACTAATGTTTTGGGACGTACTGTACTTGGATATTAGGTACTGTACTTGGATGTACAGCATACCTACTGTAGGTCACGTAAGTAATTAAGGCAGCGGTATGTGACGTTTTGGCTGTGGCATTTGAGAGATGCCTTCTTCTCCTGTTTAATTGTTTTCATTGCGGCTCGCCTACCGTCGACACCCATGCAGTCGGCGATGGGAAATGATTGTTTTGCTAAATGTTCAATTTAAACCATGAATACATTTAAACAACCTAGAGGTGAGCATAGTTAATTAGGTTTGAGCGTGGTTTTGTTGTTTTCGGTACCTTCTCTCTGGTGGACAAAACAATGCACAAATAGACAGCAGTAGTCTTGCGTCGCTTCGCAGCTCAACTAATAAGCAATGAAAAGCGTGACCCCATATAGGTAATAAATAGGTCTGTCCCTGTCTGATCGAGAGCAAGCGACACACACCGATTTCTCTCATTTTGCCCCGGCCGGCCCTCTTCCATAAGCTATGTAATATTAGGAGAATAATCCTTTGGAGGAGTTCGGGGTAAGGCACAGTTACTTCTCAATGTCCTTCTCTTCTCCCTGCGTGGGACCCCACCCACCCAGTAACCCCTCCAACCCCATTTGCTCTCTTTGAGTGGGTCTTGTTATTGGATCTGCTGAGAGAGTCGAGACTTCAGTTCCTGCTCCAAATATACAGCGGAGGTCCAGTCACTGAGGTTCCTGTTGTGGTGTGGTGCTGCAGGGCGCAGCTGTCACCAGGTGGTGGTGGGGGTGGTGGGAGGGTGGGACATGGTCACTAGACGTTATGGCCCAAATTCTCAAACTTCACCAAGGCATGGGGAGAGTATGTTTTGTTCACTCCGTCCATCCATGTGTCTGTCTGATTGTTGCCAGCTAATCTCTGGCACCGTTAACCCAGATGATGTCAAATCGTCTACACTATCTCTATAAGCATGTGACCAAAGGGGATAGTGCATCCCCATTGGATAAGATTGTCTTCCAAAGTTTGCAGGATTGGTGCAAACATTTTGTTTTGGACCAATCCTGCAAACTTTGGAAGTCTAAAGTCATGAACAACAGTGTGCAATGTCTGTGAAATTACGCATGCAGTTTGATAATCTGGGCACACAACCCCCAGTTTGAGAACCCCTGCCCTGGACTAGCTCTATGAACCTGTAGATCCTACTGTATAATACCTTCATAACTCTTCATTACTCCACTTTCTCAACTTGTCTTTAGGAATGTCTCACTCAATCCATTGTTTTAGCACGAAGAAGGGATGTCTGACGATTAACAGATGTTCGTACACTGATTATTTATTGCATTGAACAAATTACACTTACATCTACATAATTGCGAAGTGATTTAGTTGACAATTGAATTCTGTCCTGAGATGCCGCAAATAGAGATGCCGAGTGTATGTATGTCTGTGTTTGTCTGTGTTGTGTACAGTATGTACAGCATGCGTGTGTGTGTTGTGTGTGTGTGTGTGTGTGTGTGTGTGTGTGTGTGTGTGTGTGTGTGTGTGTGTGTGTGTGTGTGTGTGTGTGTGTGTGTGTGTGTGTGTGTGTGTGTGTGTGTGTGTGTGTGTGTGTGTGTGTATGCAGCTGGGTATGCACCTGCTCGTTAGCATGTGGAGAGGGATATGTTTTGATCCCGTTATTGTAATGCAGCTATCATTTATTCTCCTTCGCCACTGCTGGGTGCGTTGTCGAGTTCACCACGACTTAAGCATTGCAAAGACTCTCTCTTTCTCTCTCTCCCTCCCTCTCTCTCTCTCTTCCCGCTTCATCCTAAATACCCACATCGTACCGGTGTAAAAGGGCCCTCCGCATTGCACAGCTTGTAATCTGCCTGTGGTAAGTCCTCCCTTGGTTTTTATCAGCCAAGGATTACCTCACAAGCTCACAGAGAGAACGAGAGAGGGAGAAGAAGAAGCAGACAGACAGACAGACAGGCAGACGGGGAGAGAGAGAGAGACAGAGGGATGGTCAGGGAGGGTAAGAGAGAGGACAATCAGTAAAAGCAACTCGCATGAGTTAGGTGGGGGAGAGAGAGAGAGAGAGAGAGAGACGAGGAAGGCAGAGAGAATTGGGAAAACAAGTCAAACAGAAAATGATGAAGATTGACCAAAATGAAAACAGATGAGTGTGTAATCTGCTCCCCAGAGAGAGAGAGGGGGGGAGAGAGAGAGAGAGAGAGGGAGAGGGAGAGAGAGAGGGAGAGAGAGAGAGGGAGAGAGGCCTCGTTTTGAGTTGAAGGGAAGTTTAGAGGGGGAATTGACTAATCCCTGCATGATTGATGTGTGCTGTGGGAGGCTCTGTAGCAGTCTAATAGGGCTTATAAGGATGCACAAAAAGGCCTGTGCGTGCGTATGTGTGTGTATGCTCACGCACACTCATGCAATGCCCATGTTTGCATTTTTTCATGTGAGAATGAAATGTGCATTCAATTGTGTGTGAAGGTTTATTGTGTGCGTGCACACACACGCACACAGGTGTTTGTGTGTGCGTGCGCACGCCTTTCCCTTTGCTAGCTGCTGAGGCCAAGGGTCCGAACAGCAGTGGACGAGAGCGAAGAGCAGGGTAACTTTATCTTAATCTGTTCATAATCTGCCCCTCATCCAGGTGTGTGTGGCCCTAAGCCCAAATGATGATGGGTGTGCAGTAGTGGGAGATGAAGTTTAAGGGGGGGGCTTTTGGTGAGGGGATACCGGTCCACTCACTCGAGTATACTCCTCCCCGGACCCCCCGAGATATCGCAGACCCCCCACATGTCCCACGGTCCTTCAGTCATACCTCCGCCCCCCCCTTTAACCCCCTCCTTCAATCTTAAGTGGCCACCAGCATATTTTAATTGAATTAAACCCGTTGCACTCCAGAATTCAAAAAAAGGGGGACCATTGAAGTGTTTTGTGAATTAGTCTTGGTGATTTGTCTGTCAAATAGTGTGCAGGGTAAGGGTGTGTGTGTTTCAGTAAAAGAGAGTGCGAGCGCCAATGATAAGGCTCTAATTACCTCTTTATAAACCCCCCCATCCACCCACCCTACCCCATCTCCCCTCACAAGCGCTACTACAGTATGCAGGTGTGTGCTTGCGGCCACCACAGGAAATATTAACCAGCCTGGAGCCCACTCCTGGATCTCACAGAGGGATCAATGCTGTAGGTTTTTCATTTGAAACACTCCTCCTATCGGCTCACTTGACCTTAACAAGGTTTGGCAGCGAGGCGTTCCTCTGACAGACCCCAAGAGTCCCTTTTATGATGCTAATGCGGCCAGGAAACGACACAGGGTCTCCCCGCGCTAATGCACAATATGTCTTGAGGGTTGCCTTTTTGATTTTTTGCCGACGTGGCGTTTTGGAATGTTGCAAGTCACTCTGGGTCACATCAGCGGCGCAGTATCTACAGTGTCGTGGAGACGAGTGATTCTCGCCCTTTTTGAGAGGCGCCAGCCCCTACGACGCCTGGCTTTTCTAGACATGAGGTCACGTGGTAGCCAAGTCTATGGACTTTTAAAGTTTGTCTTTTTCATGCCCTCCCCCCAAACCAGCAAGCATCCCCTCACTTCACACAAGTGTGACGTTTATTTTCAAGTATCCCCAGTTTCATATGTGGGTAGACCTCTGTTTAAAACAACGTTTATGTCTAGTACCTCAAAGCTACATTGTGAAACTGAACTGTTGGAGTTACAGGTCCATAGTGGTTCACTTGGTTCCTAACTATGGATCATTTTGCTGGGGACCTCTTGAAGCTGATCCCCTTCAAGGACCTAGACCCCACATTGAGAAAGAATTACTATAGAATGCTGTTATGTTTCTTTATGCCCAGAAACAGTTGGAAAGGATGAAGGGAGAGCGCATTATGAGAAGTATCTACGGAACAGGATTTGAAAGGGTTGAATGTGCTGGTGTTCATTCCATCCCATTTCAGAAGCAGGACAGTGCACCTGCACTTAATTGAGCAATGACTGAAGTCTGAAGTTAACTGCACATACGCACACGTCCTTACAACCCCCAACCCACACACCAAATTGCAGAGTGTTCATTTTAAATACTGGTCCATACCCGCATCACACTATGCAGGCTGTCTGCTTCCTTCTAACTTGTCTTAACTAAGCAAGCACCTCCCCACTACACAAGCGTGCGTGCGCGCGCACACACACACACACACACACACACACACACACACACACACACACACACACACACACACACACCACTAGCGTCATTTATAATGGGTGCGTGGGTGCGTGGCACCCATGGGCCCCATCGCCACTCTAGGGGGCCCCGAGGCCCAAACAGACTTTTTTCCTTCTCCTTTTATTAAAATATATCTTGTCGCGTGGGGCCCACGCGAGCAGCATACGGGAGATGAGCTAATCTCACTTTACTTTCATCTAAAAAACAGCAACCTTATTACAGTCAGACATACAAAGATGGCTAGTGTCAAAGCTGCAACATTGAGGCGTCAGAAACTAAGCGCTCGAGAGCTGTTTGTGCAGCATGTTGGTCCCTATTTATTGTCCCGATCCTCAATAGAAGTCCATGTAGAATGGCCGCCCTTGGACTGCTTAAAGAGAACGGAGTTGTCGCTGCTGCTCGACTCTGTGCTTATCTTTTGAAAGTCCGCCAGATTTTTTTGAGATTCCAATCTAAAAACTCTCAAGCCATTCTCACCCGATTTCAATAATTCCAAGTGTGGTCCAAGTATATCCAAGTATATTTTCAGTTGCTATATAGATCATGCGTTTATAGTATGCATTTATCACACAAAAGGAGAGGGGAAATTTTCGCATTTCTCCATGCACTGTCTCTGTGCCCCGTGCCGTGCATATCGGGGATTCCCCGTTCTTATAATATGGAATACGACACAGCTGTGTATATGGAGCTAATTACATGATCTCAGTCTGTTTGCACAGTATAATCTATTTTACTCTAGGCCTATATATAATCAATTATATTTATAAAATATAATCTTAATATAATCAAGAGCTATTTATAAGTCCTCAATATAAAATCACAAAGAGCTTAATATGCTTATCTTATGTGTTTATCATATATTTTAATTTAGCTTTAAAACATAGGTGACAGGAACTGTAACCAAATAACAATCCTACTGACTCTACTGATTAAAAAACAGCCACTGCAACCCTATAATCTATGGTAGGATATGTTAATCACTTATCATGTGTGGCATAGCCCTAAATGTATTAATATTTTAGTTTTTTCTAGGGTGGGATGTCTGTATTCATCTATCAAAATACATGTATCTAAATACATCCATTCATCTTCACCTGCTTATCCTGGCTGATTGGTAGACTCTTGTTATAATTTTCTGGCTATTAGTATTCAACCTTATAATGTAATGTTGCTTGTTGATTTTTATTAGTCAAGGTGGGATAGGACGAGAATATAGGCCGTAAAAGAGAGCCTTCCCAAACGATCCAAATTATCTGACAAACACCTCTGCACGCGCATGTGTGAGCGCACGCTGAGAGGGCCCTTTTGATATCGGCACCCATGGCTGATGATCGCCGATGTCGCCACTGACACACACACACACACACACACACACACACACACACACACACACACACACACACTAACGCACACACGCACACACACACACACACACACACACACACACACACTTCTTTCTGCTTGGGTGTTGCATTCGGGAGCCCCCCCTGCCACAGCACGCCCCTCCCTCCCTTCCTACCACAACCCCTCCCGTGTGTGTGTGTGTGTGTGTGTGTGTGTGTGTGTGTGTGTTGTTGCGTGTGTATTCTGATCAGGAGTGCCGGCCCGTCACAAGGGGTGACTTTGTAATTATGTTCATTTTAATTGGCTTCGCTATCAACCCGTCTCATCACTTTATGAGCCCACGCCAAGCTGGACAATGGTGGTCTGCAGTGGCAGGGGGGTTGGGAGGGAGAGGGATGGGGTGGGGGGTGTAACTGCTGAGTGGAGAGTCGGGACCACCCCCCCCCCACACACACACACACACACACACTTACGCACATCCCTGTCAGCCTCTTTTACCTGCAGAGCCTAATTCCTGAAGTGGCCTCTTTAATGAGTTTTCCCTGCCGGCGCGTAGATTAATTGATAAATGATGGCCTTATCTGCGCGGCTGATCTCTGAACCCGGCGCACCCCTAATTTGTTTGTTGAAGACGGCAGTTAAAAGGAGATTAATGCTGTATAGATTTATAGGAGCATGATGGCACCTCAATTTGCCCCCGCCCCCTCTCTCCTCTCCTCTCATCTCCCTCCCTCCTCTTCCTCCTTGTCCTACGGCCTCAAGTTTTTTGTCTTCAAGAAAGCGAGAGCGCGGAGGAGACGAAGTGAGACTGCATGGCTGAGAAAGAGTTGGACACTAAACCATTTCAAGAGTAACAGTCCACTACATTGTCCAATACTCTGCCACTGAGGTGGGGTGAGAAGGCTACTGTATATACCCTATTCATGTAACATGTAACATGCACTGTAAGGTAAATATGTGGTCTAGAACAGTGGTTTTCAACCTTTTTGATACCAGGGCCCACTATTTATTCAGAATTTGAGCCACAGACCACCATTTGATGACATTTTAGCCCCCACAGACCCCAAAACTAAAGATTTATTTTGCTTTTGTCCACAATACCAGGCTGGATTTGGGGAAACAAAACAGTCCAACATACAGATTAAAATGACCATTAATGTTCTACATTCTCTAGTTGCGTAGACTTGGGTTAATTCAGATAATTAATATTTTAACTATTGAGAGTGTAAACATGAAAATGAAACGCTATCAAAGAGTTACATCTGGTTGACCATCATTTAGCTGGGGACCACCTGGAACTCTCTCAAGGACCACTGGTGGTCCCCGGACATTGCAGTTCACACATTGCTTCAGCTATAGGTTTCGGGAAGATGTGATACGGATGTGATATAGATGGAGGGAGGGAGAGTGAGATAGAGGATGGGTGAAGGCGACCACATACACCGCATGATATTTGCAGTCTTGGTGTGGTCACAGGTGACATTTTGTAGTAGATATCCACAATTTAGTTTGGTCCGCTGACTGATGCTACGATAATTCTGATGTCTGGTCTATTTCAATTCTCCAAGGGTCCAAATATTACTTTTTTTAAGTGTGGCTATCTCAAGGTAGAATATCACCCGGGTATACAAACACTAGTTTCAACGCACAATCTGAGACATTGACTCGATTCAACTTGCACAGTTTTGACAAGTTGGATAAACATGATTTTACATTTGTCAAGTCACGCGGTGTCATACGTCATGATCACACTGTATAAGAGGTCCAATACATTGCAGTGTGCATGAAGTATGATTCAATGGCAGCACAGAGAAGCAAACAGAGGACCTGTAGTTGTAGCACCAGTTGTTGAAACACGGAGGCGTTTGGACTATCGCTGCTATGGAACGAATGAAATATAAGCCTAGTTTCATGAAATACAGCACGGGTTTACAGTACAATACTGATAAGAGAGACAGAAACAAAGCGACAGAGAGAGAGAGACCGGGGGTTTGTTGTGTAAAACATACTGTAGATGATGCATTGAAAGGCAGGAAGACGAGGCAGGTGGGCTGAGGAGATGCTTGGATGCTCTCCACTCTTTGGACAAGGTGTCTGGTTTACGCTTCACGCTTTACGCTGCATTCCATTTGGAAAGAGACCACATGCAGAGGTAGATGGGTAGATAAGAATTTTAAGGAAATGGAGTGAGAGAGACACTGTGACGGATACTGTGTGTAAAACAGAGGTGCCTTTGCCAATGGCGCCGTCGCCTTGTTTGTCCTAACAGGATCCTCAGCTTCCTTCCATATTGTCGGTTTCCATCCAGCATCTCCGCCCCCTCGCCTTGCTTGTTTTCTTTTTTTTTTTTCTCACTCCCCCTTCTGCAGCCAAAGCTAATTTGCGGAGGCGTGAGTGTGGGTAATGCTACAGCCGCATCGCTGACAAGCTAAAGCCAGCGCTTACACCGCATCGTGCCCCCGTGCTACAGAGAACGGGCGGGCGTGCACACAGTGAGCTGGCACACTCTGTGGTGCCCGCTTTGTCTCATGCCACCTCCAAAACTGTGTTATTTGATGTTGTTTTTTTTGTATTTACATTTTTTGGTCCAATTTCTTTTTTTCAGAGCTCTGTCTCTTCGTCTCTTGTCGTGTGTGTGTGTGTGTGTGTGTGTGTGTGTGTGTGTGTGTGCGTGTGCGTGTGCGTGTGCGTGTGCGTGTGCGCGTGTGCGTGTGCGTGTGTGTGTGTGTGTGTGTGTGTGTGCGTGCGTTTTTTTAACGCTTGCTGCACGTTTTTCTACGCCTGTGAATTGGACCGGGCCTTGGAAGCGACACAGGCCTGGAAAACAATACTGCTTTTCTGGTTTTGCATATCGCTCCCATTTACAGGAGCCAAACGCCAAAGGCCCCCCTCACTTGGCCTGCAGGTTTACTGCTGCTAGACGGGATTCATATCTGCCTCTGTATGTGTGTGTGTTTATGTGTGCGCACGCGTGCACGCATGTGTCTGTGTGTGTGTGTGTGTGTGTGCGTGTGTGTGTGTGTGTGTGTGTGCGTGTGCGCAAAACCTTGCTGTGCTGCATGTGTTTACACGCCATATTTCAACATTGTCTTCCGGATGAAATTGCATCTCGCTGCGATGCGACGGTGTTGTCGGCAAATTTGGGGTGAAACAAAAAGTCACATTGACTGGAGTTGAACATTTTAAATTATACGCTGAATATTCATGAACGCCGTTTTCTGTTCGGTTGGAAATTAATCCGCGGTGCACAGAAATCATACCATGTTCCTGCTAAACCGTGTCCTTAACATTGCCCAAATAGGATCGCATATTTTAACCTTCTGTTGCATATGGTGAATTTACGCAATCCTAGTGAGGTGGGGGTGCTGTAGAGCGGGTTAGTAACTCTGGTTCTGTGGGAAAACATACAAATAAGACATAAAAAGCAATATGTTATGAATGGCAAGATCACACCAGAGTAAAGCATGTGGAATACTTCTGTCATGACAGACTAGGATCACAGTTTAGTTTACTGCTTAGTGCTTACCATACACCTTTACACTATGGCTGGCAACATCTTGGAGTTCTATAGAGATGCGCAGTGACGTCACCGCCCCGGTTCCGGAAGTCTTTTCCCCATTCATTTTTCTCATAGACTTTTCGAAAATAATTTATATCAAGACGATTACGCCGCGGACGAAGCCAACTCGAGTCGTGACGAATCATGATGACACACAAACTTTTGGGACAATAAAATAATTTCTAAGATGAAAAACGAAACAAAAAGTCTTGTATCATGCCGTTTTCTACTTCTTCCTAATTATATATTATATGACGATATTGTGTTTGTTGTCATGATTTGTCACGACCCGAGTTGGCTTTGGCCGCGGCGCAATCTTGTTTTTATTAACCATTTTCGAAAAGTCTATGAGAAAAATGAATGAGGAAAAGACTTCCGGAACCGGGGCGGTGACGTCACTGCGCAACTCTATTGTCATCTGGTAACAGAAATACAGTACGTCCATTTCAAAACGATGCCAATATTTACCTGTTTAGCACAATCTCATTTTAGATAATGATGATGGATTGCATTTTAGATAATGATGATGGATTGCATTAAAGCAACCACATGTGAAAATAAAACAAGAACCCTTTATTAAAACTTTGAAGAACCCCTTATTTTCAACTTGTTTTTACACCAGAGACCACCATTTATTCAGCGTTTGAGCGACGGACCACCATTTAATGACATTTTAGCCCCAAAGACCGAAAACTAAAGAATTCTTTTGTTTTTGTTCACAATTCCTGGCTGGATTTTGCAAGCAAAACAGTGTAGACTTCTTAATTACATAGTGCTAATTCAGACGATGAATATTTTCATGACCTGATGAAGATGTGATTGATACATCGAAACGTTGTCATTTCAGTGCTTGCACCCTGTATATGACTTAAAGGCTTAAACTGTCTGTGCTGCTCCAGTGCCTCCTTCACCTGATGAATATTTTAACTCTTGAGAGTGTGAAAATGAAACCAAATGAAACCAAATGGACCCGCAAGGGGCCATTTGGTTTCATTTTTACATTCTCAAGAGATACACCTGGTTAACCAAATTTCCATCAAAATTTCCACAAACTATACGTTGATTTGTAATCTGTGTGCATGCATCTGTGCATGTGTTTACCTGTGTTGTGTTGTGGTCACAAGGTACAGGTAGAGAAAATTGTGAAAACTAGTGTGTTCATGTTATACACTGCAGCTTAGACATACAGACACCAGGTTGTACGCATGTGTGTGTACACATGCGTGTGTACGCAATGCATGCGTACAATAGAATTTACGCACGCACACATGCACGTAGTCTGCAGACAGTGTCCCTTCCACTGTGCTAGTACAACAGTAATGTGATATTTCTTTGTATGTTAATGTGTATTATTTTCCACGGTACACTCGCTCGCCCTCATCCTGTTCCAGCCTTTTGTCTCTCTCTCCGCCCTCCACAATGTTTCCACCCATCCACGTCTCAATTTACATAATTGAACTTTTGATTGGACTTTTCTCTTCCTCCCATACCGCATCTCTTTCTTTCTCTCCCTGTGATCCCTCCATTCTCGCCTGCATTTAAAATAATAATTTCATGGGTTTCGTGAGACAAGGTTGGGTTCTTTTTCCTTTCCTTATTTAGGAGTAATTTAAAGACTTCACAAACCAGAAAAGTCAGATTAGACAAACGACTTGTTTTCTATTGAAGGTGCAATTTGAGTGTTGTGTTAAGTGGTGATCTCCTTTTTATTGTTGTTGACAGTCAGTCATCCTTCCCTTTCAAAGGGTTGTACATTGCCATATGCCCTGCGTGTGCATGTGATATTTATAGCTACGAACACTCAACATCGCTTGGCTTGTTTGGTTGTGCATGGAATAGTCTCTGTTTTCTCCCCACCATCACCAAGTAAACCACACTTCCCTAACCAAAATGTTGTATACTGTAAATGACAAGAATCTGGTTAGTAAAAAAAGACAAGAATCCAGGCAGTAAAAAAATAAATAAAACATTGACACTGGTATTCTGTTGTGTATTGTGTAGCCAGGTGTGGTGTAAGTCTTGTCATTGGCTGCATGGCAGCAAATCAGGTCTGGGGCCTTGTGTGTAGGCCAAAAGCCTGTACTACCAGACCTGGGCCCTCAGGTTTACCAAATAATTACTCATAATAAATAAAACCAGCCATCAAGAGCTTCAACTCATGGTGTACAAAGCAGGGGAGTACAGTAACATTTTTAATTGGGGGACCAGGTGATTTCTGGACTTTTTGAATTGCAGGTTTTATTTACTGTATTATGGGTAATTATTTGGTAAGCCCAGGCCCAGGTCTGGTGGTACAGGCTTTTGGCCTACACACAACGCCCTACATCCGATTTGGTGTCATGCAGCCAATGAGAAGACACCATACCTGGCTACACTACAGCGTTCGAGAATACTAGCCGTTGTCAAGTACATAACGTAGTACATACAGCGTAAAGAAATGACTTACAAAGCTTACAAACAGCAAATAGCTGTGTTAAGTCATTCTAGTGCACACCAACACAACTCCATTGAGGATAATGCCTCTATGCAACCACTTAGTTGCAACCTTTTGGTTGCCAGGAATTGCGTGGCAAATCATTGGTGCGTTTGGAGCCAAAGTTTATGTGTTTGTAAATATACATTAACTTAAAAATGAAGTGTCAATGGTTTCGCATATATTTGTATATACTGTACTTACACATGTCAGTGTGTGATTTGTATGTCTCTGTCGACGTCGTATATGTGGATGTGTCTGACTCGTGTGTGCTGTACACACACACAGTAGGATGTGAGTGTTTGTGTGGCCTTTATTTGTGTGTGTGTGCGTGCGTGTGTGTGTGTGTCTGTATGTCTGTGTGTCTGTGTGTGTGTGTTTGTGTGTAAACTGTACATAAAGTATCCGTACCGAAACACGCTATACAGTATGTGTCCATTGGAGTGTGTGCATTAGGAGAGACATGGGTGGGGGCTGGGTGGGGTTGCCGTGAGCTTCTTGAGCGGATTACAAGTTTTAAAGAGTAGGAGATCCAACACCTCCTCAAATGTGACACTCTCTGACACCGCTTTGAAGACATGAAAGTGAGATTGGAAGACTTGGGAGCGTCTTTTCTCTCCACAGAGTTATGGGTTCATGTCATTGGGCCGGGGCCAGTTAGCTTCCCATTCATGCGTTATGCCCTGGAGTGAGAGACAAAGCCGACACTTAAAGCTTTTGACTGGCATCTATTTTTTCTTCTTCTTTTTTCTCTTTATGGTGCTCAAAGGGCCAGTTTTCTATGCCTCCTCTGCACAGACTGGGCAGAGGATAGACTTGTCACTGAAACATTTTGGTAGTTAACCCGAAGTCCTGGGTGAGCCATAGCTTACTCCTCTGGGTGCATACGTTGGTTAGATATATGAACTGTCCGACAACACTGTCACTCCTGACATGCATAGGGCGGCAGTGGCTCAGGGGTAGAGTCACTGGATGGTAACCGCAAGGTTGCCGGTTCGATCCCGGGCTCCCCCAGAGTTAGTGTGAATGTGTCCCTGAGCAAGACACTGAACCCCTAATTGCTCCTGATGTGCTAGTAGGTACCTTGCATGGTTTCCACTGCTATCAGTGGATGAATGTGTGTGTGAATGTGATGCACAATCTATGTAAAGCACCTTGGATAAAGGCGCTATATAAATGATTTAATGTAATGTAATGTAATGTAATGCATGGCTGGTTTAACCCGTAGCCGGCTAGAAGTCACCTGTGGAGCCCGCCACGCATGGCAGGAGAAAACTAAACCTGTGACCAGTCAAAACTAAACTGTGGTTATCTGTGAAGTTTGGTTTAGGGTTTGTTTGTTTTTTGATAGGGTTTTACATCAGTTCAGACCAAACACTGCCATGCACCCATCTCCCCGCAGTAGCATGTGAAGTAGTTGACACACACGGGTGTCGTTTCCCTGTTTTGTTGCCTTGACTGTTGGGACCATTTTCTGGTTGCTGTGGCTTTGACCTTTGTCCTCTGCACTTAGCAGTTTGCTTGTACTATCAAATCCCTGAAATGACACTGTGGGTGTTGATCGGTCAGTCAGTCCAAAACTTTGTATCGTTATGGAATTTCCTGTTCACCTTTATGGTACCCAGAGGATGAACTCTTCTGATTCTGGTGAACTCATGGACTTTTGTATAGCACCACCCTTACACTTATCTAAGAAAGATATCTCAAAATCTAATGCCCACTTTCGGGCCCTAATGTATGTTCTCAATTCATAAACACAGTCATGTGAGGTGAACAGCAAAATTCAATATCAGAAAAAAACATTATAATCAGTCATGCTCTGCAGAAGATGAACCCTGTCAATTAGAATGACAACACCATGACCTCACACAAGATCTTTTAAATTAAATTAATGAGCAAGTTGTCATCCAAAATATCTCTGCGATACTTGCCAAACAGGATATCTCAAAAATGACTTACTGTACGTCTACCACTGTTATGATCAGCCTTATCTCTTGGAGTCTTGTTTTTTTCCCAGCAATAGAGATACGATTACCCAATCCTAGGTCCAGAAGGACCTAGGATTGGGTAATCGTATCTCTAATCCTGGGCCCCTTTACATGAAAACTATTGTCTTTACTTATCGTTTTAGTTTTTTTTTTTGCTATTTAAAAATGGCAGATTTAGAAGCTCACAGGGTTACATTATGCCGCACTGCAATCTGGTAATTTTTGAACATTAAAAAAAAGTTTCATTTCATTACGAAGCTTAGCGACCCCCCCCCTCTCGCTCTCTCTTTTACTCTCTTGTCCTTTTCTCCTCCCTCCCTTTTATCTTTTTTTTTTTATTCTCTTTTGCCCCGGTCGGATGTATGCTGTTGACACCCAGACATTGGGAATAATGGAATCTCTTGTCGGTGTGTTGTTTGTGGTTCGAGCAGCAGCCGGTTGGGTATAATAGTAGGCTGGGAGAGAGAGAGGCGGTTCATGTGCCTCTGATAGTAATGAACGTTGCCTTTTCATTTTTTAATATGGAATGTTTGTGGGGCAGAGCTGGCGCTATCCGCTAATCCTACCCCGCAGCCGAGGTAGCTACATGGCTCTGTCACACACACGCACACGCACGCACGCCCGTGCACACACAGAGCCACACATACCTTGCTTGAGGCAAGACAGCAAACTGTTTGATAAGTCGGTATGTTTTTTCTCTTTTTTTTGTCCTCTGGTCCTCATGAAATTTTTACCCGACGCGTGTGTGTGCGCGCGCGCGCGCGTGTGTGTGTGTCTTAAGGAAATGTAGCCTGCTGTTTCTGTAGAGCGAGATATGATGTTTGGTCCAATATTTGATGGATATGGAGAACTGGAGTATGTAGATGCATTGGTATTGCCTTTTATCCAGGACCAGCATAATGAAATGATGTGTACGGCTGATTGGGGAAATTACATCAACATATTGTTGTTAGAGGGGGGAGAGTCATTGCATACAGCAGTCGCATATCACCGGAGCCCCAGTGAAACCACGTATCTGCACGGAAATGGATTTCACAAGTGGGGAGAATTGCTACTGTATGTTTTAAATCACACAGTGCCAGGCTATTGAATATATTTCCTGTAATGAAATTCACTCAACATGTCAGAGACCAGCACGTTCAGTTTAGTAAAATGGGCAAAAAACAAATCCCATAATTGTACATTTTGAGTGTGTGTTTGTGTGTGTTAACTGTTAAGCATCAATGACAAAAGCGTGTTTGATCACCAGGTGGTGTTGAACGTAACTAGCCCTCTCTGCCCTCACTGTCCGTTACTACTCCGTACTGTCAATAAAAATAAAATGGAAATGAAAAAGTATCATAGTTAGGACATGTTTGGTGAAGAGAAGATTTTGTGCAAAAGGAGGGAGACAATAGATCTTTGGGGGACACTGGTCAATGGAAGTACACTGTGGTTGTCGTTTATAGTTGGTGTGTCATGAATTATTAGAATAGGCCTATATGCACATACTGTATATGATTTTACAGATATGTGGTGTGTGCGTACTGGTGGTGCAGTGCGACACTGCAGTGTGTGACTGTGTGTACTGTACTGTATGTCTAATTGCTTTAATAACACCTGCGCTCTAATCCCAGGTAATTAGAGCGCTACTTTCAACTCGTCACTTGAAACAACAGAGTGATGGCCCAAAGGAAGACAGGCAGACGCACACAAAGTGCTGTGCGTGTACCCAAATGCAACACTAAACACAATAATGTACAGTACATGTGCAGATCCGCGCGCGCACACACACACACACACACACACACGCACACACACACGCACACGCACACACACACGCACACGACATTGGCCTTACATGACACACAATCACGAGGAACGAGGGAAAGGTGCAATTAAGTTGTATAGCCCTTGTACCTATAGCGGTATATTGTATTAGATAATATACCTCCACCACAAAATGGCCACGGTTGTCTTCTACGTGACGACCGTCAGAATCATCGCCCCTCTCCTTTTTTTCCCCTTCCCGTCCTCACCCCCTCCCCTCTGCATGTGTGTGAGCGGCGCAGGCATTGTCGCGGTCGTCTAAAAAATGTGTCTGGAGAAGCTGTGGGGAAAGGTTAAGGCCCTCTTTTAAAAGATGAGCCGGAAATGTCAAGTGTTTGTCCCTCAGGCTCTCTCTCTCGCTTTCGCTCTCCTTCTCTCTGGCTGAAGTCACTGTGCCATGGGGGCCAACATGACACTACACACACGCACACACACACACACACACATATACACATACGCACGCACACAAGCATGTCTGCACTGTCTGCGCACACACAATGCACATGATTCCACACACAGGTGCATAACGTTTAGCTACGTTTGTACTCACATGGGTACAGGACCATTCACACACTGATCCTCACGTACACACGCACATGCACACGCACACGCACACGCACACACACACACACACACACACACACACACACACACACACACACACACACACACACACACACACACACACAGAAAGGTTAAAGGTCGCTACTGTATAGCAGTTAGCCTCCAGTATTTTTCCCCCTCCTCTTCTCATGGTTTGTTAGGGGGCCCTGGGTCACATGTTTAACCACTCCAAGAACGGCACACAGCCATAGCTAACACTGCTACGTCTCCCTCTGTAGGCCTACACAGGAGAGTTTGGTACTGTTTTAAAGGCTTTTCAGGCAACAGAGACGCATGATTAACAGACATTTATAAACAAGAATCGTTGTGTTCAAAATCCATTTTACGATTACCAATCACATTTCACTTGTACTCTTTTACTGTGTGTAGTACCAAGAGACAGTGGTTTTGATCTCAGTCATGAGTCTCTCCTGTCTTGCTATAGCACAGAACAGCCAATAGAGGGGGTTGTTTGGCCACCACAGGATGTGTGACAGGGCCAAAGTTACCCTCAGTCAGTCAGTCAGTCAGTCAGTCAGTCAGTCAGAGTCAGTCAGTCAGTCAGTCAGTCAGTCAGTCAGTCAGTCAGTCAGTCAGTCAGTCAGTCAGTCAGTCAGTCAGTCAGTCAGTCAGTCAGTCAGAGTCAGTCACAGTCAGTCAGTCAGTCAGTCAGAGTCAGTCAGTCAGTCAGAGTCAGTCAGAGTCAGTCACAGTCAGTCAGTCAGTCAGTCAGAGTCAGTCAGTCAGTCAGAGTCAGTCAGTCAGAGTCAGTCAGAGTCAGTCAGTCAGTCAGTCAGTCAGAGTCAGTCAGTCAGTCAGTCAGTCAGTCAGTCAGTCAGTCAGTCAGTCAGTCAGTCAGTCAGTCCTCAAAAACTTCAGTTTCTCTCCTGGAGGAGAATGCTAGTTCTGGTTGTCAGTCTCAAAAGGTATTATAATTATAAAGTGCTATAACAATAGTGAAGATATTAATATTGGTCAATGTTTATTTATCTATTTAGTCTATTTCTATTGTTTTTTTTAATATATATTATAAAGCTCAGAAGAATGAAAAGTACTAAACATAGTGTGTTAGTATGATATTACAATATCTATTGACATGTCTGTATGTGAAGCCATGAAAAAATTGAATGTATAATTGACTTCGTATAATTGTAGCCTTCATGTATCAGTGTGATTGTTCAGCGCACAATAACGAATGTGGACAAGGATTTTGAACATATTTCATAGCTGCTTTTGATCACTGCCCCATATCGAATTAAATGGAATTTTAATGACGTTATTGTTAATTTTGTCATTTCTGGTCCAAGCCCTCCAAAATAATCAGGGGATTATGCGGTATCTGTGCGTCCATAACCAGATTAAACCAATAGTCGGCTGAAATCATCAGAATGACATTGGTTCCGCTGCCCATCTGAATGGGTCCGCCACACCAAGGATTTGTGGGATTTGGAGTCTGGGCAGCTGAGACACTCCCATTGGTCAAAGCGCCGGCCCAGATAAGACTTCAAAGGCGGAGCTAATTAATAAGATGTTTACATTATCCACGCTTGTGCGCCGCTTTGAGTACAACTCTTCATTAGTGTATGTGTGTGTGTGCATATGTGACGTGCGTAACCCGTTGCTTCTCCATATGCTGAAACATACTGTGACGCTAATTGGACGGCTCAGAGTAGAAAAACACAATATTTTTCCTAAAACACGAACGGCTCTTCACCCTGTCGTCTGTGTTTTACTTGGAACATTAAAGACGATCTGTGTCAACAGAGTTTAGGCTAAGCAAGTTTAGGCACGGCAAGTTTATTTGTATAGCAATTCAATCTGTCTTGCATTAAAAATTAAGCAAAGAAAAACAATTTATAAAAGTACCTTTGGATCCAATAAAAAGAAGAAAGATGAGAGCAAAAACACAGTGAAAGAAGATGGGGGTATTATGCTTGCAATAATAGCTCCATTGGTCCATCCTGATTGACTTTCTAACGTGTATGATTCACACAATATCTAGCCCACTTGAATACACAAAGAAACCAGTAATATTTTCCTCCATATGCAATCTAGAGGATAGTGCTTGTGTATTGATTTTGTTGTTTTATAGTGATTCCATTGACAATTCTATCGTTGTTAAAATGTGTTCAAGCAAAAAAGGTTCAATACAATGCACTCTAATCTGATCATTTAAACTATGCACAAAGGAAGTACTGTATCAATAACACATACACAACTGTGTTTTGCCATTTTTTGCTTCACCATAATGAATAAGCAGAATGTCTATCGTAATGCAGTGAAATAATTGTCTCTTTAGCCGTCTCTGAAGCATTTCCTTAAAAACACCATGGTGGTTTTATTTAGGCTTATTGATCACTGTTCTTCATTGTTAGTAGTTTGATACATTTGAGACCTTTTTTTTGAGTTCCTATTTCATTCATTTATTCATACATGTGTATGTATATATGTACAGTATATATACATACTGTATGTACTGTGTGTATACATATAGATATATATTTATATACTTATATTTTATTTTTTTCTTGTTTTTGTTCTCTCTATGTATTTCTGATTGTCATTGTACAGCACCTTGTGACTTGAGCACCAAGTGTCTTGAAAGGTGCTCTATGAATAAATTACCTTACCTTACCTTACCTTACCTTTAAAATGATGTATAAACATACTCCACAGGGCGGATGTAACATTTCCCAATTGAGGGGGCAGGAGAAAATGGTATGGGGGTGCCTTTAAGTCACACCCATCATAGCAGCATGCAAAAAGCTAAAGGTCTGAGTCAGAGAGTTTTAATAATTTCAAATCATTTTAATTAATAAAATAAGCACTTTAATTAGAATTATCTTTAAATTTGCATGCCATCATGTTTGGTGGGGCCACCAAACATGATGGCATGCCATGGCTAGATCCGCCCCTGATGCACCACCTCTGGTTGTGTGAAACTCACACCTCTCCCTCTCTCTCTGTTCTGTCCTCTAGCCCAGCCCCATTCCCAGCCCAGTGCTGGGTGGAAAGCCCAATGCCAGCCAGTCCCTGCTGGCCTGGTGTCGAGAGGTCACCAAGAACTACCGTGGAGTGAAGATAACCAACTTCACCACGTCCTGGAGGAACGGCCTGGCCTTCTGTGCTCTGCTGCACCACTTCAGACCTGATGCCATGTAGGACACAACACACGCACGCACGCACGCACACACACACACACACACACACACACACACACACACACACACACACACACACACACACACACACACACACACACACACACACACACACACACACACACACACACACACAGGGGTGTAGTGGAGGGGGGCCCCCACTTCTCACATCTGAAATATTTTTGGGGCAAAAGTAGGCCTATGTTTTACATCTTGATGACATCATCTAGATGTGTTTCACCATGTTAATGAGTTTCCTTTTTTCTGAGAGTGTACAAATGGAACCCGCTAGGGTCCATTTGGTTCACATTTGTACACTCTCAGAAAAAAAAATAATAAAATGGGTGGAATTTCCCTTTAAGAGGCGTACCCCCACTTCTTAAAGTACCACTACAACACTGCACACACACACACACACACACACACACACACACACACACACACACACACACACACACACACACACACACACACACACACACACACACACACACACACACACACACACACACACACAGGGCATTGCTTTTTAATTACTGTATTATTTATAATCATTTAAAAAAAACATTTCCAATGAATTGTGTTTTCAGTAAATTCATGAGGAAATAAAAGAAAAAAGTACCTCCATTAAATTAGAAAAGCTTTGCGCCGCATTGTAAGCTTGAAGATCAGATAGTGTACTGTATATAGTTTGGTTTGCAGGGGGTCATTTCTCGTTTGGGGGCAAAAATGTTTGGGAACCATTGATTAGGATGCATGAAACACAAACGTCTTTCACAGACAAACATGCTGCATAAACATGCATGCAAACATGCGGATTCATAGACAATGTGGTAGCAAAGAATGCAAGAGTGCAGAATTGACACCAACTTGGAACTAATGAATACTAACAGATAACACATGCACATTCACAAATCTCTCAAATGTTCAGGTTTTTCACACATATGCAGGCATAAAACACTCATACTTTCACCCCATATACAAACAGAGTAGACCGTTCTTACATTGTTGTAGGACAGGGGTGTCAAACTCAGATACAGAGTGGGCCAAAACTTAAAACTGAACAAAGCCACAGGCCAAGTTTGAACGAACTAACCTTTTAAAGGGGAATCCCATCCCATCCACAAATGGAACCAAATGGACCCTAGCTGGTCCATTTGGTTCCATTTGTACCCTCTCAGGAAAAATCATTAACATGGTGAAATACATCTTGGTGATGTCATCAGATGTATTTCACCATGTTAATGATTTCTTCAGACCTCCGTTTTTAGGAAATACAGAATTGGGGGAACTTTTTTATCATGTCCACACAACATCTCTAAAGGTATATTAATGACATATTAAAATGTTGAAAATGGGTGGTCTTCCCCTTTACTTTGATAATGTCTCAAGGGCCAAATGAAATTACACGGCGGGCCAAATTTGGCCCGCGGGCCAGAGTTTGACACCCATGTTGTGGGATGTGTTAGGATTGTGTTAGGATTGTGCGTGCGTGCGTTCCTGGGTGCGTGCCTGGTTGCGTGTGCGCGCATGCTCTAAATTAGTCTGCATACCACTCCAGAATCTATATGAAAAGCTACAGACCCATCAAGAGAGAAGACGGAGAAAGATAAATCATCGCTTTTCTTCAATGTGTGTGCGTGCGCGCGCAAAAACGCACATGCGTCTGTATGCGTGTTTGTTCTCGCTATATTTTCCACTCTGTTACTTCTGTTGATTGCGTCGCTGTGAAATTGCATGTTACAGTTCTAATGCCATTACACACTGTGCATATCTAACACACCTCTACCCCCACCTCCCTGCTCCCTTCCTCTCTCACCTTTTTCATCTTTCTCTCCTTCTATATTTCGTCCACCGTCTTACCTCTTTTCCCCCCTGCTCTCTCTCTGTCTCTCTCTCTCTCTCCTTTCAGAGACTACAAGTCGCTCAATCCTCAGGATATCAAAGAAAACAACAAAAAGGTAAAGAGCTCCTCCTCTTCTCCCCTCTCTATCTCACAGCCTTGTCCTACTCTGTGAATTCATTATAACAGTGGTTTTCAACCTTTTTCATCCCAGGGCCCACCATTTATTCAGCATTTGAGCCACGGACCATCCATTTGAGGACATTTTAGCCCCACAGACCCCAAAACTAAAGATTTCTTTTGCTTCTGTCCATGACCATTAATCTTCGTTGTGTAGATTAGGACTAATTCACACAATGAATATTTTAACTCTTGAGAGTGTAAAAACTAAACCAAATGGACCCACCAGAGTCCATTTGGTTTCGTTTTTACACTCTCAAGAGTTATCTGGTTAACCAACTCAGCTGGGGACCACCTGGAACCCTCTCAAGGACCACTGGTGGTCCCCGGACCGGAGGTTGAAAACCTCTGCTTATAATATTGTTCATTGTACCCTGTTGATCCCCTACCCCACACTCACACACCACATGGGCATATAGTCCTGTTTTCCATACCCTGTGTCAACCAGACAGGTTAAGGCACGTGCACATACTCACTCACGCACGCACCCACACCCGCACCAACACCATGCTGTCCTCTCTTGTGGCCCTCAGGGGCCGACACACAGAATGATATGCGTGCAGGCTTTTCCTCCAGCTTGATTTCCTGTTCTCATCCACTCTGCCTCAGCGATAACCTCCGCTGGCCCTGTTAGGCATGAACACCAGCCTGTTGACAATAGCCACAGTGGAGAGAGAGAGAAGAGGCTTTTTTTTCATATCAGCTAACTGCACCCCCTCCTCAGCCACCTCCATTCCAGGTGTCTGAGCTTTAGCCCTAGAGGAGTTGGTCAGATAGAAGCAATACAGGCAGTCGGGGGAAAGGTGGGGCTGGTGGATGTTATTCCGCCAGAAGGTGATAGATAGCTGAGGAATAGTGATCACGCTCTGCTGCTGTTCTCTCATAGCGCCCGTTCCGTTGTGCGGCGTCGTGAGCTTAGAGATCAGCAATTTTAGGCAATGGGAATATCTATACAGTACATACATACACACACTCTTGCGGGTCAACTTAACACCGTGGATTTCACTGTGTTGACTTATATCATGGTATTATGACCATGTTGGATGTAAATCATGCAGAGGGCCCATGTGTCCTTTCCAAGGGTGGTGGTAAAGGAATCATAAATGGTAAAATGGTAAATGGTGCATTTATACTGTATAGCATAGCGCCTTTATCCAAGGCGCTTTACATAGCTTGTGCATCGCATTCACCCATTCACACACACATTCATACACTGGTGGCGGTGGAAACCATGCAAGGTATGTACTAGCACATCAGGAGCAATTAGGCGTTCAGTGTGCTCAAGGACACTTCGACACGGGAACTCTGCGGGAGCCCGGGATCGAACTGGCAACCTTGTGGTTACCATCCGGTTACTCTACCCCACTGCTGCCACTGCCGAATCGTAGATGCTTTCTGTGTAGCATTACACAGAAAGCATTTATACACTGCTCCATCAACCACTTAACTATTTCTGTAGCCTTACAAGATAATCTTGTGGATGGCTATTGTATCGCAATGGTTCCAATCACAAGCTTACGAGATTTGATTAATAAGCATTAATTCAGAATTAAAAAATAATATTAATTGTTTGCCGGGGAAACTTGTTTGTCACATGCACAATGCACATGTACAAACTGCAGTCTTTGGGACCTTAGAAAATGCTAATCTTTCCTTGCATGTTGATAAACAGTCCTAGGATGAGGATGTTGCTCAAACATGGAGGGATATCACTTCCGGGTCGGGTGGAAGTGGTCTCTTCTGTGTGTTTCCTGGCACTGGACTCACAATTTCACCTATTGTAACAAAGAGAATGTGTTACATCATAATACTGTATATATTACTGGGTTTTGACCAGGGAGCCCCCATGGCCTTGGCAGTACTTGGCATCTACGGGTTGTCAATCTCTTTGTCTACAAGCCCACGAGACACACTGTGAGGTTATTGATCTGCTATTTCTGACAGAATGTCTGCCTCGTGTTATGACATGCTGAGAATAGGGATGCTATACAGGGTCCATGTGGTTAAATTCTGCCATGACCTCTGCTGCTTTGACTCTTGTTTACATTACAGTGCATTATGGCTAGAAGAATCGTTTCTTTACATTGTGCACAACACACACACACACACACACACACACACACACACACACACACACACACACACACACACACACACACACACACACACACACACACACACACACACACACACACACACTCTCTCTCTCTCTCTCTCTCTCTCTCTCTCTCTCTCTCTCTCTCTCTCTCTCTCTCTCTCTCTCTCTCTCTCTCTCTCTCTCTCTCTGAGTGTGGGGGTTCAGATTGAAAATATCATAAAATTGAACATCTAAGTGTCATGAATTTAAAATAATGGAGAATGTTACCTTGGTTTTCATGTCTAGATGATTCAAATGCAGTACCCCCCCCCCCATCACCACTGCCACCCCGTATCTCCTTTTCTTTCTCTGTCTGTGAGCTCAGACACCAGTGAATTATGACAGATAAGGATAATCGATACAAAGAGGGGGGAGGAGGGAGGGAGAGGTGAATATTTAGAGATTCACAGCCTTTGAAAAGATCTGTTATCAATCTCTGTGCGTGCGTGTGCGCGTCTGTGCCCGTGAGCAGCACGTGCATGTGAAAGTGTGCATGCGTGGCACATGCATTTACATTTATACCAGTATACCTGGCCGTGTTCTTACAGTACATGTGTGCACGTGTGACAGTTTGAGTTGCCCGTAAGAGGTTGTTTGTTTGGACTGTGTGAGTGTGCACGTGCCTGTTTTTGTCAGCATGAGTGTGTGTGTGTGTGTGTGTGTGTGTGTGCGTGTGTGTGTGTGTGTGTGTGTGTGTAATGAGGCCAGGAAGAAGTCATTTCCCATGCTATCTGATAGCGCAGCGCCAAGCGAAATCGCCGCCAGCACCAGCACTGGGAGGAGGAGGGAGGGAGGGGGGGAGGGGAGAGAGTGCTTTTGGTGATGACTGACACTGATGGATGCCTGTCAGTCACAGAGGGGGGAAGGGGACGGAGCACGGAGCGCTGACATGCAATCCAAGCCTAAAGCTCTATGTTAAGAGTTAAAGGGAAGGAAAGGAGAGTTCATTTCAATATGCACAGCAGCATATGATTTCCATTGTGGAGAATAGAAGTCATCCTTATGTGAGGTTAAATGTCTTTCATTTGGTCGGTCAAGCATCTTGGGTATTTTTTTTATTGCATGTAAGTGCTCAAATGGTGATTTTTTTTTAGAGCGAGCTTCTTCTTTCTGTCAAGAAAAATGAATCCTGTGTCAAATGTGAAATCCGCCACAGGGTCGTTTTTAAAAGGACCCTACATCGATGCTCTGACTTTGAGGGGCCATTACATACACCGACTTACAAAAAACAGTATAAAAACTTATAAAAACAGACAGATTTGTTTGTGTGTGCGCCCGTGTGACATCATGTTGTCATTGATGCACGTTATTGGCGCATGCCAAAAAGAGCCCTACTCCAAGCTCACGGCACACGTCGCGAGCTCGCGTCGTGCGACTAGTGCTTGCACAAGACGTGGCGCACGCGACAAACTGTGATTTAAAAAAAAAAAAAAAAAAAAAAAAAACTCTGCAAAGGAAAAAAAAGCTGTTCCTGGATCAACAAGACTGTAACCATGCACAGAGACCAACTTTGACCCCCCCTCCTAACAAAACGCACTGCAAGATCCATCCCGTCCGCTCTCTGCGTCCTCCCTCCCCTCCTCCTCCTCTCCCCTCTCTCTCCCCACGCTCTCCACCTTCTCTATCATTCATTCTTTCATTCTTTTCTCTATTGAGCGCGGAGCTTGTCGTGCTCATTCAGAACATACTCGGGGCGAGAGGGGAACAATGGGAACACACTTTGCTCCTGTGAATACGTGTTAGAAACCCAATCACTCCCTCTCAACCTCTCCCTCTCTCTCTCTCCTTCTCGTTTCTACTTCTCTTTTTTCCCATTCCTTTCAATCTGCGACACTGAGAAGTCGGAGGGAGTGTGTGTGTGAGAGTGGGGGGGGGGCTTCTCTTTCTTCTTCTCCTTCTCTTATTTTCATCTCTCCTTTCTTCTGTTCCTGTGTCCACCGCAGATGCAGACTCTCTCTTACACACACACACACACACACACACACACACACACACACACACACACACACACACACACACACACACACACACACACACACACACACACACACACACACACACACGTGTCTTTCCTTCTCAGCGCGCGTACACTTTTGCTCTCTGTCATACGGTAAAATCCTCAATTATAATTCACCCCTACACTATTTTAAACTCTCCGTTTAATTAACAGTTGAGGAATTCACTGTGCTTGCCTTTGCACGCACCTCATCCAGTACAAATGCACACCTTCACTCAGCTCTTTGTTTCGTCGGTGAGAGAGCAACCAGACAAAAGAGCAGAGAGAGTAACATCATTACAAAAGTCAAATTCATATAGTGAGTTCTTTTGAAATGTAATGACAGTGTCCTGCTCAAACCCAGCAAACACCAGCTGGGAATAACCAGGATCCGAACAAGTTTATTTCTATACTTCCAGTCCTTGATTCTGATGAGGTCAGCACTACAACAAGACCATGTAGATGTGAAGGTGGAAGACCATTGAGAGCTTTATAGGCAAGAACATTACTCCATAATCAAACCCATCCCGTGGATTATTGCTTTCATGTAGATCAGGGGAGCCCAACCTTTTTCGACTTGAGAGCTACTTTCAAAATGACCGGCTCAACAAGATCTACACATGAGCTTTGAAATAGTGGTGATGGTGTTACTTATTGTTATAGTGTTTAAGAATAATGCACTTATAATGAATTATAAAGGGGGAGAATTGGAAGGTTTTCTTGTACGTTGTATATGCTACTACTGACGTTTGAAAACAGTATTTGAGGGTTTGAGTTGATATTTCGTGATGTTGAGTTTAGTCTCTTGCACCCAAAACTAAGAACATTCCCGTTTTTGTCCACAATTGGGAAAGAGAACAGACAAAGCGTTGGTCAGAATAACAATTATTCTCCATTTTCTAATTGTGTGGACTCTTGAAATTACGTAATTCAGATGTTTAAATATAATTTAACTCTTGAGAGTGTAAAATGAAACCAAATCTTTACATTTTAGGGGGCTGTCATGTGATCTACCTGCACGGTCTGTGTGATCTACTGGTAGATCACGCTCTAACTTTTGGGCCCCCATGATGTAGATGGAGCCATGTAGCTGGAACACCAGCCAAAAAAAGTAGCAGAGGTGACAGCATGTGATATGCTAGTTAGAAACACTTGAGGGGCCGCGCGCTAACGGCACATGTTCCGGCACAGGAGATCGACCACCGATCCAACAAGGGTTGCCGCATATCTTTTTTTTTTGTTGATCGCATATTTGAACCATTAGAGTTGATTTGATCGCCAAATCTAAACCATTGATGCTGAGTGCCAAGCAGATAGACGTTCGGCCCCATTTTTACAGCCTTTGGCTATGATCCAGCCAGGAATCGAACCGCAACCTCCCTGTTTCAGGGCCACTGTCTGGTGTAAGTAGACTAGACTAGAGGCTCCATTTTCGTTACCATCTAAACCTCTTATCCTAAACTCCTTATCATTTTTTTTTACTATTTCGAAAAACTTTTTGGAATAGTTCAACGTGCCAATCTATTGACACATTATGAGCTTGTAGACTGGCCATTTAAACTATTGAAAAATGTTTTTTTTTTTTTAATTGTTTAAAAAAGGCAAAGAAGTTAAGGGATAAGGGGTTTAGCAGTAACGAAAATGGAGCCCTATATGTGCTGGGAAAACAATATGTCATATTTAATTATATGATGGTGTTGTTGCACAGTGAAAATATAGAAAACGTGCCTTTACATAGACGTTCTAAATGCCTAACAATGTGGTTGAGTGTACTGTATGTAAGAAGCAGGGTGCTGCCATGAACATCCCTGGATCCACCTCTAAATCAAATGTAATGTAAAACCATCGGGCGAAGGAGAGAGGGAAAGTTAAATTGATAGACTAGACGTGTGAAGCCAATGAAACAAACCCAGCGACAACGGGCCTGAATCACATCAACGCTATCAAGCAAACCCAGATACAAGCTGTGATACCTGGGGAGATGGATGGATGGATGAATGGATGGATGAGTGCTACAGGGACGGAAGGAAAGCTGTGTAGGTGGGTGGGTGGGTGTCTTCCTAATCTATTTATTTACCTGTCATTGACTGCGATAATGGTTTTCATCCGTCTCTCTCTCTCTCTCTCTCTCTCTCTCTCTCTCTCTGTCTCTCCATCTATCAGGTGATGGAGGGATTCGGTTTTGTGTCTGTTGATAATCACACCTGTATTTTCTCATCAAACTCTAATCAGGCCAATTACACGCGTGACGGAGAGCATGGGCAGGTTGATGCAGGGGCCCGATAACGACACGAACACGCACCCGCATACACGCACTCACACACAGAACCGTGCACTCGGGATTAAGCGCTCTGTCTTGGGGTATCTGCGTCTCTTATCGGGGACAACCATCCCTGACATGACCTGTCAGCCAGCCGCCATGGCAACGGTGTCACAAAACACAAGCGTGCGAGAGCACACACACACACGCAAGCGTGCGCCCATGTGAATGTACTTCTCTCACATCGTAGGATTCAATTACTTTTATTTGACTTCATCCAATGTAAATGAAAGTTAACTGGAACCAAACATAAAGTTAACAAAAAAAGAAGCACTACTATGGCAACATCTAAGCTAAGATCTGGAACATGCAAAACATCACAATCAAGTGAAATGCATCTCTGTCATTACTGCCTGCTTTCCTCAGTGCCTGTAGCAAGTGATGTGCTGCAGGCATGGGCATTCACCATTGGTGTATGCCATTTTTCACTTTCCAAAATTTTACAATGTCAGCATTTTTGTAAGCTCTATTTAACTATGGCTGCAGTTTTTTGCCATTACTGCATATACAGTATCTGGCCATGTGCATGGACATGCTTGACACGCACATTTGCATTATCATCATATTGTTTACTCTATACAGTAAATGGAACTAGTCAATCTATAAATTCAAAACAACTTACAATGTACTTTTACTAGACTGACCGTTGTTGGCAAAAAAAAAAGAAGTAGTGTAATGTAATTGGCGTCGAGTATGTCAACTTGAGAGGATACAAATGTGTCCATTTGGTTCCATTTGAAAAAGGGGTCTGAAGGAAAAATCATTAACATGTTGAAATACATCTTGATGATGTCATCAGATGTATTTCACCATGTTAATGATTTTTTTTCAGTCCTCCATTTTTAGGAAATACAGAATTGTGGGAACTTTTTTTTTTTTTTTACCATGTCCACACAACATCTCTAAGGTATATTAATGACATATTAAAATGTTGAAAAAGGGTGGAGTTCCCCTTTAACAGCCATCAGACAGTGCATTCATTATGAGAGAATCAGTCAACTACACTGTGGCACACCTCTTGGACAATTAGCTGCTTTATTGCAATTGTCCCTGCCTGGGCTAATTGACGAGATGAAAAATCCAGAATGGGGGCAGTACCCTCTTTATATAAAGGGGGTTTGATTCTGATTCCTTTCTCTTGAATAAGCAATAACTTACTGCATACAGAAACCTTTTCTTTGTAGACTCTAGTGTGATTCTACATGTCTTGTACATTGCTGTTTAGTTACTTATAGTGTGCATTGGTTTTTATTTAAGCGTCTGAAGTTGTTTTTTATTGAATGCCGACTTCTTAACACAAAGACTGTGAATAACGTCATTATAATCCAAATAGGCTCTGCTTTTGTCAGGCTACAACATCATATAAACCGGATCGCTGTTTCCTTTCTTTTTTCTTCTTCTTCTTTTTTGGGGCTCGGATTTAAATACCTGTAAATCTAGTATTCTCTCTCCCTGGTTTCCCTCCAGGCCTACGACGTCTTTGCCAGCCTGGGCATCTCCCGGCTGCTGGAGCCGTCGGACATGGTCCTGCTGGCCATCCCCGACAAGCTGACGGTCATGACCTACCTGTACCAGATCAGGGCGCACTTCTCTGGCGAGGAGCTCAACGTGGTGCAGATCGAGGCCAACAGCAGCCGCAGCACGTACAAGGTGGGCGACTTCGAGACGGACACCAACGCCTCCATCGACCAGGACAAGTTCTACGCCGAGCTCAACGACGTGCAGCACCGAACCGCCGGCAGCTCGGAGCCGTCCTCCTCTGGGGGCCTGGCGGCGGCCGGCGAGGCCAACGGCGACCACGACGGAGAGGACGAGACGGGGACAGGAGCGGCCGCACTAAGCGGCAGGGCAAGTCCGCCGCTGCCGGCGTCGGTGGCCGCCGCCTCTCACGCTCCGCTGTCCTCGGTGGCCGCGTCGCCGCCCACTCCGAAGCCGCGGGCGGGACTCTCTGCCACAGACTCCGGCCCCAGGTCTCAGGCCACGCCCCCTGCCTCTGCGGACCGGAGGCCGCTGCCCAAAGCCGACACGCTGGACCTGAGCGAGCTGCCGCAGCGGGCGGAGAGGGAGGCCGACAGGCAGAGACGGCGGCCGGCGGGGGGGGAGGAGAGGCCAGACGGGGAGGTGCCAGACTGGGGTTCCCCCACCAGGAGAGGAGCTTCCTCTCCCACCTCCTCCTCGCCTCCCCACCAGAAGCTGGGCACCTCCTACAACAGAGACGCTGACCTCATCAAGAAGAAGAGGGCCAGTCTGCGGCACTCTGAGTCGGAGCCCACCTCCAACGCCTGCTCCCCACCGGTCAACCACACAGACACACAGGTACACACACATACGGTACACCACATGTTGATCAACTTATATTTTTTCATATTGTGGGCCTGCATGTGCAGTGATCTCCCGGTACTATGATTATACAAGGAAGGAAGGTTATAAAAAAATATGTACAGATTTGGATAAAATTAGGTTTTTTATGTTGCCCGGAGTCAGGATTCAAGTATAACGGGTTTTCACCTCAGCACCACCCACCTGAAGCGAGTGTACTGTAGTTTCTGGCAGCGGCAATCGCCACAAACATCGAAGGCAAGATTTTCCCTGGAGCCACCCTTACCAAATGGACCCTCCAGAAAAATCTCCTGTGACATCATACCTATGACAGACACAGTACCCCAAGGGATAAAAATATGAACTATTTTTAAAGTAAAGAACATAATAACTGTTTTAAATGTTAAATTCTAGTTATAGGGGACGTGTATCTTGTGTATTATTAAAATGTATTTATCCATATGAGGCTTATTAGCCTGGGAGCATGTCTGGTGGTCGCAGATTGGTCGCCGATTGGACCTGTTGACTCAAAGGCTTTCTAACAGAGGGAATGCCGAAAATTATAACTACACTATCATTTTTTCTAAAGAAGAGTTTTTTCCAGTGATTTGGGGACCCACTTGGCAATATCCTCACGCCCCACAGATTTGGAATCGGCGTCCAACACGGGGCGACGCTACAATAACGCGGCGGCACATTTCGAGGCACAGCTGCGCTAAACATCACTACGTACTGTAGTTATCAAACCAGTACCTTGGACAACCTTTGGGTCTGCCCGTGTGGCTGTAGGCAGAGTCTTCATATTAAATACGCTCATTTAGATTCTGACACGTCCCTCTGAACCAATCACCCGGCTGCTCTTATCCCGGCGCACATGGCTTTGATTGAAACTTCCACAGCCTCATCAACCTGTAAGACGCGAACGTTCAGACGCACGTTCGCTCGACGGCAGCGTTCCCGCTAAGCTTCCTTTTAAATCCTAACCTCGCCTGTGCCATTTCTCAGATGACCGTTACTAGAATTGTCTCTCTCCCTCTCTCTCTCTCTCTCTCTCTCTCTCTCTCTGTCTCTCTCTCTCTCTCTCTCTCTCTCTGCCTAACTCTTCCCCTGCCTGTTCCCCTGCGTTTCTAGATGTTGTCGTCTCCAGGCTTTCCAGATACGTGTCTTGGCCGGGGCCCTTTAACACGTTAGCGAGCGGAGCGGGGAAGGCTCCCAGCAACCCCCTTTTGCTTTGACATTTCATTATATTTTTCATTATATTTTTCATCCTTTCCCCTGATGGCAGTTTGCTGCTGCGACCACTCATCCGTGGAGACGCTTTTTGCAGGAGCGCACCTCATCTAGTCCTCCTACACTCGGCTCTGCACCTTTAATGTGCACGCACACACGCGTGCGTCTTAGCGCACGCCGGTCTCCTCACACACACACATGCGTGCGGGTGGGTGTGCGGGCGCCGCGGCCCGCCCTTTTAAATGCACACCTGCTAGAACGAGTTCACCCTAAAGATTTTTCCCCCTGCTTCCTGTTTACCAGCTGAAAGGTCGCGGAGGGGTCGTGCCATTCATGACACCCCATTTTCATGGGCCCGTTATCTAGTTAGCGGGGCGTGTTGCCGCCGCAGCCTTCGCCGAAGCGGCCCGGGCCAGATGGAGGTTGTCGGGAGGGATAAATAGTTCTGTAATGTTGTAAAGGCCTGTGTTTGGGAAATCCAGCCCTCTAAGCCAAATGTAAGCTCAGAGCCTCCGTTTTCCCTGTTTGTGCCCCTTATAATACAGCCAGGATTAACTCTGATAGGCTTGCAGATAGGATGCTAAGCTAGGCGTGCATGCGTGCGTGTGTTTGTGTGTGTGTGTCTGTCTGTATGAATGTAGCCTCATGTGCCTGTGTGTACAGTACGTGGATGTGTGTGTACGCGCTGGCGCACAGGTACACACATACACACACACACCCACACAAACACACATCCGTGTCTGCGTGCATGCGGTATTGCGAGTGAGTGAGTGTTTGCTATCTCCACTGAGCTGTCATCCTCGCCTCACCACTGGAGTCAGTCAGGGGTGTGGGCCCAGCATGGTAACTGGCTCCCCCATAATGCAACAGGCCAGGGCTGATATATCACAAGGGATATGCCCTGCTTCTACATTAGGGACCACTAGCTGTACTTAATCCTCTGATACCGCCGCCTTTTTAGTATACAGAACTGAACCCATCTGTGCGCGTGCCGTGCGTGTGTGCCACATACGCCCGTCCGTGCACGTGTTTTTGTATATTGTATTTTTGTTTATTGATTTATTATATGAAATCCCTTTGAGATGTAACCGATTGGACATTATTTACCCAGTAGTTTTGTTAGAAATTCATTACACAGTTGTTCTACGGTTTGTTGTACATCTACAATTACAGCAACCAATCCATTTTATTGATAAGATCTTCCAAAAAAAAAGAAAATGAAATCTGAACCTGTGGTTCATGTATTGTATTTGCTCAATTTAAAACTCTTTGTCTCGCTTTTTGTTGTAGCAGGAGACGAAACCTCCTCCATTATCAAGTCCGCCAGCGGAAAAGGTATGTCAAGCTACCGTTTACATTCATTCATCAATTCATATTATACTACAGGCACAAGAGTCTCTTTGTATAACCAAGGACAGAATATTACCTTTAGGCTTCTCTTAACAGAGTGAACCGAACTTCAGGCAGAATCGCTGCAGTGATCACCTGCTGTCATAATCAGACCATGAACCATGAACGTACAACAACCATCATGACCTCTATCCGCTCTTCTCTCTCTCCCCAGAAGGTTCAGTCTCGCCAGGAGGAGCTGAAGGAGAGAGCAAGACTCCTGCTGGAACAGGCAAGACGAGACGCAGCCATGAAGGCCGGGAACAAGAACCTCACTGCCAACTCCACGCTGCTCACCCCGCCAGCCAGACCTGCTAACATGACTGATGTGAGTCCTGAAATGTACATGTGTGTTGCTTCGTAATGCTTGGTTGCAGGGATGGATCCCAGACTGCCCCACCAAACATGATGGCATGCAAAACAATCCAAGATATTTCAAATTAAAGTGCTTATATTTAAAATGATGTGAAACACTACTACTACTACCAACTAACTACAGCTGTGGCACCACTAAACCAACAGCATTTCATCATTGAAAACAGAAAACTCTCTGAGTCAGACCTTTAGCTTTATGCATGCTGCGTGTCTGTTGCAACTTCAACAACTGATACTTAATTGCGTAATAAAAGTCCTGTAACAGAAAATGGTATGGGTGCGATGAAGCTGCACCCATACCATTTTCTCTTGTCCCTCCAGCATGTGCTCTTGCCCCCCAAATGGGACATATTACATCCGCCCCTGCTTGGTTGATATACCAAATAGCTGATATACCAATGGCAGTAGCAATAGCTTGTTCGGGGCACACATCTGGTCCTTTTAATAGGACGGAGATCTCTGTTCTAGCCGCTTGAAGTGATGTTACAATATTAATACTCCTCTGTGTAAGTGCTGCTGAGCCACACAACAACTCTTTCATACAGTATAGTTCAGTGGTTTTCAACCTTTTTTGATACCAGGGCCCACTATTTATTCAGCATTTGAGCCACGGACTACCATTTGATGATATTTTAGCCCCACAGACCCCAAAACTAAAGATTTCTTTTGTTTTTTGTCCAAAATTCCAGGCTGGATTTCGCAAACAAAACGGGCAAACATCAAAATGACCTTTCGTCTTCTGCATCCTCTAATTGTGTACACTTCTTAATTAAGTGGGTTAATTCAGATTAATATTTTAACTGTTGATGGTGTAAACATCATGTTTACACTGTCAAGAGTTACATCTGGCTAACCAACTTTCCAAGATTTAGCTGGGGACCACTGGTTGAAAACCACTGATACTAGTTCAATACTTTAGGCTTTCTGCCTCCAACCTGTCTCACTACCTACTAGTACACTGCACACTGCGGCATGCTACAGAAACCTGTTCAAAATGTCTCTTATACTGTATATGCTCTTCCATAGTCACTTGTACGAAGGTATACCTAGTACTCAAAAAGGAGAACTTTTCCTTGTTAACTTCTGCTCGGGGCACTCTTCAGGACAACCAGATGAGTGGACCCCAAGGTGTCTGTCAGGGGTTGGCCGAGTGGAAAGGGACACCCTCATTCCAGACTCCTAAGATACTCCCTTCCTCTCGCGCACACACTGTTTTTTACCAAGGCCTAAGCAAATTGGACACTGCTCTCATTCCCGTGCAGTTGTATATTAAGTATTATATATAACGTTAGACACGCCTTTGATCCCCTGCCCCGTCCAGGAACAGAGTGTCCACACGCACGGTGCAAACCAGAGCCGCTAGACGGTGACAGGAGGCTGACACACACACACACATGCACGCTCCACTGACCTCAGTAATGCTATGGAGGACATTGACGCCACGCAGGTTCCTCTGAGCCAAACGGGGGGCAAAAGGAAAAAAAAATAGTGCTGTGGTCAAAATCCCCCAGTGATTTTTTTTTCTCTCCCCCCCATAACGAGGGGGAGGTAAAATGACTGCGGTGTCTCTGGAAGACTTGTGCGGACAAGGGATTTTCACCGGGGAAATGAAATGAATACCTTTTAGTAATGAAATATCTAAAAGACGGCAGGCAGGCTGTGCACACCGCAGTTCTCCTCCGGAATCCTAAAAAGGGTGGGATGCCCTTGAATTAAATGGCTTTTTAAAATTGTGTGTGTGTGTGTGTGTGTGTGTGTGTGTGTGTGTGTGTGTGTGTGTGTGTGTGTGTGTGTGTGTGTGTGTGTGTGTGTGTGTGTGTGTGTATACACATTTACATACAGTACGTGTGTACTGTATGTTGAACTGCATGGGTGTGCATGCACTTTGTGTGTGTTTGGAGTTTGATGAGAGTGTTGGTCCGTGTGTGTGTGTGTGCGCGCGTGTGTGTGTGTGTGTGTTGTGTATCTCTTTGTGCGTGATGTGTGCATGCGCAGGCCTTGGGAATAACCATTTCAGGCATAATCTAAGAGAAGTAAATGAGGACCTTCCAAGGACTGTTGCCATTTAAAAGTCTTCACAAGGAGAAACGCAAATTAAAAGAGTTTTCAAAGCGCTCGCCATGGCGATATATATTCCTTGGCAATGGGGAGAAAGAAAAAAAAGTCCCCTCTGGGTCCTTTTTTTTGTCACGTAGCAAGATGGCTGACTTCACTCAGATTAACTTCTTATAAGTAGCTAGACCACCCCTCCTCTTTTTCTTCTTTCTACCACTTTCTTGCTTCCTTTATCCCACTCCCTCATTTCTTCTCTCGTCTCTCTTTCTTTCTCTTTTTTTCCTCCGTACTTTATTTCCAAGGACAGTTGTCTAATAAGCCCCAGCATGCATTAGTGCAGCAGCGCTGTAGGGGGCGGGGCTGGATATTGAATTGTTTTGGCGTTTTAATAGAAAACATTGATCAAAGGAATCCTCTCAGCCCAGAGGGCCAACGCACTGATAATTGTTAGTGATTCAGATTAGATTACTTGATGTCTTGTTTTGATTAACGTGTGTGTGTGTGTGTGTGTGTGTGTGTGTGTGTGTGTGTGTGTGTGTGTGTGTGCGTGTGCGTGTGCGTGCGTGCGTGCGTGTGTGTGTGCGCGCGCGTGCGTCTGTGTTATCAGCTGAGGAGCCTAGCCCTTAGCCATTCTCATCTCTCTCTCTCTCCCTCTCTCTCTCCCTCTCTGTAAGTAGCTACTTTGCGGTTTAGCATGCATAAGGAACAATGTAATTCAATTAAAGGCAGCATCATTCTTCCAGTGCAGCGTTGCTAATGTGGGGCCAGCAGAATGAGTTTGGGTGGGGCAGGAGAGACGCAGATTAGCTGTGTTTTACATTCTAGACAACACAAACAAGTGTTTGGAATCTTGGACAGTTCTGATTAATTTAGCACCAACACTTAACAGAGAATTCCAACAACTTTGAACTTTTAATGTGTCATTAGTATACCTTAGTGATATTTTGTGGACATTCTGTGCTTCCTAGAAATGGAGGTCTGAAAAAAATCATTAACATGGCGAAACACAACTTGATGACATCATCAGGTTGTGTTTCAACATGTTAATGATTTTTCTTTTAGGAACTATTCATCTGAGAGTGTACAAATGGGTCCATTTTGGAACCAAACGGACCCATGGAACCAAACGGGTCCATTCGGTTCCATTTGTACACTCTCGGAAAACATATTGAAAATGATTGGAATTCTCCTTTAAGGTAAATGGAAACTCCATGTGTTATATCACTGACCTCAGTGTCAGCTCCAAACGATAAAAAATCTTTACTTCTTTTTTTCTTAAAAACGTAAGGAATTATATATCCTATCTTTTTTCTATTTTTAGACTTACAACTGCACCTGGATCACAGTTTTCCTATCTACAATGGCTCTTTTGGGCCTAAAACAGCAGATCCACGAGCTCATATCGATAGAGGGTCGATATAGCCTGTAAAGTGGCTTCAGCGTGCCACCCACCACATGTAAAAACGTGCACAATGACCACCTTCAAGACAAATTTATCTTGTGTTGTGTTATAGTGCACTAAGTCGTACACTTGCCCGATCGGGCAACCAGGTAGCAGTCTTCACTTGCCCCACCATTTTTTTTTACTTGCCCCGGGCAAGCGGGCAAGTCTTAGTGTCAAGCCCTGTCAGTGTGATTTTAACGGAGGCCCTGGTGTTTGTGTCATTCATCGTGCATAAAGCACCACATCATATCAGCTGTATCACCGTACATAGCGAGCTAATCTGTCAGTATTGATGTGCACATCAGGGGTGGATGTAACATTTCCCAATTGGGGGGGCAGGAGAAAATGGTATGGGGGCAGCATCAAGCGCCACAGGCGATGAAGCCGCACCCATACCATTTTCCATTGCAGGACTTTTATTAGGCAATAAAGCATCAATAACAACATCAGTTGTTGTTGAAGTTGCAATAGACACGCAGCATGCATAAAGCTAAAGGTCTGACTCAGAGAGTTTTCTGTTTTCAATGATGAAATGCTGTTGGTTTAGTGGTGACACAACTGTCAGTAGCAGTAGTAGTAGTGTTTCAAATCATTTTAAATACAAGCACTTTAATTTGAAATATCTTGGGTTGTTTCGCATGCCATCGTGTTTGGTGGGGCAGACTGGACATTTAGGGGGGGCATTGCCCCCCGCATGCCCATGCCTAGATCCGCCCCTGGTGCACAATGTTTGTGTGTGTGAGTATTGAGGTGTGTGCGCACGTGCGTGGCTGCGTGTTCTCGGTCCTATAACCTCTGTTCTGCCTCCTACCAGTTCTAATTGTAGCCCACAGTGAGTCAGCCTTTCATCTAAGGTCAGCGGTTCACCCCTCTCTCTCCCCTCCCTCCCTCCCTCCCTCCCTCCGACTGTCACATTCTCTACATCCTTCCTTCTGACTTTCTTTCTTCTTGTTGTCTCACATTCTGTATTTCCTTCGTCCTTTCTTGTTTCGCTATCTCTTTGATGTATACACAGTGCTACTAATTGCCCCCCCACCACCACCACCACACCACCACCAGGTGGCCTTTCACGGCCAATCAGCGTTTAGAGTTGAGATGTCTTGTCACGTCAGCCCCCCCCCCCCTCCCTCCCTCCGTCCCTCCTCCCCTGGTGTGGACAAATTGGTAATTAATGAGCAAGTCATCATAAAAAGACACTCTCTCTAGCTATCTCTCAAAACACACGCACACATTCTAATTCCCAGATGTAAAACAGTAGGCTGCCGCGCGCACACACACACACACACACACGCACACACGCACACGCACGCACGCACGCACGCACGCACGCACGCACGCACACACACACACACACACACACACACACACACACACACACACACACACGCACACACACACCGCCTCGACATCGGCGAGTTGATAAGTGCAGATACGTGTCTGCTCTAAGTGTGCGAGGAGGTGTGTAGAACGGCGTGTAGAACACCACGGCGTAACGTGGTCGTCGGTGGCAGTGAGGCGTCACTCGCCAAGCCGATCCCCACTCAGTCTCGCTCGTTGCACTCCCGACGGCAGCGCAGTGCTGGAGAGGTGGGTTAGGGCTGTAGGACTCTCTGGTCGGCTGCTGAGCCTTGTTCTGGGTCTGGTAACCCTCCAAGGCCCAGACTTATTTCTACTTGAAAAAAAAAAAAAAAAGTTTTCAACCTTACTACTAGGTTGTACTACCATGATCTATTAAAAAAAAGCAAAACATTTTAATACTTTATTTATGCTAATTAATTAATTATAATACATTTAAAAATGGGGGGATATCTTTTAATATGATGAATTTACATGTTCTAGACATTCTAGTAATTACAAAAATATATTTATTGCAGTCATTTTACATACTTTTTATTAGTGTTAAAGGCTAAAGGTCAAAGGTTAAAAATCATCAAAAATTGCACTAAATCTAGAGATTAATTGAAGAGGCTAATTGCAGCCTCTGTGGGGGGTATTGTTATGTAAATATCATGACCAATTTCAATGAAATTCTAAACAATCAATGATAACTTTTTTTTAAATAATTAAAGGGTATATGTTGCTAAAAAGCAACACTGGGCCTTCTAGGGTTAAGCAGGTGAAGGGTAGGACAATGACGTTGGATGTTTCATTAATTAATGCAGCAAGATAAAACATAAAAGAAATGTTTACATCAGTGATTTTCAACCTTTTTCATAACCAGAGCCCACTATACAGTCTGCCTTTGAGCCACAGACCACCATTTGATGATGTTTTAGCCCCAACGACCCCAAAACTAAAGATTTATTTTGTTTTTTGTCCACCATGCCAGGCTGGATTTCAGAAAACATACAGATCAAAATGACCATTAATCTTCCACTTTCTCTAGTTGTGTTGACTAATTCACATGACACGATCAATATTTTAACTCTTGAGCGCGTAAACATGAAACCAAATGGACCCGCAAGGGCCCATTTGGTTCTAGAGTTTGGTTCAAGAGTTACATCTGGTTAGCCAACTTTCAATTTAGCTGTGGACCACCTGGAATCTTCTCAGGGACCACTGGTGGTTACCGGACCACCTGTTGAAAACCCCTGGTTTACAGCATTTAAAGGATAACTTTAGTTTCTTTTGTTCAACCAAGGTTCAGGTTTTAGGGTATTGGACTGGTTTTCCTATACTGTATTAGACTTTGTCTAATAAAAAACGTTTTAAGCTCGAGTCTGAGTCAAGTCCTGAGTCTTTGCAGGGCGTGTGTGTGTGCGCGTGTGTGCGTGTGTGTGTGTGTGTGTGTGTGCGCGTGTGCGCGTGTCTGTGTGCGTTTGTGTGTGTGCGTGTGTTCACATGCGTGTGCGAGAGAGAGTGACTGTTCGCTCCAGGTCTCCTCTCCATTAGCAGATGAGAGCAGTAATTTCACACAGGCCTGGCCAGGGTAATTATCAGGATGCACACACTAGCTTTGGGAAGCGCTGTGTGTCTATGTGTGTGCACGTCCTCATCCATGAATGTAAATGAACAGTATTTTTGATCATCTGTGTGCATATGTATGTATGTAAATGTGGCAGCTTGGGAACTTTTGAGTCACTGGTGCGTTTACGCCTTCCAGTGGCAGTACACTATTTCAGAGGATTGTTATGCCTATAAATAATAGGGCTGTTTACAAATACTTCCACAATATTAATATTAACATGGGGTTTCGTAGGGTCCACATTAAAGTGTGTTCATATTTGCATTAACAAAAATAAGTTCAACCACTTTAACTCTATGTACAATCTATTTGAAATAACGAAAACACTTTCAGAATGGGATCCATTCTCCATGGGGGCGTTTTTGCCATTAGACAGACTAGGCAGTTGCCTAGGGTGCCATGAGGGGGGGACACACCAGTCATGCTTTAAAAGGATACCAGGCTAATAAGACTACTATGGATAAATACATATACTTGTCTTCTATTCTATTCTAACTAGAATTGAACATTTAAAACACATACAGTATAATATGTTCTTTAGTTTAAAATAGTTCATAATTTTATCCCTTGGGGGTGCCATTTTACCTGATTTTACAGGCAAGATTTTGTTTTTCTCCAGGGAAAAACCTGTAAAATGGGCTCCAAATTGCTTAGAAACACCACTGATGGGATCCATGCCCAAGCAAACATTTATTTATTTGGCCGTTACATGGTTTGAGAATCACTACTCTAGAATAAACCCATTCTAAAGTGACCGTGTCATTCAAAAGAGTGTGTGCGCGTGTGTGCATGTGCGCGCATGTGGCGTGGGTTTGAGGTTTGCACTGCAGGTAAAGTAGTGGCGCTGCTCACTGGCTCATTCTGATTCATTTAATTGGGTCCTCCTTTGATTTGTGCCGACAGGCCCCTAGCCCCACTTCACCGCAGCGCTCCAGCCCCTTACCCCATCACCCCACCCACCACCTCTCCTATCATACTCCTGCCCTTCTCCTCCCTTCTCTCAGCTCTTTTCCTGTCTCCTGCCATCTCCGCTGCTCCTTTCCTCCTATCTCTCTCTCACACGCCACCATATATGTCCCTCAGTGGGTCACGCATTGTGACACATCACGTCACCACTCCCACCATATACTGTATGGCAGTGGTTTTCAACCAGTGGTCCGGGGACCACCAGTGGTCCTTGAGAGGGTT
>CM076974.1:23223249-23230749 GCA_039105355.1 Benthosema pterotum | reverse complement strand
TCCGACGCTACAATACTCCCAACAGCCAATAGTCCGGCATTGTCAGAAAATCTGGCTTTTGACCCCAAAATGACATAACTCTGACATAAATGCTACCAATGCTCCGAAAACCATCCGAAAGATCCAACCATCTAATAGTCCAACACGGCATACCCGGAATATTTTACTTGTTGATTTTTTGCATCTATGGTGAAAGAGGTTAGGTCCAGGGGTTAGTAATAGAATAGAGTCAGTTAGAGTTGGGTTAAGGTTTAGAGACAGAGCCTGTGTGCCGTGTCGGTCTGCTGTGTCTATAGTGCTCAGATCATTGCTAAAAACTTTGGTGGAGTAATGTCATGTTGGACCGTTGGGGTTATAAATAAGAAATGTCTATGTTCAGAATATTTATTGTCGCAATAATGACACGTCAAACTGTTGTCTGTCATGTAACACACTACAGCACAGTAGTAACATGTGTTTTTCGTGAACTGCGCAAAGACATCTGCACTGCAGAAGCTGTGCAGGAAGCAGTGCATTGCGGGAGAATGAGGGAATGGAGAGAGTGGAGGGTAGACTGAGGTTCCTTACTGTCTTGTGGGCTGGATGATCGCAGGAAAAGCAAGGTAGAGAGCGAGTGAGGAGTGTGGGCAAGGAGACAGCAGTGACACACAGAGGAAGTGACAGTAAGGTGGGAGAAGAGCGCGAGAAGGCCGTTTGCTTTTATGTGCTTCTTCAGCCCTTTTGAATCAAGCTAATTGTGGATCTCATTAAAAATGGGAGTTTGGAGAAAAGGAGGGATGGAGAGAGTATAGGAGGAGAAATGCTGTGGGGCCTGATACACAAGGCCTGCCGAGCAGAACGGCTAATCCTAGCCCCAGCACTCGTCTCTCTCTCTCCGTCTCTCTGTCTCTCTCTCTCTCTCTCTCTCTCTAGCGAGAACGCTCTGCTTCGCGGCCAGCAAATTAACAAAAGAGAGAGAGAGGAGACAGAATATGCCTATCTGCTCCTCCCCATTTCATTCTCATGCTACCGTTCCCCTCATTTATACTTGGTTTCACACAGTGTACAGCAAAAACAGCACGATTTACAAGCTCAGTGTGAGCTTGTAAATTGGCAACACACTGACATGAAATGAAGTATAGAACATTTTAACCTCTAGTTTATCTGTCTTCCCTTCCCTTCTTTTTCTTCTCTGCTCCTGTACTACCAGACCTCTTTGTGTCTATCACGTCCCTACTCATTCTTTTCTTTTCTCTCTGCCACTTAGTTAAGTAGTACATAAGAGAGGAAAGCTGGATGTCAAATGCTGTTCATAGTTTCTTTTTTATGTGTCTCTGAGATTGGAGTGTGTAGTGCTTCTTGTTTTTGATGATTTGGAGACTGTTGTGCAGCCCAAAGGGAGGATTAATGAAATGTTGTTTTCATGTTTCACGTCTCACTTTTTGTTTGGCCTGCCTCTTTAATGTGGAAGAGGGAAAAAAGCAAGCAACAGCAGATCTTTGAATAAGGAATAAAGCAAGTGTGGCTATCTTACACGTATGCACAAGACACACACACACACACACACACACACACACACACACACACACACACACACACACACACACACACACACACACACACACACACACACACACACACATTCTTACATATGTTAACTACTTAGGACCACTCCAAAAAAATGGACTATTGCTATCCTTTTTAGGACCACCCTTTCTAGACATTGTAGAGACATATGAATTACACTCCTGAACATGAAAAAAAATCTATTTTAATACAATCACCGCAGATTGTATTAAAATTCATTTTAGAACATTCTAGATATTAACAATTTTACCCTACTTGTTAGGACCAAGAGTGGTCCTAACAAGTATAGTCAAATTGTTAACATTGTAGAAACATTGTAGAAGCTAATACCTTTTGTTAACGTAGATGTATTGGCTCTTATGAGTTTAATCATGTTTGTAAATACATCGAAGATGCAAATATACTCCACTACAAGTGGTTGCCTTGGCCTGGAAGAGAGGTCATCAGGTGGTCTCCAACCTTCGTAGAGTGTTTCGACCCTTGCCCACGACACTCTCCAGTTGGCTGGTCAGCAGTGATTGGCCAGATCACTGCCCCTCTCCTCCAGGCTACATGTTTCTATGTACTAGAAGGTCTTTTTTCCAGGACTTGTGTTCTGCAACGTTAGAGGGACACCCCTTTCCACTAGTGCTACGAAGATGTAATAAAACACCAAAAAATATTATTTGAGCTCTACATGACAAATCTCACTTCAATGTTGAATACACACAATAGAACTCAAAATATAGCCACCTGACATGATGCTGTATTAGGAGGACAAAAGATAATGAGTTGCTTAGCTCCGCCCATGACACAAATGGTAATTGTCAGGACTATCTTGATTTGTATGGACCATGGCTATACAACACACTTACAAGACATACAGGTGAATTAAAGGGTCAAACATGAATAAATGGGACATGCATTCAAAGTGAAATATACTGTAGACACCGTGCTATTCAAAGCTGCTATTCATCCCATGGTTTTGAGGCAGTACATGATGAGCGTTCAGGCAGACTAGTCTGGTCCTGAATGCCCCAAAAAATGGTGGCTGATGACATTTAGACCTTAAGCAAGGTCCAATTCTGCCACTGTGACACTGTGGCCAAGTGACACTGTGCTGAATGCATTTTGCCACATGCCAAGTGATACAAGTGACCGTTTTGTCAGAAATTGAGTAATTAGCAAGTAAAACCCCAAATTAACAACAGTTAAAAAAAAGAAAAGAAAAATCAAATAGCTTTAATTTTGATATTTAATGTACATAATGGGTTAACCCCTTGGTTAGTCCTTTAGGAGGGCTGTTTGTCCACCGCTCATGTCTCTTCCATGTCCGGCGTTGGGAGTCTGGTGCAACGCACAGGTCCTGTGCCTCCTGGTGAGACGTAGGAGGGGCACGGACAGGTGTCAAACCACAGAGCCTAGTCCCTCCACGCATCAGAACCTCCCAGTTTTGGCGGAGTATTTCAGGGGCGGTGGATTGGACGGCCTTGGCCTTTCCCTTGTGGGATTGATCAGGGGTAGCTACTGGGACGTGAGTCGGGGTGTCATGAACCCCGGCTGGGTCACCTGAGTGAGGGGTATGATGTTCGAGAGACCCGAAACCCCAATGAGCTTAGGATACATCACTGAAGACACGTCCCAGGTTGCATCCATTCGATGTATTAAAAAAAACCTTTCTATATGATTTTTATGAGCCAAATTCATTTCAAGTGATACAAATCCCCATTTTAATCTAATAATCTAATCTAATAATTAGGATAATGAATAACTAAAATAGAAATTGGTCTAATTCTGATAAATTGTACTTAAGTTGTTTTAAGTTGTTTCTATATGATTTTGATGTGCTGAAACCACTCTGCCATATGCCAAGTGATATGAGGCAGATTTTTTTTCTGGAAACCAAGCTCACAGGGCTTTTATAAGATGTGCCTGTAGGCCACTAAAAGTATAGACCTATTCCATTTCATGGTGATTATGCAATACAGCAAAAAATCATAAACAACAAAAGTACATCAAAAATTATAGCCAATTTCCAATTTTCGTAATTGCTTATTATAACTACTAAATTTCTAACAAAACCGTCACTTGTATCACTTGACATACGGCAGAAATGGATTCAGGACATCAAAACCGGACACTTTTGCCTGTGACCAAAAAGAGAGATTTAAGACTTACTTATGAGCTTGTAGATTGTTTCTTAGATTTACTTTGACTTATTAATGAAGTTACTTTAGAGAAAATCATTTCATTTTGAATTTGATAAACAATTTTAATAATTGAAAAAACAATTTTAATAACTGAGAAAAACAAATAAAAATAATAAAGGAAACAACAAACACAATAATAATGAGGGTAATAATAATAATAATTAACAATTATAAGGGTAATAATAATAATGGGACCACATTTTTTTATCTTCCCAGGGGAGAAATTTGTCTAGCATTACATGCACATTACAATATGCCTCCAATTTAGGCAAATCAGACGCTCTTAAAGGGGTATTTCACTTTCAAAAAAACGTTTTGTCTTTTTATGGTCTACTCAGTTCCATGCACATTAACCCCTTTATATACTGATCTCCCCCAAATCCAATAAAATACACATTTTGAGAGATAAATGCATTTTCCTCCAGTTTGCTTAACAAAACAGCTATAGTACCTGAATGTTCAGATGGCACTTGCCTGGAAAGCTTCACACAAAAAGGATGAGGAGAGTGTGGTAGTCAGACCTCAAGAGTGAAGTATAGCTACAATGGAGTCAGTGCTGCCATTTGGGGCCAATACATTGACCCTTTGAGATCACAAGCTTCTGGGCTAGAAACATTGTTAATAGGAGGAGATATGTATATGATAGGTTACTTCTTGCTGATCCCTGCTGGCTGACCTGGTATTATAATCAGAGTACCTAGTAGTAAAAGAATAGGTAGACATCAATGGCAATGACAACTGCGTCAGCCGCATCCCTTCCGACCTGGAATGACATTGTCAATGTTGACATGGCTTTTTAAACTTGTATTCCACCCTCTGTGAACATCACAGTTAAGAATGGTGCCATTGCATAGGCCTACACATGACCATTGAATAGATAGAATTTAGTTAATATACTTCTGGCAACTGGTGTGACAACTCGTGTGATGACCACATTCATGAGTTTGATTTAAGCATATTTGCATGAATTGAAATTCCAAAACCAAATAGACAAACGATAGGAAGCGCTTGTTGTCTTTAGACGGACCACCCTGGAGCTATTCAGTCACTGTCCTATGCATGTGGGCGGTGCTTCAAAGCACCCACACGGCTAGGGTTTGTTGGTAAATCAAGCGCTCCCTTCCCCAGGTCATCTTCACAATACAGTGGAAAGAAATAGCGCACCTGGGTTTGTTATTATCTGATTCAAGGTGTGGAGTATTGGGACTAAGAGTTTTAGAATCAATCATACACAGCACTTTGACATACACATGAATTATAAGGACATTTTAAAGAATTATCAGGACCTTCTGGCAGTCAAATTTGGGCATGAACGGATGAATATGCATCATCATCATCATCATCATCATCATCAATACTATAATTCAGAAAATGTCTGTCTGAATGTCTGAAACCGCCATTACTCCTCGCTGGCTGCACCAATCGCTCACACGGTTTCACACGGTTGTTAACCATAATATTAGGAAGAGACTGACAAAGCCCTTTTTTCAAAATTAACGCATTATATTGGATCACCACATCATACATATATGGGGATACTCTGACCTCACGCACCATGGTTTGATTATGTTTGAGTCACCACGTCATACCTATATGGGATACTCTGACCTCACGCCCAGGGTTTCATTATGTCTGAGTCACCACATCATGCCTATTATGGGGATACATGTGACGTAGTGCTTTGTAGACGTAAAGCTTCATAGACGTAATAGGGAAATGTAGCAGTGCTGAAGACGTGTCCCAGATCACAAATACAACGGGCACAAACGGCATGATAGACATTTTAACAGGTAGTTAATTAATAACACATTCCACAAATAAAATGCATAATTGTGCATTAGATACTATACAACTCTATTTCGGGTGGATGTTTTTGTATTTCTGGCATCAGGGGGTTAATAACTACAAAATGTCAAAGGGATATTAGCAGGCACCCTCTTGAATTCTTAAGAGGTTGCCCTAAGCTACAAGACTCGGTTCAGCCCAAAAAACAGCGCGCCGGCTCCCAACTAAAGTATATGGGAATGCTAAAGAACATATTAAACCATTGATTAGTGCTAAAATATGAGAAAACAAAGGATTGCTTTCCAGAAAGGCACACTTTTCAATATGTGAAGACACAAATTGTCTACAACATAACATCTGCCCATGATAAACATCTCTCACTCTTCATTGGCAATTTTAGAACCTCATACAGGTTCAGCATAATAGCTTCTTCACTTGGACAGGATACCACCAAATATGACTAAATTCAATAGACTATGCTGAGCTAATATTGTTCTGCTAAAGACATGGAGAAGTTGGAAGAGTTACACAACAACACTGCTCTAACAGGGAGACAGCATATGTTAGGATGTTGATATTTGCCTTATAATTTACTAATAGACATAGATACTAGAAATTGAGATTGATACTGGGGCAATGTAAGATTACCAAAAAACACACATTAATGCACCTGCATGGGTTTTGTCCAGACTGCTTCAACCAACCAAAAGATTTAGGCAGTTTGCCTGTAGAGTGCAGGGTCGTTAATTAGGCTGCATTGCTTAATTAACGACCCAACCATTGCAGTATGGGGGAAGGGCAGCAGTTGAACTGAGCTTACAGAACTACAGCAGTGAATTGTTCTTACAGGTGAAAGACAAAATCAGAGTATCCTGTTATTGCATCATACTGATTTTTGCCTCACACAAACATCTATTCTAATCACATAGTATACGTGTATTTAAACTGGCTAAAATAAACATTGATATGAACTGTTTTGGATATGTGATATAGTAGTGATTCTTGTAGCTGGGAGTCACTTCTTAAGAAATCAAGAGGGTGCCCACTGATATGCCTCGGGCATTTTTAATTATTAACCCCTTAATGTCCAAAATATAAAAAAAAAAATCCATACAAAATACAGTTGTATGGTATTTAATGCAAATTACTTGGTCTAAATGCATCAAATTTATCATTATATAGTGTTTGTGAATATGGATATGCACAAAGTATATGATTATTAATTATTGAATTGTTAATTAATGCACATTAACCCCTTTATGTACCGATCTCCCGCAAATCCAATAAAGACTCGGTTCAGCCCAAAAACAGCGTGCGGGCTCCCAACTAAAGTATATGGGAATGCTAAAGAACATATTAAACTAGTGATTAGTGCTAAAATATGAGAAAACAAAGGATTGCTATCCCGAAAGGCATACTTTTCAATATGTGAAGACACACATTGTCTACAACATAACATCTGCCCATGATAAACATCTCTCACTCTTCATTGGCAATTTTAGAACCTCATACAGGTTCAGCATAATAGCTTTTTCACTTGGACAGGATACCACCAAATATGACTAAATTCAATAGACTATGCTGAGCTAATATTGTTCTGCTAAAGACATGGGGAAGTTGGAAGAGTTACACAACAACACTGCTCTAACAGGGAGACAGCATATGTTAGGATGTTGATATTTGCCTTATAATTTACAAATAGACATAGATACTAGAAATTGAGATTGATACTAGGGCATTGTAAGATTACCAAAAAACACACATTAATGCACCTGCATGGGTTTTGTCCAGACTGCTTCAACCAACCAAAAGATTTAGGCAGTTTGCCTGTAGAGTGCAGGGTCGTTAATTAGGCTGCATTGCTTAATTAACGACCCAACCATTGCAGTATGGGGGAAGGGCAGCAGTTGAACTGAGCTTACAGAACTACAGCAGTGAATTGTTCTTAGGTGAAAGACAA
>CM076974.1:23210749-23218249 GCA_039105355.1 Benthosema pterotum | reverse complement strand
GGAGAAGGCTTCACTTCGCCTTCATCTACCTCCTCCTCTTCCTCTCCCACCTACTCTGTCTCCCCCATCAGCCCTGCTGACGGACAAGAGGTACACACACAACACACACACACGCACACGCACGCACACACACACACACACACACACACCACACACACACACACACACACACACACACACACACACACACACACACACACACACACACACGCACGCACACACACACGCACACGCGCACACACACACACACAGGTTCAACACATCTCTACATTTACATCTCTCTCTTTCTCTCTGTCTCTGTCTGTCTCTCTGACACCCATGTGCTCCCCAGCATCAAAGGGTCATTCCAATCGATGTGGTTCTATTGAGCTGTCTGTCATTGGTCCTGACAGGAGTCCATGTGTGTCCACTTCAAGCTCCGTCCCTCTCTTGTGGTCATGAATGTGGCCCAAACCCTGACACTCTCACCGGCAACATAATGCTCTGCATAGCATATAATGACTGCTCATGTATTGACTATGACCTTTTCAGAGGTTGCACTGTGTGTGTGTGTGGTGTGTGTGTGTGTGTGTGTGTGTGTGTGTGTGTGTGTGTGTGTGTGTGTGTGTGTGTGTGTGTGTGTGTGTGTGTGTGTGTGTGTGTGTGTGTGTGTGTGGCGTGCTTGAGAAGTTATTATTGACAGTCAACTACAGACCTCCAGTCCTAACATCTGTTTAATTGATTTTGACTGTTGAGCGCAATAAGATGTGTCTGTGCGTGCGTGTGTGCGCGTGCGCTGACTTATAGTTGCTCTTTTTGATCATTGAGTCACCCAAACACCCTCTTGTGTTCAAAGAGAAAGTGGCTTCGTGCTCTGTGGCTAAAAGTCCCGTCTGACTCCTTGCTGTGCGACTAAGGACCAGATAATGCACGATTTGTGGCAGGTAATCTTGTCACGAAACTTACAAATTCAAAGTTTTACTTACAAATTTGTAAGTTTTACAAACTTACAAATACTGTACATACATTATACATACATCGTGCATCATTTGTTTCGCTGCCATGGTGATGACAGAGGATGATGGTTTGATCTTATAAAAAACTTTTAGATTCGGTTTTCTTGTAGCACTGATTGTGTACTGTACTTAGAATCCCTCTATCCTGCCGTGTTGTATTCTGAAATTTACTGTTTCAGAATACAACATATTTCAACAATATGTTCTTCAATTAATTCATATTTCACAAGTTGTGAATTTCCTTCTAACGCCAAGTCGTGTTGAATTGTCCGCTGCAGAATAGTTAACATGTGGTTATAAGAACAAAGCTGGCCAGAAAGACACAGATATAAAAAACATACTGGTGAACTCATGTAGAATGTCATCACACTGACTGTTCATTTTCCACACTGCAATGTTAGAATTTCCTGCGCAGTTTACCAGCATAATCAGACCTCTGAAAATATCCAAAAGGAGGTGTTGTTGCCAAATATAATGTAGATACCCATAGCATGCATATTCAGATGTATAGTTTAGGGTCTCCTGCATATTACTGCATGATATTTCATTGTTAGTCGAAGCCCCACTCAGCCATCTGCCTACACTGTCATTATATCATTATACACTACCAAAAACAACAGTTTGGCCAAAATGTGGAATCTGTGCTGTTTGCGTAGGTGCATGATTATGTGTGTGTGGAATGGATTATTTATTTCTTGTTTTGTGTATGTGTGTGTTGTGTGTTTTCTTCTTCTTCTTCTCTCCTTACAAAAGGAGGATAAACTGTTCCTTGTCCCAAGAGCGGTTGGCATCCCAAAAGTCCTTGAGGCGGGTGGAACGGCCCCTGGGAGACACACACACAAACACAAACACACACACATTCTCTCTCATTAGTGATTGTGTGTATGCGCAGCCTCGGTGGTGCACGATAAGGCCCTGCGCCGCTCAGCAGACCGCAACATTAGTCACACACACACACACACACACACACACACACACACACACACACACACACACACACACACACACACACACACACACACACACACACACACACACACCTCCAAACCACTGAATCACCAGAGCCGCAGCTTACTGCAGCGATGATAGCAGCGATAAGAGAGAAAGAGAGATGGAGCGAGGGCAAGAAAACAAGAAATAGAAAGACATGGGGGTGGGAGGGTGGAGGGGGGGCCCAACCCCAATATCTGCCTGCCCCAGACCGTGGAAACTGGGGTCAGGGGGGTAGCCAAGAGGGCAGGTGTTTGTGTGTGTGTGTGTGTGTGTGTGTGTGTGTGTGTGTGTGTGCGCGCGTGTGCGCTTGTTTGTATGCAGTTAGCACCCTTGGTCCTCAGGGAGGATTTAAGCACCATGGTGTGTGTGTGTGTGTGTGTGTGTGTGTGTGTGTGTGTGTGTGTGTGTGTGTGTGTGTGTGTGTGTGCGCACACAGGAGTGTCTGTCTCCATATGTGTCCTGTGCCTGTTTTTGGACGTGCAAGCGAGCTTCTGCATGAGTGTGTGTGTTTGTGTGTGTATATGCACACGTGTGATCCTACTCCTCTGGGAGTGATAAAGCCACAGATTTGTTTGGTTTGTTTTCATAGAAAATGTTAGGAGGCCTGGGGATGTGTTGCCATATTAGGAGCTGTGTGTGGGGGTGTGTGTGTACTTGCGTGTGTGCGACTCCACGCAGCACATAACATCATGTCATCTTGTAATGTTTGCCTACATACTGCCCCTTTGACCCTCGTCGTCGCCTCCATTAAAGGAGAGACCCTTCAACTCAGTTGGGAACTAACCTATAGCTATAAGATAAACAATGCTTTACAACAGTGGTTTTCAACCTTTTTCATACCAGGGCCCACTATTTATTCAGCATTTGAGCCACGGACCACCATTTGAGGGCATTTTCAACCCACTGGCCCAAAAATAAAGATTTCATAGGTTTTGTCCACAATTCCAGGCTTTATTTTCGCAAAAACAAGACAGCCAAACATACAGTAGCCTAAATCAAAACGATCACTCTTTTACATTCTCTAATTGTATAGACTTCTTAATTAAGTTGTGCTACTTCAGATGATGTATATTTTAACTCTTGAGAGTGTAAGACATGAAACCAAATGCACTCTCAGTTACATTTACATTCTCAATGAGTTACATTTGGTTAACCAGCTTTTCATCTAATCAACTTAGCTGGGGACGACCTGGAACCCTCTCAAGGACCACCAGTGGTCCCTGGACTACCTTTTGCTTTAGCTTTATGAGGTATAAGTCAAATAATTCTCAATAAATTGGAAACATCAGTTAAAATATTAAATCTGGTTGAAATTAAGAGTCTCAGTTTCAGACGCAATCAAGTAAACGGCCATAATGCTTACTGACTTGGGCTTCACAGTGCATTCCTCTATTCATTCATATCCCTTTGTAATTGAGAGTGTACAGGTGGAACCTTACATGTCTTATTTGGTTCTGTATGTGTGCTCTCACAGTTAGATTACCACACTAGAGAATTGAACGGTGCAGCCAGTCTCAGTGTGTCCATAATCGGCTCTCTCCAGGGGATTTGCCGTTTTGCTAAATCAACAGTCTTCTCTCATATTGCGAGGCATTGCAATCCCAACCAATCAACACCGATGCAGCACTAAGAGCCGTACCTCGTAATTGAGCGACAACAGATCTAAAGGTTTTGGGAGAAGCTGTAAAATCCAGGGTGATATTGCAAACTGGTTGAGTGTGAGAATGGCCCTGACTCTTAAGCTAACACTATGGAGGGTACTGTGTGTAATAGACAGACGCATGGTGCAGAGTTTAATGCCAGCAGCGTTTTAGAATCGTTTAATGCTAAACCTGTTTGTGTGCATGTTTTTAGATCAGGGGTTTTCAACAGGTGGTCCGTGGACCACCAGTGGTCCCTGAGAGGATTCCAGGCGGTCTCCAGGTTAAATGATGGAAAGTTGGTTAACCAGATGAAACTGTTTAAGAGAGCAAACATGAAACCAAATGAAACCAATTGGTTTCATTTTTACACTCTCAAGAGTTAATAGTTTTTCTGCCGTCCACGCGCTGCTCGTGGACATCCCGTTAGAATACCCCCGCCGGTCACGACGACGGCTCGTATCACGCGAAATGTAGATTTCATTCTTTAATCCAACTATTAGTCCATGCGCATCGTCTGATGATCATCCGTTGCTGACTTTCATTTGGGACAGAATTGGGGACAACTTTTTCTTTTTCCGTCCCATTGACATGCATTCACTCCAATGCATTCAAACGGCTCTCCTCCGGTTTGCCCCCTCAATGTCGCTGGCGCATGGGTTAAGCAGCCAGGGCTACACAGCTCTTCCTGACTTGTGAACCGGATGTTTTTGGGTACATCGCCAGATGATCGATTAGGCAAGACAACAGACACAGCATAACAGAAACAGCACATCCTGTTTAGGAGATCTGAGCTTCAAAATAAGGGCTTTTTTACCGATCGAACTGGTTTGAGCCGCGGCATTGGAGAGGAAACAAAGAAGATCCGATCGCGGTCAATGAGTTAAAATATTCATCATCTGAATTAGCCCCTGGGCCCTGGTATGACAAAGGTTGAAAGCCACTGTTTTAGACCATGCCATAGATTGTCTAAATATGGCCCTCAGTGTGTATGCGCTTGTGTTTTACTTGTGTATATGTGTTCTTGTTAGTGCGGGTCACCCCCACCATCTCTATTAGAGGGTCTCTCTGTCTCTCTCTCTCTCTCTCTCTCTCTGTCTCTCTCTCTCTCTCTCTCTCTCTCTCTCTCTCTACCATGCTTGTCTATGTTCTGCCGTCTCAAGCGGTGGAACATGTTTTGCCCTAATTGTCGACTTTATTACACGTCGCAGAGTCTTATTAGCGCAGTGCCTGCGTCAGTCTAAACAGTGTTGGGTGTCTTTTACACATGGCTTGGCATACTGGGGAGGCTGCGGTAATAAAGCAGTTTGCTGCATGCCGTCTCTTCGATAGCGGGAGAAGCAAGCGTGCAGCTTCTTAAACACATGTTCACTTTGAAAACAATAGCGCTTTTTGGGGGCATTTTGCATAATCTGAATATATTTTCTGGCGAGGGGTTTCGTTGAAAGTCAAGTTAATTGCCTCTTTTTGTCTCTCTCCTGAGTGAGGCGTGCGCGTGCGTGTGTGTTTGTGTGCGTGTGCGTGTGCGTGTGTGTGTGGGCGCGTGCACACATCGTGCGTGTAGGTTTTTCATAAATAAGCAAGCAGAGACATGGCAAACTTCTATTGAATGTATCTCTGCTGCATGCGTGTACGTGTACACGCTTGGTGGCAATAATCACAGAGGAAGTCTGAAATCCTGCACAGTCAGCTTAATAAGAGGCTGGGACCAGATCTAAGTGTTTGTTAGAAGCTGACAGACTGGCTAATACACGGGGATGTGGAGTGAAGCTGCGGGATAATTGCCAACATTGTTTTACAGAGTCAATCATTTGATGCTAAAACTGATTGACTGTGTGTGTGTGTGCGTGTGCGTGTGCGTGTGTGTGTGTGTGTGTGTGTGTGTGTGTGTGTGTGTGTGTGTGTGTGTGTGTGTGTGTGTGTGCGTGCGTGTGTGTGTGTTACTGTCATCCAACAAGGACCCTATTAACCTTTGTTTGTTTTGTGAATTTTGTGTGTTTCGACAGAACAACGCGGAGGAGTTGCGCGCTGAGCGGCTGCGTAGGGCGACAGAGAGGTTGCGGAACCCCGTGGTTTTCAACAAGGACTCTGCTGTCAGAAAGACCCAGCTCAAATCCTTCAGCCAGTATGTGGAGACACGGCCAGGTAACGGATATACACACACACTGGCGCTCGTATACGACTTCACAGCAGCCCGGGATGAACTGACACCTACAGTCTGCACACATGGTTCAGCCTAGGTCAATGACAAAGTACCTGCCAGTCACCACATAAACCACAATCGGTTACAGCGTTCCGTGAGACGAATAGTATGTTCATTGTAGCTTGGAGGGGCGACTGTTCTGTGGTTGATATTGCAAGGTACAGCCCCTTGGCGCCCTCATTGAAATGCTCCCAGTTTGTGGCACCACTGCTTAGCTTTTTTCAGGTGCTGGACTTGGATAAGACTTCTGTAACTTTTGGGGTCAGGCAGCGCTATTGAGCGGAGTTCGCAGTTCACTTCAGTCCAAGCCAAAGTGGTGAATGTGGAGTCTCTGACCGGTGGCAGTCACGCCAGCCGTCTGGTAGCGTATAGGGCTGTGAGCAGAGGTACAGACATGACCTATGTCCTGGGGGAGGTGTGGAGCCTGGAGCCATGTGCTTCTCTTTGTCATTTTTTTTCTTTAGATTTTGTAGGCCAGCACCGATTGGATGCAGGTAGGGACAGTAAGCCAGCGGCAGAGGAGAAATGTGACACCACAGAACTTGGGAAGGTTCAATGCAAGGTAGAGAGGCAGCATTTGGATGAGTTGAAGGGGGAGAGACAGGGATGCTTGGGGTGAAATCAGGAAGGAACTGCATAAAACACCTGGACAAGTAGAGCGAAACAAACAATAGAAATACTAAGCAGTGAACCAAATTAAACATCTATTTGCATCCTGTCTTCATCACATGGTATTGTCTGTTTGTTTATAAGCACAAGAATCCAAACAGATTCATGGTATTACAACGTATATTAAAATCATCAGTAGGCTGCCCAAAGGTCCAGATCACAATCAAGTCAAGTCAAGTCAAAATAAAAGATGCTTTACCATGCGACCTCTAAAGCCATAATTAAAGGGACACTTCAAAGATTTTCCAAATCCTCCCTTTGTGAATTTAAACATGATTGTTTAGTTGTGTATCTGTGTTGTGCAATTTGAATTGGAATTCACCCTTTTACATGCTTTGTGTTATTGATGAATGGAGATCTCATTCTCAGTCCTTTCCTGACTTCACTGGACTTAGATTCCTTGTTAAACAGCATCACGTTGATAGCAGCCAGTATGCATGTGCAGGCTGGCTGCAAAAGAATACGGTCATAATACATAAACATGTAAGAAAATACAATCCATCAAACTTTCAGCCACGGTCTTCCTCGCTGTGCAGAGGCTTAGGATTTTTTCTGTGATCTCTTCCTCTTGAAATATTCTTGGGCTTCTGTTGTGCGTACTGTAAGCGATAATGGCTTGAAAAAAGAAGAAAAAACTCCAAAGCCTGCTTCTCGTCGCTGTGATTAGCTGTGAGAGGCACAGAGGTAGCGCTCCACAGCACTGCTTGCCCATCAGGCAGTCACTTACCCAACGTCTCACTCGGTAGCGCCTCGAATGAACTGAAACCATGGGAAGTGGACGTGTGCAAAACATTGTGGTAGTTGCATTAATATTTGAGGCCGATAGCAATACAGTTAACCTAACAAAACGCCTGACAAAACGTCATATGGCACCAATTTCAAATACCATTTGTACTTTGCACTGCAAATAGTGCTAACGTTGTGTTATTGCAACTGCCAACAGTGAAGTACCCATTTAGGTTTGGGGGTGAAAATTATTATCCAAACTCAAGACCAGAAT
>CM076974.1:23203249-23208249 GCA_039105355.1 Benthosema pterotum | reverse complement strand
AAATGGAGTGCATCAGCAGTAAAATGGAGATATTTTTTCGGGTGTTGAATTTAAATAAACATTTTCAGTCCTGCTGGTTTGTGTATTTGCACCGTGGGGGGAGGTGTGGAGAATAGTAAGCAGTTGGCAAGCGGTGCTGCTTGCTGACCAGGGGTCAGAAATTAAGTGTGCGCTAAAGTGTGTGGGAACGGTTATGGCGGTGTGTGCGTGGGTGTGCATGGGCATGTGTGTGCGTGTGTGTGTGCGTGCATGGCTACTGTAGAGCAGATGGATACACACATACTATATCCAAGAAGGGGCGAAATCATTTCGGGGATCGTTTGATAGCAGTCGTGACCAGTTTTATGTTATTTTTCCAACTGCGTAAAATCATTTTGCGACCACTGCTTGTGACCACTATAAAACGGTCAGTAAAGGTTAGGTTTAGGCATAGGTTTTACTGAGTTTAGTAACCAGGGAAGAACGTTGAACTGTTGGCCACGGGTCGTGTTTGGGCTATATTGGAGTACTGTATGCATGTATAGTGTGAATGTCTTAACTCATTGACCGCGAGCGGATCTTCTTTGTTTCCTCTCCATTGCCGCGGCTCAAACCAGTTCGATCGGTAAAAAAGCCCTTATTTTGAAGCTCAGATCTCCTAAACAGGATGTGCTGTTTCTGTTATGCTGTGTCTGTTGTCTTGCCTAATAGATCATCTGGCGATGTACCCAAAAACATCCGGGTCACAAGTCAGGAAGAGCTGTGTAGCCCTGGCTGCTTAACCCATGCGCCAGCGACATTGAGGGGGCAAACCGGAGGAGAGCCGTTTGAATGCATTGGGTTGAATGCATGTCAATGGGAGGGGAAAAAAAAAAGTTGTCCCCAATTCTGTCCCAAATGAAAGTCAGCAACGGGATGATCATCAGACGATGCGCACGGGACTAATAGTTGGATTAAAGAATGAAATCTACATCTCGTCGTGATACGAGCCGTCCGCGTGACCGGCAGTGGGGTTCTCCACGGGATGTCCACGAGCTGCGCGTTCTTCGGCAGAAAATGTCTTAACATTTGGAACAAAATGCAACAAGACTGGACTTGGCTTTAAACCCATGGAAATTGAAATTCTGTGTGTTTTGAGTCACCCGCAGGTCACTGCTGAATATGCCCTGTTTAAGGAGATTGTTCAATTTTCGTGACATTTTGGTATTTTTGGTACAACCACCCACAATGAATTCCAACAAAGTAGTTTAGTTGCATGCACTTCAGAAAATATTTCTGAAGTGCATTTTATTTAAAGTGTTTTGCAGATCTACAGTATATCCTGCCATTTGATCCCATAGACTTCCAGGAGTTGAGATAAGGCTGAGCAAGCCATGAATGGATGGCACCGGGGGAAGAAATAACTGACAAATTGGAACTAAGCAAATAGGAAACTACCCAAAAGGGTCACAGTGACTTAAAGGTAGGGGGAGTGATTTCACTTTTGTCAGATATCACCCCCCAAAAAAATTCTGTTAAAATGCTCTATTATAAGGTGTGCAGATCATATATGGAGTTTCCCCCTCCCCCACGTTAGCAGAGGAGCCAATAAAAGTTCCCCAGGGGGAGGGTGAATTCTCCTCCAATCAGGATCGAGCAGCAGGTTCACATAGTGTAGCTACTCTTGGGCGCCCCTAGTGCACCAGGCTGGTACTACACGATGAATTTCAAATCACTTCCCCTACCTTTAAGAAATTTCCTTTTGACACCAGTGAACTAACTTCTCTCACTCCCCTCTCCATCCCACTCTTGTCTCCACACTCCCTCTATGTGTTTCCTGCGTTCTTCTGTCTGTCTCTCTCTCTCTCTGTCTCTCCGTCTCTGCCCCCGCCCCATGTATGTGTGTGTGTTTGTCTTCCAGCAGAATGCATTCAGAGACACCAGTCAGTATGTGGTAGGGGAGCTGTCGGCTCTGGAGAGCGAGCAGAGGCACATAGACGCGCGGGCGGCTCGCGTGGAGAAGAGACTCCGCTATCTCATGGACACAGGTACCCCAAGCCCAATTACACTGGAAAAACTGTTTTGGCAAATTGAGCGTACGCACACAGTACACATGCACGCATGTGTGTGCCCGCGCGCGCACACACACACACACACACACACACACACACACACACACACACACACACACACAACACACACACACACACACACACACACACACACCCACCACACACACGTGTAGATGCAACTCTGCATGTTTCTCTATCATACGTGTGTGTGTGTGTGTGTGTGTGTGTGTGTGTGTGTGTGTGTGTGTGTGTGTGTGTGTGTGTGTGTGTGTGTGTGTGTGTGTGTGTGTGTGTGTGTGTGTGTGTGTGTGTGTGTGTGTGCGCGCGCAAGCATGCACAAGACAGAGAGAATCTTTGAAGCCCCCCCTCCGCCCCCTCCTCTTTCTCATCTCTTCATCCCTCTCTCTCTCTCTCTCTCTCTCTCTCTCTCGACGTTGTGCGACAGAGCACTGGGTGGATATGAAAGGAGTGGATGGAGCTGGTAGGAGGGGTGTGTGTGTGTGTGTGTGTGTGTGTGTGTGTGTGTGTGTGTGTGTGTGTGTGTGTGTGTGTGTGTGTGTGTGTGTGTGTGTGTGTGTGTGTGTGTGTGTGTGTGTGTGTGTGTGTGTGTGTGTGTGTGTGTGTGTGTGTGTGTGTCGGGGATGGGAGCAGAAGAAGAAGAGACCTCTCTGGGCCGGGGTGATAAGAGAGCCCTTCATGGGGGAAAATGATAACTGGGTGTGATAGCAGAGAGCCACAGACTCTACAACCACATGCACCTTACCAGCACCACCCGCATCACCCCCACGCATACTACCCACATCACCCCCACCCGCATCACCCCCACCCATACTACCACATCACCCACCCGCATCACCCCCACGCATACTACCCACATCACCACCACCCGCATCACCCCTACCCATATCACCCACATCAACACTACCCATACTACCCACATCACTCTATCCACATCACCACCACCCATACTACCCACATCACCACCACCCGCATCACCCCCACCCATACTACCCACATCACCACCACCCGCATCACCCACCCCCATACTACCCACATCACCCCCACCGCATCACCCCCACGCATACTACCCACATCACCACCACCCGCATCACCACTACCCATATTACCCACATCAACACTACCCATACTACCCACATCCAGGGGTGAAAGTGAGCCGGGTCCCACCAGGTCTGAGACCCGGTAAAAGATTTCACGCCGGGTCCCGCCGGGTCTATTAAAATATTACGTTAAATAACCTGTCACCGCACGGAGAGAAGTCAGCACAGCCAGAGCCACAGAGACAGAGTATAGACAGAGTTACGCAAACTCCGTCTATAGCCTACAGTATAGATAGAATTATGCAAACTCCGTTCACTTCATGGGGTCAGTCCAATGGAGGCTCTTCTACATAGACTTCTATTTAGAATAGCAACAGCAAATAGGGACAAGTCCTGAAGCTGACATAGAAAGAAATGCTGTGGACTCGGGCAACAGCCCGGCTACTGGTGTTATTCTTTCTCAACCAATTTTAGATCGTTTTCACACAAATCACAACATAAACAATGTATTTCCAACTCCACGTTGTCCCTATTCAGGCTGCATGAACAGCACTCAAGCGCTCAGTTTCTTACCCCGCAATGTCGCAAAAGACCCCCGAGGGGGGATAGCCTGCTCCTGGCTGGTTGATGATGATGATGATGATGATGAAGATGACGGAGACATTCTCGTAAACAACCAACCTCTCTTCAAAATGTCCAAGAAGGAAACGACATTAAGTCATTATTTTGGTGTTCTCTGGACAAAGTGCTTCTAAATTGTAACCGCGTGTTTTTGTCAGTTTTCCGATGCAAAATGTTGATGTTGTTAATTATCCCTCCACAGTCACTGCCAGACTGCCAGTGCGCAGTGTTGCCAACTGCAAAAATCCAAAATACGGAAACCCACGTTCGTTTCCCTATAGTAAGGCATCTGTGCAAACCGGATATAGTAGGCGGGCTTTCTACTACTAGAGCCTGGAAAACAGAGTGCCATCAGTAATATGCGGTAAACCACACGTTTGTCACAGGGAGGTAATGCACTGCTTAAAAGGTCAAAACAAGTAAACAACAAACCCGCATCACCCACACCCATACTACCCACATCACTCTACCCACATCACCACCACCCACATCACCCACACCCATACTAGCCGCATTACCACTACCCACAATACCACCTCCCACATCACCCCAAACTACACCATCCGTACCTTATCAGCTCCAACCTTCACCTCCGCCTCCACCACCCTACCATTGCCATCACCACCACCTGCTATACCACCTCTGCTCTCTGGTAGCCAACCAACCTCGACTCTATTGAACAGCGCTCACTCATGCACGGCCCTGTGTACTCATGTGTACACACACACACACACCACACACACACACACACACACACACACACACACACACACACACACACACACACACACACACACACACACACACACCAGTATATATCTGGCCTTCATTGATATGTGGGGGGCGGGGGTGCAGAGGGAGGTTAAAGGGAGGGAGAAATCCAGTTAAAATGAAACAACACGGTGTGTAACACAAAATAACCCAACACACTGTTCACAAATCAATCATACGGCACACTCTACATACTGTACATAAGGACACACAACGCTTCTGGATCCTTCTTTTTATTTATTTAAGCGTTTGAACGGTTGGCTACAGGCAGTGGCGTTTCGAACCAATTTGGAGCGCTAGGCAACGAAATTATGAACTATGTTTAAACTAAACATATTATATGTGTTTTAAATGTTCAATTCTAATTATAGAGGATAAGTATAATGTATTTATCCATATTAGGCTTATTAGCCTGGGATCCTTTTATTTAAAGCATGTCTGGTGGTCGCCCCCTCCCCTCATGGTCACCCCCCCTCCCCTCATGGTGCCTTGGGCAACTGCCTAGTCTGCCTAATGGCAA
>CM076974.1:23195749-23198249 GCA_039105355.1 Benthosema pterotum | reverse complement strand
GTTATTGATGAGTCATTACATTATAAATGTGTTATTTATTATTATCCTAATAATTATATATTCATATAATGTTGTTGGGCACTTTGGTAGATGTATTTTTGGCATCAAACACGGTCCAGTCAACATTGTAACACTAACACACTTCCATCCAAAAAAATATTTTTGGACTCCAAAGATATACTGAAGTTTAAAAAAATACTTACATACATACTGTTTTTTCTTCTTCTACGGTTTCTGAACTCAATTACACCCTAATGAAAGCCCTGAATTTTTAACATTTAGTAGATTTTCTGTGGTTTTGTTTGTTTGTTTGTTTGTTTTTGGCTTAAACAAGTGCCTTCATTGCAACTAAAGGTGCTTCAGAACACGCAGGGAAAACCCAGACCATAAAAAAGCCACTGAATGTTCAAAATGTCAGGTGCCATTGAGGTCTTAAAACCTAAAAGAAAAGTAAAAAGTAAAAGTAATTGAAAATGAATGTGATGAAAGTAACCTTTTAAGGTAGGGGAAGTGATAAGGTGTGGAAACCATATATGAAGTTTCCCCCTCCCCCACGTTAGCAGAGGAGCTAATAAAAGTTCCCCAGGTGGTGGCGAATTCTCCTCCAATCAGGATCGAGCAGCAGGCTCACATAGTGTAGCTACTGTTTGGCGCCCCTAGTGCACCAGGCTGGAACTATAGGATGAATTTCAAATCATTTACCCTACCTTTAAGTGGTTACTCACGCTAATAGATTTAGTCAATTATGAAAACTAGTCCTATACCCGCTGTGTATTATGATCCAAAATGTATGTGTAGATCACAGTGATTGGGAGGGAATTGTTGTTGGAGAGTTGGAACTTGGGGATGCCTGGCTTTTGCAACCTATGATGTTGTGAGCTTGAAGATTGGCTAATTTCGCCGGAGCGCACTGTAGTCACCTCATCGTGATAGCGAGCTGCAGATTATTGTCTTCCCACTCCAAACATGCAGTTGCAAGGCCACTTGCGCATACACTACGCGCACCAAACTTGCAAATAACTTTGTAGAGGAGTGGGTGCCGTGTGCCGGCGCACGCTAATAGCGAGACAGTGTAGATTGCAGAGGTAGTGGAAATAAGACGTAGGCAACCGAACCGTAGTAGCACATGTATCGCTGCGCCGTTCCGAGAGAACGAAGTCTGTGTGTGGATCAGTCGCCTGGCAGGCGGAACAGCGAGAACAGAGAAGGCTGTACCCAAAATCGGAGGTGATCCTGTGTTGTAAGACAAACTGTGACCATAAATGTGTGTCCATGACACGTGATGTTTTTTTTTTTTTATCGGTATATCATTTTATATTTAAAATGATTTGAAACACTACTACTGCTACTGAGTAACTACAGTTGTGTCACCACTAAACCAACAGCATTTCATCATTAAAAACAGAAAACTCTCTGAGTCTGAGACCTTTAGCTTTATACATGCTGCGTGTCTGTTGCAACTTCAACAACTGATGTTATTGTTGATGCTTGCCTAATAAAAGTCCTGTAACTGAAAATGGTATGTGGCGGCTTCATCGATGAAGGCGCCCCCATACCATTTTCTCCTGCCCTCCCAATTGGGAAATGTTACATCCGCCCCTGCACGCAAGTAATAAATGTAAACTGTTCAATTTTTCAAAAGCGTAATCACTAAGAGGTTGAACATAAATTATATCATGACTTTAGAGAAAGTTAGGATAAAACTGTTACTGGGTTGCACCCAGTGGGAGGCAGGTCAGATTATTATTTTTTTTTACTGTATGGTCACCAAGATGTCAATACCCCAACATGAGAACATAGAACTCTAACACAGTACCATAGTGATATTCCAACCACAGATTAAACAAGAACAATTCCACATCATTGGTCCACCAACTTTTTGAGTGCTGCAACCACTCCAAGGCCCAGCTTTGTCCCTACACCTGTAGTATAGACTGTACAGCCATCCTTATGTCTCTATAGGGATAGATGTACAGGGCTTTTTAAATATTTGTATTCGTAGTGCAAACATGATAGCTTCATTGATGAACACTAACTTCACAATGCACCTTTGTTCCCTTTTTTGAGCTGCTAGAGACACAACTAACTTTTTGTTGTCCGTCAACTTTAATAGATTTAACAGTAATGGTTGTAGTCCATTGTGTTTATAGAAGTACTGCTAATACTATTGGCTATGGTATTGTTACAATTCTAAAGGCTATTGTGCTGCCAGAGGAAGAAAAAAAAACATATCAGACCTTTTTTTATTATTGAAATTTCAGCTAGATACCAAGCATCAATTCAAATGCTTTTGTGTAGATGTGTAGAAAATCCTCTGGCCCTCTCTCTGTGTGTTTGAATACACCTCGCGACCCCCCTACCTGGCCTCAGAACCTATTTACACACACCTCCCATTTCAAATAGCTATATAAACCATAACAATGGACGCAATTATCCAAATAATGGCATTTAGCCGCGCCGGAGAGCCAACCCCTCACCTAGCGAGCGTTTGATAAGAGAT
>CM076974.1:23148249-23188249 GCA_039105355.1 Benthosema pterotum | reverse complement strand
AACACTCAGGGTCTTGTTATGTACTCATGATTCAGTTTTCTCTGTTTCTGTGGTTTACACATGCACAGTACAGTTCTGTGGTGTCCAGAACAGTTCATATGGGCATTATTTCAGTGAACTGTGATCTGCTCTGAGCCCACCACCACCAAACCTTTTTTGTTTTTACAGCAATGGACCCCCAGGGTTCCTTGAGGAACTTTCCGAGGGGGTTCCCAGCAGGGAACAGTACTGTTTTCATTGACTTCCTTAAGATCCCTAGCTATTAAAACATAAACCCAGCTTAACTATTGTATTTCTCTCATAAATAAAAATAAGTTGCAAGTCAAGTTGATGATGTCATATGTTCACTTGTGATCTAGTCCTATGAAATTATGGAATGCATATTGTAATAAAAACAATGTATTACTATTTACATTAGCAATATGTTTATTTCTTTATTAACATGCCATGACAACTTCCATATTATTCCATAGATTTGGATCACACAAGGACATTTGACATGTGAAAGATTCTCTACAAAGTACTGAAGTGGTTTCATTTTTTAGTGGGCAGGTATAATGTTTTAAGGCATATTTGTCATATGAGCCAGGGATCCTTTTGAGCGATAATGTGACGAGCTCAGATTTATTTAAAAATGTAGAAGAATGTTTAGAAAAATGTCATATTTTTGAAACATAATTCTTGTATTGAGTTACACATGGATACTGGTGTATTTCAGTGTGCGTGTGTGTGGTGTGTCATTTTCAATCTCGGCGTGGAAAACTGAAATAGATTGTCGATGTATATCTGTGGGTCTATCTGCTTGGGTGGAAGGTCTGCACTGTGTGTGTGTCTGTGACTATAGGCGGCACATAAGAGCTTCGCTATGTACACATAACGTGGGCACTCGGAACATGCCAGCGAACTCCGACATGGATGTGCGCCCGTGCACTATGCAGTTGTGCACACACCCGTGCCTTAAATGTGTACGATGTATTTTTTGCACGTGGATCAAATTATAGACTTGACATAAGTAGAGAACGAGGGAAAAAAAACGAAATAACTGAAGCGCTGAAGTGAGTGGGGAGAGGAGGGGCAGATGACTGGCCTATTCATTGGCTGATAAGGAGCGATATGGAGGTTAATAAGCTACGCACCCAGGTCATCGGCGGCTTTTCAGCGGCGCAGAGAGGAGGAGAATGGAGGAGGAGAGGAGGTGGTAAAGATGATGAGAGGAGGTGCAGGGGAGGGAGGGGAGGTTGCTGGTATCGTGGCCAGTATCTGTGCGTACTGGTGGACACGTCTCTTCCAAAAAGCTCCCTCTACAAGTTCTCCCCATCAGCATGTTTCAGGCGAGGCGGTGCAACTTTGAAAGCCGGTGCGCTGTGTGTGTGTGTGTGTGTGTGTGTGTGTGTGTGTGCGTGTGCGTGTGCGTGTGCATGCGTTGATGTGTGCATGCGCGTGCGTGTGTGCGTGCGCGGTTTTAAGCATAATGCGCTGCTAGGCTTGTGCCCTTAAATGTCCTTGAGCTACATTTCTCCTTGTACGTATTTTAACATTTGAACTACATATTATATTCAAATTAGATGTAATATTCTGGTAATGTGAGCTCTAAAGTGAAAATGGTATGGGTGCGGCTTCATCGCCTGTGTCGCTTCGTGCCACGGGCGTTGAAGCCGCCCCCATACCATTTTGTGGTTAAAGGACTTATGTATTAGGCAAGTATAAGCATCAATAACAACATCAGTTGTTGAAGTTACAACAGGCATGCCTCAGAGAGTTTTCTGTTTTCAATGATGAAATGGTGTTGGTTTGACAATTATATAGTTAGTTAGTAGCGTATATCATATTCAAATCATGTTAATTATAAGTACCTTAATTTGAAAGATCTTGAAAATTGGGTTGTTTGCATGCCATCATGTTTGGTGGGACAGTCAGGGCATTTAGGGGGCATTGCCCCCCCATGCCTACATTCGCCTCTGGAGACCATGATTACTGCATACATACAGTACATCAATCTTCTCCTACACTATCACCTACTCCTCTGGCTATGGGGGACATAGCAGCACTTCTCTCATTCGACAGCCCTAGCTGTCAGACGGCATGGGAGAATATCATCCTCTCTTTCAGTGCTTCCCTTCCACAAACACTGGACAAGTCGTGTCGCCCCAAACCGTCAGTGATTGTAAGTGGACAGATGCTTTAGCGGCTAAAGCATCTGTCCACTCACAATCACTCGGTGCTCAGGAGTCATGTAGGGCTAAAGTTTAGCCCTACATGACTCCCGAGCACCCATCCCCGGTTCTTCTGCATGCTTGGATTCCTTCATACAGTTAAGCTTTTGGGTCAGGTGGCGTTTGTCATGTCCGTTACTACTACTACTACTCCCTGACAACATGTAGCCTGAGGCGAGCTGTCAAACATCTTCTCCACCTATAGAGGAACAGGAAATCACATGTCTAATCAGTCCCTCTCTCTCTCTCTCTCTCTCTCTCTCTCTCTCTCTCTCTCTCTTTCTCTTTCTCTTTCTTTCTCTTCTCTTTCTCTTTCTCTCTCTCTCTCTCTTCTCTCTCTCTCTCTCTCTCTCTCTCTCTCTTTCTCTCCCCTGCATTCCTTTCATCCTCACACTGAAAATGTCTCCTCGTTCTCTGTCATTATTGCTGCTTGTATGTTATATTATTATGTAGGTTAAAGTCTTGGATTTATTTTGTTGCACAGCGTCTTTGCATGCTGAAAATTTATGATCCACGTGCAACCTATGACGTCAGTAATGAATGGCTCAGTGCTCGATAGATAATCCTCGCGGCCGTCCGACCCTCTCCTACGACGACAAAACGCAGCTCTTGGCGTCGTGTTAACAGCGTGGGCGAGAGGTACGCTGTAGAGGAGCGTCACCATGGAAACCAGAGACGCCAGTGGAAGAGGTGGATCCCGTCGGCGTCGGCTGCTTTCTTAACTATGTTGGGCTTCTGTTGCAACTGCAACGGACCACGCCTACCGCCCTCGTCGTGTCCAAAGCCTAGAAACGGGAACTTAAATTCCCTATTAACTGCATACAACCACCGTTTGCGTCGAGCACTTGTCTCCAGGCGAAGGCTGGGTAAATGAATTTATAGCCCCCCCCCAAACGAAGCACGCCATTCCCATTGCACTGTAGAAAATATACTGTATATTGGTGTGAGAGGAGTCCCTCCCTTTGTGAATGAACTGGTCCACCTGTACTGCATCACCACAGCCTCACCATGACCCTGGGGGTCCACAGCAACAAGCAGTGTTGTGGCTTTGTCTCTCCTTTACACCCACATAACTCCCCGCAATCTTGGACTAATAGCGAGAGCCCCCCCTCACACACACACACACACACACAACACACACACACACACACACACACACACACACACACACACACACACACACACACACACACACACACACACACACACAACACACACACACACACACACACACATTACATACAGTACATCCTCTATTCAGCTATCACCTACTCACCCTGGCTATAATAGAACCCGCCTCCCTCAGTGCCTAGCAGCTAGCTGGTGAACATCACGCTGTTAATAGGATGATGCCTTTTGCCTTTTGTCATGAGATTATGAACAGGGATAGCCTCTTCTCTTTTCTCTCTTCTTCTTCTCTCCTCCTCTTTTCTTCTCCTGCTTGCCGCCATTGGCTTGTTTCTTGCGAGTGGGGTTTTTCTGGAGGGCCCGTGTAAGAGCTGGAGTGCAGGCGTGGGGGCGGCCCCGGCCTTTTGTTCGCAAGCGGAGACGCCTTGGCAAAAGTGCTCACTAATGAAATACCTTTTTAGGGGCTATCGGCAGGTGAGCTACCCCAATCAGAATTTTCCCAAGTGCTGTTCCACGTGTGTGCATGCATGCACGCACGCACGTACACACACACACACACACACACACACACACACACACACACACACACACACACACACACACACACACCATCTCATCTGCTCCGTCTTTGCTAAATTAATTTCCTGAAGTGCTCCAGTGTTCAAGAAAAGGGGGAAAATACTCAATTTTCTCCCTCTCACCCATTATTCCCACTTATAAACACTCATACATGCACACACACGTGCACACCAACACACTTAGACACACAGCAGCCACATCAAACTAACCTCGTCGTTGAGAGCAGTGCGAGGTGATGATAATAACAGCAATGAAGAGCAGTAACAATCAGGGGCGGATCTAGGCATGGGCATGGGGGGTCAATGCCCCCCTAAATGCCCTGACTGCATGCCCCACCAAACACAATGGCATGCAAAGCAGCACAAGGTATTTCAAATTGCTTATATTTAAAATGATTTGAAACATTACTACTGCTGCTAACTTACTACGATTGTGGTACCACTAAACCAACAGCATTTCATCATTGAAAACAGAAAACTCTCTGAGTCAGACCTTTAGCTTTATGCATGCTGCGTGTCTGTTGTGACTTATTGATGTTTACTTGCCTAATAAAAGTCTTTTAACCGAAAATGGTATGGGTGTGGCCGAAAATGGTGTGGCCGAAAATGGTATGGGGCGACTCCATCGGCCGTGTCGCGTCGCGCTACAGGCGATGGAGTCGCCCCCATACCATTTTCTCCTGCCCCCCACCCCCACCCCCCAATTGGGAAATGTTACATCTGCCCCTGGTAACAATAAGGACAGATGGTAATTGAGAAGCGGGGTAAAGGTGCAGCAGGGCCAACGGTCGGCCTGTCCTCCCTACAGCCCTCAGCAAAATAGATTGGGAGTTGGAAATCATCTCATTTAGCCCTCAATTGAAATGCTTCATTGTTGGAGAGCGGTGAAGGGGAGATGTCTAACAGGAGGCTGTGTGAGGTCCCTGAGTCTTCATGACGGACGGACAGTGGCTCTCATTGACGTACCGTACTCGTGTGTTCTTGACGATTGGTGACCGATGCTGACATAGCTGTAACAGGAAACATATTATGCTATATCACCTTTTTATGCTTATCCTTCATTATGTAACAGTGGGGAGATGTTTCGGGAATCGAACCCACAATGTCTGGAAGATTAATTTAGGAAGGGCCGCTGCTTCTATTTTGGCTGCTTGATGTGTGTGTGTGTGTGTGTGGTGTGTGTGTGTGTGTGTGTGTGTGTGTGTGTGTGTGTGTGTGTGTGTGTGTGTGTGTGTGTGTGTGTGTGTGTGTGTGTGTGTGTGTGTGTGTGTGTGTGTGTGTGTCCTTATCTGTCTAGGCAGTAACATCCTCAATGTTAATTACGGGTCCATTTGTTTCAATTTGAATGCTCTTGCCAAGCATTCTATGTGTACCTGTCAGTTCTGCGTGTATTTGTGTGTGTGTGTGTGTGTGTGTGTGTGTGTGTGTGTGTGTGTGTGTGTGTGTGTGTGTGTGTGTGTGTGTGTGTGTGTAATGTGTATGTCTATACCTTGCGTGCTAATCTGTTTGTGTGTGTGCTTGTGTGCGTGTGTGGCTGCGTGCACGCGTGGTGGAGGCAGGGCGGTCAGAGCGTCAACAGACAGACAGAAGCTGCCTCCTCCAGCCCATAGTCTGCCAGTCTCTGATAATGTTTATTGATTCTCAGCAAAAACGCAATTTGATGGAGTCGAGGGGGTGAAGGAGGGGAGGGGTGGGGGGGCATGGGTAGAGGAGGTGTGTGAGTGAGGGGGGGGGAGAGGGAGAGTCTTTTACAGTGGGACACACAGAGTGCTAGTAGGAGGGCATGTTGCATTTCTTGGTTTTGTTTGTTAACTAAACACTCAAAGGCAGGATGAGGCTGGATATTCAATTTGAAATCAATGTCTCTGCATAGATGGAGAGTGTGTGTGTGTGTGTGGGGGGGGGGGGCGGGGGGGGTCATTCATTGGTGAATGTGTGTCCCAGAAAGAATACACAGGTTGTCTGCGCACACACACACACACACACACACACACACACACACACACACACACACACACACACACACACACACACACACACACACACACACATTCGGCACCTCTCAAGTTGAAACCTCATAAAATGATCATTTCATCTCTAGAGTAAATCTATTATTAGGTGAACTGTGTATGCCCTTGTGTGCACACGCGCAAACACAACTGTACACACACACATGCGCGTGCACCCGCACGCACACCCACACGCACGCACGGACAGACACACACATGCACGGACACCCACCCACACACACGCGCACACGGACAGACACACACAGCTCCGAGGTGATGGGAGTCTTCTGAAGGTTGTCCTGCTGTTAGCTCAGAGGTCAAACATATTTGTCCAAGTGTGTGTGTGTGTGTGCGTGCACTCGTGTCTGAGAAGGGTGACAGGGAAAAGAGATGGAATGTGCGTTGCATGTGCATACACAGGGATGTGTGCAGTGCACGAGTCAGACAGAAAGATGAAATAACGCATGTTAGCACAGCAAACCCATCCTTTAACAAAAGTACTTTGTCATCCTCCCTCCCACACATAAGCGCTTACACACACACACACACACACACACACACACACACACACACACACACACACACACACACACACACACACACACACACACACACACACACACACACAGGGCACTGACATCAAAGAGCTGCGTTAGTGTATGTACACTGGCCCTCTGCTGTACCGTTCATTAAAAGAGACTTTAGCAACAGAAAATCACCACACACACACACACACACACACACACACACACACACACACACACACACACATTATAAACCAATCTCACAACCTTCTCACATGTTTAACAGTGTTTAACACCACTTGATTACACGATTACTAAGCCGCACGCACACGCACACATGCACACACGCACACATGCACACACAGGCTCTCTCTCTCTCTCTCTTATGATTATGCTCTCTCTGTCCACCTCTCTCTCCTCCATCTCATTGAAAGCGGTAAAGCAAGCAGTGTTTGACAAATGACACCGGTGGAAAAGGCAACCGTAGAACACCCCCTGTGTGTCGTGTGTGAGAGAGACGAGGAGGGAGTTCTTTCTTTCTTTTCTTCTTCCTGTTCTGCCTTGTCTTTTTCATCCAGAAGAGAGAGAGAGAGAGAGGAGAGCGAGAAAGAGAAAGAGAGAGTGAAGGACGGAGACAGAGTGCGAGCGTGAATAGGGTTCACGTGTTTCCTTTCACTCCATATTATGTACAGGTTCAATGAAACGCATAGGAGCCATTGTGGTGCTGTCGAGGGCCCCGCTATAAAAAGACCCCAGTGCTGTTCCTCCAACCCCTACCTACCCACCACCCATCCATCCATCCACCGCCATCCCTTGACACGCACGCGGCATCACACGCACACATGACGCTCCATGGCAGGGGTTCCTAGAACATTTTAATTTCAAGGACCTCTCCATGACCCATACTGTATGAGGTCCGTTTTCAGTGTGCGCGGGGCTCCGGCGGCAGGGGCGGATGTAACATTACCCAATTGGTGGGGCAGAAGAAAATGGTATGGGCGACACGGGCGATGAAGCCGCCCCCTTACCACTTTCTTAACATTTTCTTTAGTGTTCTTTAGTACCGCCCCCTACCATTTTCTTTAGTGTTTCAAACACTTTTAAATATTAGCACTGATATATCTTGGGTTGTTTTGCATGCCTTCATGTTTGGCGGGGCAGACTAGGCATTTAGGGGGGCATTGCCCCCCCATGCCTATGCCTAGATCCGCCCCTGTCTGGCGGAGAGAGAGAGTGAGTCGTCAGATTGACTTGAAAAAAAAAAAAAAAAAATCGAACTCTAACTCGTTCCGTCGTTGGCTGTCCCTTTCAACCTGTCTGGTCCTTTAAAACCAGGACTGGCGAGTCTCTCCTGCTTTTGATCCTAAACGTCTCTGTATGTCTCTTCTCTGCCGTTCTGGGTGCTAATTGAACTGCATTAAAGGAGAACTCCACCCACTTTCAATATTTTACTATGTCATTGATGTACCTTCAAGGTGTTGTGTGGACTTGATAAAAAAAAAAAGTTCCCCCATTCTGTGTTCCCCAGAAATGGAGGTCTGATGAAAGACATGGTGAAACATGGTGAAGCATCTTGATGACATCATCAAGATGTATTTTCACCATTTTAATGGATTTTTTTGATGCTTCTTTTTTCTGAGAGCGTACAAATGGAACCAAATGAACCCGTTAGGGTTCATTTGGTTCCATTTTACGCTCTCAGAAAAATGTTGAAAATGGGTGGAATTCCCCTTTAATGTAACCGAAATGGATAAATCAACACTGTTGATTTTATTGTGTAGTAGAGCATCCCCCCCCCCCCCCTCTCTCTCTCTTCTCTCTCTCTCTCTCTCTCTCTCTCTCTCTCCATCTCTCTCCCCCCGCTAACAAGACTCCTTGAGGAGCCGCTTTGCCACTCACATTAATTAAATCAAACCTTCAGTAGGAGCTACTTACCCACAATCCCCCCCTCCAGTCACGGCCACCAACCCATCTGATTACGCCCTCCTCCTCCTCCCATGCATATTCACATCGCTGGCTGGCTGGCTGCGGCGCCTTCTTAACGAGCTTGTACCCAATCATAGGAAACAATGTTCATCCTGCTCTATTCAGCCCCGTCTTTCTTCTTTCCCCTCTCTCTCTCTCTCTCTCTCTCTCTCTCTCTCTCTCTCTCTCTCTCTCTCTCTCTCTCTCTCTCTCTCGCTCTCTCCACCTTCATTCTGTCTTTTCCCGTCTTTAATCTAAACTCCCTCCGATCCCCGCTGATATCAGGGAGAGAGAGAGTACATTCTGACCGTGGAGGACGAGAGGTTTGGGTCGAACACCCCCGACACCTCCCCTCAGGGGCGTTTTTGCCATTAGGCAGACTAGGCAGTTGCCTAGGGTGCATGAGGGGAGGGGGGCGACCATGAGGGGAGGGGGCGCTTTAAAAGGATACCCCCCTTACCAAATGGACCCGTAAGGGGGGGCTCCAGGGAAAATCTTGCCTAGGGCTCCAAATCGCTTAGAAACGCCACTGTCCCTCCTGTTTCCCTTTTCTCTTCTCCTCCTCCTTTTTAAAAGTCCGATAGACAAATTGGATTAACAGCTATTGGATTAAACAGGGGTGAACGCCGTGGAGAAGAAATGAGACGAACACGCTGTGATCGCAGCTTTTCATGTCACTTCTTTCTTTCTGTCTGTCTCCTTTTTTTCAAAAACGATGTCCTTTCTTTAACTTCCGTTTTGCTTTTCCTCTCGCCTTTCGCTGTCCGTCTCACTTATCTCTCAGCGTAAAAAAAGTATTTAACTGAGAGAAAGTATTAAAAAGTGCTTCGGTGAAAACCTTCTAACTCCATTGGAATCCTCAAACTATCTGCCAAACTAAACTATAACTCCACCCATGTAACCATCTTTTTATTTTCTTTGTTTATCATAACTTCTGTGCCATTGAACACCCTTTACATCCATGTTGGTTAAAAACATATCGAAAAAGTGAGAAGGAAAAAAAAACTTCTGACTCCACATGAGCTGGATGTTTTTTTTTTTTTTTTTTTGTATTTCCTAACAAATGAATATGTGAGTGTTAGGTGGTTTCTTCCAGACAGAGTATAAAACCTATAGACGCCAATACTTGAGGTATATGTAGCATGGTGACTACAGCCTCTGCTGTAATGGCCCCCAAAGTCTATCTGCCCCCAGACCAAGGGCAGGTCCCTTTGGTCTAGTGGTTAAGTTATTGGACTTTCAGTCAATCAAAGATTGACTGGCTAGGTCATCATCTTTCTATTACAGTGGTTTTCAACCTTTTTGACACCAGGGCCCACTATTTATTCAGCATTTGAGCCATGGTCCATCATTTAGCTGGGGACCACCTGTAATCTTCACTGGTTGAAAACCTCTGTTCTGTTCTATAACCATTCTGAAGCTCACCATATAAGAGCTTTGTGCAGGGGTGGATGTAACATTTCCCAATTGGGAGGCCGGAGAAAATGATATGGGTACCATTTTTGGTGTACTGTACCATTTTTGGTTACAGGATTTTTATTAGGCAAGTAAGCAGCAATAATAGTGAGTTATTGCAAGTTGCAACATACACACAGCATGCATAAAGCTAAAGGTCTGACTGAGAGTTTTCTGTTTTCAATGATGAAATGCTGTTGGTTTAGTGGTGGCACAACTGTAGTTAGTCAGTAGCAGGAGAAGTGTTTCAAATCATTTTGAATATATAAGCACTTTAATTTGAAATATCTTGGGTTGTTTTGCATGGCATCGTGTTTGGTGGGGCAGACTGGGTATTTAGGGGGACATTGCCCCCCCATACCCATGACTAGATCCGCCCCTGGCACTGTGAGAGCGTCTAGTGTATATACTGTAGAGGCAGGTGTTGAACTCAGAACCCATTGTTGTGTACTTTGAGTTAGAGAGGGTGTTTAATTATCGCTTTTTTTGCATAGATCCTGCATATATGCATTTCAGTGTACACATACGGTATACGCACATCCTTGAGCTTGTCCATCCTTGTCCTTTCACTCCAAAGAGTCATTATTCTGTGTTCCTGCACATGCATGCGTGTGTGGTGCTGTGTGTGCGCACACGTGCGTGTATGTTCATGTGTGTGTAGGAAGGTAGTAACAACAGTGGTGTGATTACCCCAGGGCCTTTTCATTATTCCTATCTGGTAAGGGAACACTAGCCAAGATGGCTATCTTAATCTTATTTGGCTATAGAGGCTACCTCTCTGTCCATCTCTCTCTCACTCTCTCATTCACTCATTGTTGTTTGCACTTTCTCTCTCTCTCTCTCTCTCTCTCTCTCTCTCTCTCTCTCTCTCTCTCTCTCTCTCTCTCTCTCTCTCTCTCTCTCTCTCTCTCTCTCTCTCTCTCTCTCTCTCTCTCTCTCTCTCTCTCTCTCTCTCTCTCTCACCTTCTGTTTCTCCCAATCGCTCAGTCTGTCTGTGTCCCAGGGGCGGATCTAGGCATGGGCATGGCCCCCCTAAATGCTCTGACTGCCCCACCAAACATGATGGCATATTTCAAATTAAAGTGCCTATATTTAAAATGATTTCAAACACTACTACTGCTACTAAGTAACAGTAAACTACAGCTGTGGCACCACTAAACCAACAGCATTTCATCATTGAAAACCGAAAACTCACTGAGTCAGACCTTTAGCTTTATGCATCCTGGGTGTCTGTTGCAATTTCAACAACAACTGATGTTATTATTGATGCTTTACCTGCCTAATAAAAGTCCTGTAACCAAATCGCTTCACGCCACAGGTGATGAAGCCGCCCCCATTCCATTTTCCGGCACCCCCAATTGGGAAGTGTTACATCCGCCCCTGCTGCGTCCACCTCCATTCCTCTCCTCTAGTCCTCTCTTCACCTCATTCCTGTCCTTTCATTCACTGTTTAACTGTCCAGCACACAAGCATTAAGGGAAGTAATCGCTCTTCCTTGGCATTCACTTAACTCTGTATGCATGTGTGTGTGCGTGCGTGTTTGCGTGTGCGTGTTTGAGCGTGTGCATACGGACTTGCATGTGTGAAAAAACAAGTGAACAGGGAGCTTGGGAATCAAGATAGTGTTAGAATGTGTGTATCTGTTGTATCTTGGTTTTGTCGGTGCGCGCGTGTGGCTGCGTGTCGATTGTATCTACGCGTCTGTGTTTCTCACCATGGCGGTGCCTCTGATAAGGGAGTAGCACCGAGGATGATATTAACGACGATAAGGTTTCTATTCCATATGGAAACGCAGTACATCAGACGTATAGATGACAACATTAGTGTCATTACAGTCACAAGTCAATTCTGGCTCTGATTCCACTCTGCTCCGCACCGCCCCGGTGGCTTCAGTGCGTGTTAAGGCAAGCTGCAAGACGACCCAGAATGCTCCCTGCCAAGGCACGGGATGCTTTGATCCAAGATGGCTCCCCCGAGAGATCCAGCGTGGCATCTCAGCCAAGGCAGGAGACACAGCGCCAATGTCAACAACACCTGCCAGGGATATTTACACCCATGTGTTTTCACACAACACAGTGTGTTCTGCAGTCGCTTTCCTTTGTGTAAATGTTTCCGTCTTTGTGTTTATTGTGACTCTTAACTTTGGCACGCGTGTCACCCAGAGTGCTTTGCGCTAGTGCCATGATGCCATGTATATACTGTATGCCACAAGCTGAGGTTTGTGGCATTTATGGAAGATGGCAGATACAGTCCTAGCTCTGTTGTTTGCCAGTGACTTGCTCGATTGGAACCCTCACCCCTGGTACTGTTGTGGCCACACCCTAGCATTGGGTAGAGCCAATATGTCATTAATCTCAGAATCAATGTTGTCTTAACAAGATTTTACCGAGATTGAAATACAAAGCGTGCCATTTAATGCAATGGCTACCATTGTCTATAGAGGCCAATCAGTACAAAGGAGTATGCTCTTCCTCAATCTTGACAACTAGAAAAGACTTGACCAAAACAAAACCAAGCCGGAAAGGGTTGAGAAAACGTATTATTTTTGTGTGTGTATAAACAAGTTATATTGAACTGCAAAATGCTAAAGAAAGGAAGGTGTTGGAAACGCAATTTTCTCCCTGACGAAAGTGAGGGTGAAAATTTTAAGCACCACATCTTCTGATATGTTTGTTGCTTATAGCCATAGAACTAAATATTCTGTGGGTCTTGAAAGATTACTAAGAATGCTCAAATGCGTCGGCAGTGACTGCAGACAAAAACTGATCAACTGTCTGATGGTACATTTCATTTGAAAGACGAAGGTGACACCGTTAACTGGCCGGATGATGACTGTTGTGACTTGCTGCCGGGTTGGCTGATGGCTTCTGTCGGTCAGTCTTGTCTCGCTGGTGATTGTGTGTGTCTGTTGACTGTCTCGTTGGCACACTGTTGGACTAGCAGCAGGGGATATAGCTTTCTAATCCCCTCTCGTCTCCCAGCCGGCCGCGCTACAATGTCACAGCGGCTTAATATTTGCCATTATTATTTGCTTGTTTTATTTGACTGCGAGTCGGCACAATGACCTGTCAGCATCGGCTTTATCCCCCAACCCCCCTCCCAGTGTCGTCCATTTCAAAGTTGACTACAGTAATCCACGAGCCGCGACTCTGCTAAATCCTACTGCGCTCTCTCTCCTTCTCTCTCTCTCTCTCTCTCTCTCTCTCTCTCTCTCTCCCCCTCTCCCCGTCTTTCCTTCTCTGACTCGATCCCTCCCTCCTAAATGAAATTACATAGGACTGCTGGTTCAGAGTACCTGCCTCTGCACCGAACACACTCCACACAGCATAGTGCACAGTCATCAGACCAGTGGATTGGGGACGCATGTGTTATTGGGGACAGAAATGGTGTCCCCAGTGTGAACAACGCAATGCAGTTTTTCATGAGTTTACTGTGGAGCGGTTATGACAAGGTTAGGGTAAACTATATGTAAGTTGATATAATATATCCCAAAAGGACGTGTGTTTGTGAGTTTCTCTGTGTGTGTGTGTGTGGGGGGCTATCACCCCTCAAAAGCTAGATAAAAGTACAAACAAAGCTACATAACAGGATTTAATGAATGCATTAAATCCATGGTAAGGCAGAACCAGCCAGTCATATCACATACATTTTAGTGTTTTTTTTTTCTCTCAATGGGAACACTCTTAATGTTTACCAGCCTCTTGAAGTCTCCCAATTCAAAGAGCAGTTTTAAAGTGTCAACTTAGTTTTAATTCTGTTGTGATGCATGTCAGAGGTAGACGGCTATTACACACTCCTCCTGGGAGAGGGGAAGAAAATGAGAGGCAGAGATTATAACATAAGCTCTCTGAGAGCATCTCGCACCTCGCCTCTTTTCTACAATTCATCCCTCCTTTCACAAACTATAATGACTGTCAGGTTAATGACATTCATGTTGAGAACGCTTTTATTTATTTGTTTTTTTAGCTGCTTTTTGTATATTTTGGAGTAATGTTTCAAGTGCTGCTTGCCTACTGCAACTCCTTGAGTAGAACATGCATAATACCTATGGATTAGCAGGTGAGAACAGCTCCTGATTGTTGAGGGAAGGTATGTTTATCTGTGTAGACTTTGACAGAATGCACCCTATTGGCCTGAATATAAGGCTGTTTTTTCCAATGTTAATATCCTAAAAAATGGGGATGTAATATATGGCGTTTGTCTTACAACCAGAGTCGTCTTATATTTGGGCCATATTTAGTTCCTGATTATGGCCTGCATCGGTGTCTTTTCAAAATTTTCCTTAGAGGATACTGTACCCTATCAGGAAAAAGGGGTCTGAAAGAAAAATCATTAACATGATGAAATACATATTGATGATGTCATCAGACGTATTTCACCAGGTCCATGCGAATGAATATTAATGATCCCGAACCATTCGTATTTATTTATTAACGGGTGTTACCAGTGTCTGATCGGTAGATGATACATCAGAAAGGAGAGAAAGGAGGGCGGTGCCTGCGCTCTCATGACTGATGTATGCACTGATGTCAATCACATATCAGGGCAGTAGAAAGCTACCGTTGACAACATCCACGATTTTAATAGTTAGTAGTTAGTAGTTAGTAGTTAGTAGTTAGTAGTTAGTAGTTAGTAACAACTTACCGGTAATTAGAAGCGAAGGTTTGCGAAGCTCGGTCGGAAATTCCTGACGAAGCTCGAACCACAAAATCAGGCCTACTATGCAGCACTACCTCCCAGGCCCTGGTCTCACTTCCTTCCTGGACTACTTGTTGTCTCAGTAAGATGCCCCCCCCTTTCCACAAGGCAGAACAGTGCACCAGAGCATTATAGTCATTGTAGGAATTCAGCAATCCAATTAACCTATTATCAATCACACAGTATTCATTCGTTCGTTCATTCACTGGCTCTAGGTTGCACATTAAATTTGTGTTACTGTTATCTACTCCAAATATTATTAAGATTGAGCGACTGCAGTTCCTTTCAGTGGTGAAATGTCACTTTAAGGCACTCAACATTTAAAATATACATTGTCAGCATGCATATGCCGTAAGATGACCAGTGCCAGCCTGCCAGGGTCCTTGATATTGTTCAGCAAGCTCCATCATCATTGTCCATGGAGAAACCCTCTCTGGCAGTATCCTGGCCATGGCCTTATGGCGGGCGAACCACTCTCCATCTGTGTGTGTGTGTGTGCGTGCAAGTGCATGCATGCACGCATCTGTACTCTATGCATGATGTATAGACTGCATTTCACTGAGTGTCAGCAGGTGTTGAGTGTGTGTGTGTGTGTGTGTGTGCGTGTGCGTGTGCGTGTGTGTGTGTGTGTGTGTGTGTGTGCGTGTGCATGCGTGTGCGTGTGTGTAGTGCAACATTAACTGTCGGCAGGTGTTATATTTTTTGTGACGGCTCAGGTTGAGTGATGTGTGAGGGATATGTGCTGCCCTAACAGTGAGAGAGACTCCAGTCTGTAAAGCAGCACGACGGTAATCGCTCAGCTAATCCAGGCTCCGCTAGGAGTCGTATTGACATCGAGAATGCACGGTGTGAAGAGTGTGTGTGTGTGTGTGTGTGCGTGTGCGTGTGCGTGCGTGTGCGTGCGTGCGTGTGTGTGTGTGCGTGTGCGTGTGAGAGTGTGTGTGTGTTTACACAAGCATATGTTGGAACATGTGCCCTGACTTGCACACACACACAGTCTCACACAAACATCTCTTAAACGTCTTTAAGCTCTGGGGGTACAGTAGGAGTATGTTTATCTGCATTTATTCTGCCGTTTGTGTATGCGCTGTGTGAATGTGTGCTTGCAGTCGCACTGTAATGTCTTTCCTCATATCGCCTTTGTTCCAGAGTATGAACCCACACACAAGTTTATATAAAAGTATACAGTTACTATAGGTACATTATTAACTTAAAGTCGAGATTAAATGCGAGATTGAATACGTTTTCTAATGCTTTTTAGACCACACCACGTGTGGCACAGTACTAGCGTATTATTGTGTACATGTGCCATGCTATTTTAGTAGAAGATAATGTTAGTGCAGACACATGTGATGTACAGTAATTTACTGACATTACCTGGTGTTTGAGTTACAAAGTTCATATACTGCATGTCACAATGATTAAACAGGAACAACTCAACATCTAAGTGCTTCTGATCATGAGAACGGCGTCCTACCAGATGTGTAAACAAATCTCTCTCTCTCTGTCTCTCTCTAGGTAACAATAAGGAGGAAGAAGAGTCGATGATGCAAGAGTGGTTCATGTTGGTTAATAAGAAGAATGCCTTGATCAGACGACAGAACCAACTGTCTCTATTGTAAGTCACTGACACACACACACGCACGCACGCACACACACACACACACAACACTGTCTGCTTGCTTGGTCAGTCTGCTCAAAATCAGGTAGCCCATTCGTGGACACAACGTCCTTTTCCATGCTAAACAGAAACTCTGGTTTGACTTTTCCTGCTACTAATAAAGTTTAAGGCTGTAATGCCCACAGATTCTGCTGTTAGAATCTGTCTTGAGAGATGGACAGATAAGAAATATGATGACCTGTATATAATCTATATACTGTACTAACGGCAAGCTTCACCACTCCATCTCTGTCTCTCCACCGCTCGCTCTCTCCCTCTCTCTCTCTCTCTATCTCTGTGTGTGTATCCACATTGATTTACATGCAGACTCAATATGAAATCAATACAATTGTAGTGATCATAACTCCATTGCTAGTCTCTTTGTGTGTGGTGAGCCACAACAGGGTGGGATACACACATACACAGACATTACTTACACAACACACACACACACACAATAACACACAGTGATTTTTTCCCTCCATTTGCGGCTGTTAGGATTTCAAAGGGGACGAGTGAAGGAGAGATTGAAGTATTCATAATCACATTATATGGTGGGAAAAGGGAGGCTTTAAAGTGGCCAATTGACAGAGGGGGCTGATTATTAGGCCTTTCATTTCTGTCTTTGTGGCGGAGAAGAGGAAAAAAGGCTCCTCTGAAGGACAAATTCTATTAGCGACAGAATTAGCTCATTTTCTAATACGACTGAAAGAGGCAGGAATTGAATTTGTGTGCCGATGCCCCGACACCCCGCTCCTACGCACCGCCATACCCACAGAGAGCATCCACACAAACACAGGTGCACACATCATAATACAGTGTATAGACCTGTATATATAGGGCATGAAATTCACTTTCTGGATCCGCCAGTATGGACACTGTAGAATTTTACACTGCCAACTCCTCGCAATTTATGCCATTTCAAATGGTTTTCTGAAAATGCATTACTTCATTAATTTAACGAAATCAATGTTTCATCATATTAGTAAAAAAACGAAAATAGTGTCTTAACCACGTTTAGCCTGGTGTCCCAATTTCTATCACAATCTTCACATTTTCAAAACATGTTTTTTTATATTACCACAAGCTCACAACACATCACAACGTCCTCAATGCATTGTGAGATTGTAGATCACAACAGACAAGTGCTGTGTGTGCATGTGTGTGTGTGTGAGTACATTGGCCCTATATACAGGGCTCGACAGTGTGACTAGGTGCTCGCATCTGCGACTAAAATATTCACTGTGCGAGTTGAAAAATTCACTGGTGCGACCTGATAATTTCACCAGTCAGTTGTGATGAAGACAAGCGCACATTCTATGAGTTGCAGTTCTATACCTAAATTTATACTACTGTAGTGAGGCCAGGGGATGGTCCTGTATGTGCAGCAGTAGTAGATTAAAGGGCAACTCTGATGTCATCAGATGTATTTCACCATGTTAATGATTTTTTCAGACCTCCATTTTTAGGAAATACAGAATTGGGGAACTTTTTATCATGTCCACACAACATCTCCAAGGTATATTAATGACATATTAAAATGTTGTTGAGTTCCCCTTTAATGTGAGGCTATTGGAAGGTCCTGTATGTGCAGCAGTAGTAGATTAATGTGAGGCTATTGGAAGGTCCTGTATGTGCAGCAGTAGTAGATTAATGTGAGACCATTGGAAGGTCCTGTATGTGCAGCAGTAGTAGATTAATGTGAGGCTATTGGAAGGTCCTGTATGTGCAGCAGTAGTAGATTAATGTGAGACCATTGGAAGGTCCTGTATGTGCAGCAGTAGTAGATTAATGTGAGACATTGGAAGGTCCTGTATGTGCAGCAGTAGTAGATTAATGTGAGGCTATTGGAAGGTCCTGTATGTGCAGCAGTAGTAGATTAATGTGAGGCCATTGGAAGGTCCTGTATGTGCAGCAGTAGTAGATTAATGTGAGGCCAGGGGATGGTCCTGGCTAGTGGTGGAATCAATGTTTATTGCAGGTTTCTTTAAGTGCTTAATGATTAACCATTAACATATTGATGGACGTTGTGTTGTTGTTCTTCTGTCTGTGCCGCAGGGAGAAAGAACACGATCTGGAGAGACGCTTTGAGCTGCTCAACAGAGAACTGAGAGCTATGCTAGCTATTGAAGGTAAGAACCATATACAAACACACATGCACTTCAGTATCAATCGTGTGTGTGTGTGTGTGTGTGTGTGTGTGTGTGTGTGTGTGTGTGTGTGTGTGTGTGTGTGTGCGCGCGTGTGCGCGCGCGTGTGCGTGTGTGCTCTCATATTACAATACCTGTGAGATTACTCACGGTTATTCATTCAGGGTTAAAAACGCCATGCAAAATTGCCATCCTGAAATGTTGGTGTCCTCACATGTGTGTGTGTGTGTGCGTGTGACTGCGTGCCAAAGTGCGTCTGAAATACGAATCATTCGTCATTAACTTCATCAGATATCACGTTATGAATGTGTAGATGAGAGTGCGTTGGAGCCAACAGGAGTTTTGTGTTTTGTTCGGGGTGTTGTTGAAACTTGAAATAATTCACACTGTCTGTTCTACGGTGGAGGAAGGACATGTTTTGTCTCTGATAAGCAATGCTTACAGCCTCCTGCTGTTGACATCCATTAGAGTTTTTTCTGGCACATTGTTACCATCTTGACTTGACCTGAATATTTGTTATATTTTCAATACAGTAGCTTTAACAAAATGGTAGCTCTTTGACCCTTTTAGGCCTAACCTAGGTTTTCTGCAAAACATCAAATATTTATAGAGCAGCATAAACATAATAATGTATACTAGTATTAGACATGTATAGTATAGTTTATCTCCTTTATGTTTGTTAATTCTTCTATACTGGTATGACATTGTTTAGCCTTCATTGTTAGGCGGGACCAGGCTAATTTAAATTCCTAGGCAGCCCTCCTTGACGAGGATTAAGATCGCAGAGCTTTTTCTTCCTTTCATTTTTTTTTATTGAAAGGATCTCAGCGGCCCTGATACTTGATCAATGCTATCTATCCCCTTGCCAGACCTCCACAGTGGATGCCTGATTTGAAATCTAGCCACACTAGAGCAGCGGAAGGGTTAAAAAGGGAAAAAAGGGAAACCTGTAGTTATACTATTGAGAGCTTGTTAGCTATGCCACGGCGCGGGGAAAACCTGCAGCCATTGTGAGGTATCAAAGTTGTCAGGGGCGCCAGGCAAGTTTAATCCCCTTCGACGCCGGCCTCTTTGGCAAAATGAACCTTTTGGCAATCAATGCTAATTGATTTTGACATTCGACATCGGACCCCCTACACACACACCCATCCACACACACATACAACGCCACACACAGTCACACACGGTAAAACATTTTCACAATACACACACGCACATAGTGACACACACACACAGATGGCCATGGTAATTTCACCGGGCAACTGATAAGCTACCTGGTCCATAATAAATCAATTGTAATTAGCTGAGGAGGGCGAACTGGGCCACGCGGAAGGTGGGGCGAGGGGGTTGGGGGGGTGGAGGGGTAGAGGGGGGTGTAGACATTCTCAGCCAAGCAGGAGAAAAATAGCAGGACAGAGAGAAACAGCTCTGGGTTGATTGCTCCCGTCTGCTTCTCTATTCACCTGCCTTTTGTCAAGTTTTCCTGGTGATTCTAATAGGTAGACTCACTGAGAAGCAATCACTTGTTGCAATCCAACTCCAACATTACAACCACCTCTGGCCATGCTGGTATTCTCTGGTGCAGATCAGTAGGCCTCGCTGGGCTGCTCATTCCGTGGCAGACCGGTCGGGTGGAAAGACTGGAAATTGCACTGGTGGCAAAAGTCCAAAGTTAAAGAGTCCGTTTTGTCTCCGTATTTAGCCAGGTTTCACAATGTGGTAACAGCATCCCACTTCCATCTGCACCAAGTTGTGTTACATGATCTTGCTGTGCCCTATTAATGTCACATTTTCAATTAAACCATTTTGGCCTGCGGCCAGTTCTAAAAGCACCTGACCTGAAGTTTTCTGAAAAACTATTTATATAGCATCAAAAAGAAATGGAATACAGTTCATACTGAACTGAAAAAATGGTTCCTGGCCTGAATGGGCCCCTTTATTTTTTGTTTCAACATTATGTTCTAAATTATTATATATTCAAAACACATTCCCGCAAAAATGTTCATGAATTAAAAAAAAAACAAGTTTAACGATTTATTTTTCAGCAAAGTGGATTTCTTGATGAAGATGTAAGAAAGTAGGAAACAAATATCTGTCATAGCTGTCATAATGTGTTGTAAAGCAACGTGTTATGAGCTTGTACATCTGCTATTTTCATTAGTTTTGGTCATGAAAGGTATCTTGTGCACCATTTTAATACATACTGGTGGGCAAGAATCATGAACTATGTCGGATCACCCATGTGGGCACACTTTTGCTTGAAAATACAAACAGATCTGGTTCACTCAGAACCTGTATGTGCTTTGAATGCTGCGCAGTCACATGCATGCACACACGCGTGTGCGCTTGCTTGTGTGCGTGCGGGCACACACGCACGCACACAAATGTTCCTGCACTTTCTTTCCTTTTTTGTCAATCTTTCCAGAGAGTACACAAAGCTGCCTTCCATGGGCTTGTGTGAAAAGTTTTCTGAGAAACCATAAATATCAATCTCGCAGAAATTGATCTTAAGCCGCTCTTAAAAAAAGCTTTTCCTAGACCAGGGATCCCCAAAACCTTTTCCAGTGAATGCCACATACGTTTTCCCTTCTCTGATAGGTGGACAGGGTCAGTTTGTAACAGAAAGTGTGCGTGTAACATTTGCCTCAATGTCAGCTCACATTTGGCCTTGCAAGCTATCATAATACAATGTCAGCGCATATTGTATTTTTTGAATACCAACACTGTGTCTTGACAGTTGAGACGAACAGCCTTTCTTTGCATTGAACAAAAAATATATAGTAATCGTGTCCACTGTAGGTTAAGTACCCTACATTCTGAATACATTTTTGCCATTATTCCGCTCTCGCTTCGAGTAGAGGCTGGTTTGAGTCAAATCTCTACCTGGGAATGACATTTTGAGGCCACAAGGGAAGCAGGGAAGTGAGAATATGCGAGCAGTATGTATTATAAATACTTTTTGTTTATATGTACATATTATTTTGCCTAAATATGACATTTGATTAGACGTTTATTCAAAAATCTTAAATAACTTCTAAAATCAAGGACAGTTTTGCCCCCTTGATCTTTCTGTAAATGCATGTGGCATTTACTGTACATCTCCAATGTTAGCTGAGCCTACATGAAAAGCAAATACCCAAGCAAAACGTTATGTATTCCATAATATTCAAATCCATCCATGGGAAATAAAACTGGTTTTGAGATTGTTTGAGGTCCCTGGCTGGCAGAGAGGCGAGGCAGAGCCTGTCAAAGAGACGTCGATGTCATCCATGGGCATGGCCCTGCGATAAGCTCCGCCCTTTCCTTGTAGCTGCTTGGTGTAATGCCAGGCTGGAAAATGCCATCTGTATGCCACCGCTCTCATCTCCCTGCTGCCTCTAAAAGGATCCTCTATGCCCTCTTTATCTGCTTACCAATTCACACCTATATACTGTACACTCACACACACGCGCACATGCACGCACGTGTCTTGGCTCCTTGTGTGTGTGTGTGCGTGTGTGTGTGTGTGTGTGTGTGTGTGTGTGTGTGTGTGTGTGTGTGTGTGCGTGTGCGTGTGTGTGTTTGTTTGAAAGTGGACGCCCTCTCCCCTCGTCTAAAAAGGATTTATTCATAGCTTGGGTCCCCGAGTTTTTCCCTGTTACGGTTTGATATGATAAGCTGTTTTTTTATATATATATATATATATATATATATATGTTCAAAATCAATATGTAATCCTATGCAGAAGCTTATCCCCCACCCACCCCACCCCACCTCACCCCACCCACAAACCACAGACCTTCCAACCAACGCTGCCGCCTCTCCTCCTCCGCCCCCCAGTTTGTAAATCTATTTGGGTTTTGTTATGCGTTGGGGACGGCGGCGCCAGAGACCCTGATTGATTAGGTGCAGAGCAGAATCCTATCACACGGGCGCTCTTTGATGATGTCGCTGCCTGGCTCCGTTCCTTGTCAGGGTTACGTACGTTGGCTGGAGCGGCAGATCATAACTTGTCCCGGACTTTTCTCAGGATGCTGTTGGGTGTTGTGGGTAGAATTTACACCATGGTGTACATATTATATTATATTATATTATATTATATTATATTATATTATATTATATTATATTATATTATATTATATTATATTATATTATATTATATTATATTATATTATATTATATTATATTATATTATATTATATTATATTATATATCATTGGAGTGACAGTTGTAAGGCCAAACTCTAGATATGAGGGCCCCAGCCAGTGTTGCCAACTGACAAAATCCAAAATGCACTAGTGGCACTTCCAAAATGCACTAGAATGCGCAGTGGTTTGGTTTTCAACCATTTTCATACCAGGGCCCACTATTTATTCTGCATTTTAGCCACAGACGACAGAGTCTCTATGACAAATTTAGGAGAGATAACTGGCAAAATGAAATTTAACTCTTGGGAGCGTAAAATGGACCCGTAAGGGTTGGTTACCAATGGTCCTTTCTCGGAAGGAAGGAACTCTATCATAGGAGGAAAAATGGTAAAAAACGAGGGTTTTATCTCTGGCGCCTCTCACCCACCAGCAAAAAACTCTAGATTATCAGAGTTTTTCACTAATTTTGGCGCTAGGGGTTAAATATAGCGACAAATGCACCAAGTTTGCAACACTGGCCCCAGCCCCAACCTCTAGTATAGAACAAGTTAGTTGCTCAGTGGCGTTTTGAGACTGACAAAGTTTTCCGGGTTGTATCCCTCCAGCATTGATGTGATTGGTTGGTTTGAGTTTGATGCTGCTTACAGCCTATAGTGGCTGTGGAGCTGCATGCAGTATGTCCAGTGTTGTAGTGGTACTTTTAGAAGTGGGGGGACGCCTCTTAAGACACATGCACGCACACATGCATGTGCATTTGTGTGTACCTGCGCAATGCACACACACACACTATTAAAAAGACACAGACAAGTATAGCATAATGAGAAAGATGGTTTACAATGCTAATTGTATCAATAAAAGTAAATGACAAGTAAAAAAAAAAAAACATATTTTTGCCCCCAAAATATTTTATATGTGAGAGAAGTGGGGGGACTCCGTCCCCCCGCGCCCCCCCCTCCACTACACCCCTGAGTATGGCTGATCGCTGTTATCTGTCCCTGTTGGTGGATTTGCAGTACACAACTGCAGACCTTCCAGCCAACCCTGCCCATGCCTCCAATCCCCAACACACACCCACACACACACTCACTCACGCCCACACACACACACACACACACACAATCCACTGTGGTGACTCTTATGTCTCTTGATTCCACCATGGCCCTCTGGCAAAAGCACCTTTTTTGGGGACGATCCACAGAGACCAAACCAAGACATAATAGATGGAGGTTAAACAAAAAATCACACCTGTGTGAAGCGAGCGGTGCAGCATGCTCAACAACTGGCTGGCTGCCGGGCCGGCGGTGTTGCAGCTCTGGAGGCCATACTCCAAACAGACGTATATATAGACACACGTGGCCAGTCACTGGAGCGGTTAGGCGCCGCAAAATAAAGAAAGAAAAGAGATTGGCCTGGGCGACCCTATAGATTTCGTTCAACTGTCACAAGTCTGAAGAACCTCTGTCTGTCTGTCTGTCTCTCCCTCTACCTCGTATTTCTCAGTCTCTCTCACTCTTGCTGTTTTGCTTTTGACAAAAAAGGAGGGCTTTGGACCAGCTTGCGCTCTTGAATAAATTTAGCATGTGAGGGGCTGGCAGTGTGTGTGTGGGGGGTGGGGGGAGTTCACGGGGATTTGAACCAGCGCATTCTTGTGTGCCTTGTGCAGACTCACATGGTTACCGTTGGCGAGCGCGAGCACACGGCTCGGGACATCTGAATAAGCAGCATCCACCCACCATGTGAGTTCTAACGTGATCACCCTGCAGGACCCACAGAGACGGAGCTCCCTCCCTCTCCCTCCCTCCAGTGGCGTTTCTAAGCAATTTGGAGACCATAGGCAAGATTTTCTCTGGAGCCCCCCCTTACCAAATGGACCCGTAAGGGTCCATTTGGTAAGGGGGGCTCCAGGGAAAATCTAATGTAAAATGTCGCCACCCAACCCCCCACCTCCCAAGGGATAAAATGATGAACTAATTTTAAACTAAATAACATATTATATGTGTTTTAAATGTTCAATTCTAGTTATAGAGGACAAGTAGAATGTATTCATCCACATGAGGCTTATTAGCCATGGGATCCTTTTAAAGCATGTCTGGTGGTCGCCCCCTCCCCTCACCCCCCTCCTCTCATGGTCGCCCCCCCTCTCCCCTCATGGCGCCCTAGGCAACTGCCTAGTCTGCCTAATGGCAAAAACACCCCCGCCTCCCTCCCTCCCTCCGTCACTCTCTGAGGCATTCAGTCTTTAACCTACGCCCTCTCTCTTTCTCCTTTTCCCTCTCCTTCCCTACCTCTCTCTCTCTCTCTGTCATTTTCTCTCCTCCCCTTTTAAGATTGAGGAGGAGGTGGCTTTAGTGGAAGTGTCCTCTCTCTCTCTCTCTCTCTCTCTCTCTCTCTCTCTCTCTCCCTCTCTCTCTCTCTCCCTCTCTCTCTCCCTCTCTCTCTCTCTCTCTCTCTCTCTCTCCCTCTCCCTCTCTCTCTCTCTCTCTCTCTCTCTCTCTCTCTCTCTCTCTCTCTCTCTCTCTCTCTCTCTCTCTCTCTCTCTCTCTCCCTCTCCCTCTCTCTCTCTCTCTCTCTCTCTCTCTCTCCCTCTCCCTCTCCCTCTCTCTCTCTCTCTCTCTCTCTCTCTCTCTCTCTCTGTCTCTCTCTCCCTCTCTCTCTCATCGGTGTCTGGTTACCCAGCCTGCCTTGCTCTAGCTCCCGTCCAACCCCTCTGGTCTCTCTCATCGCTCCTCTCTTTATTGTTTACCTTCCTAACGAGGGGGGCGGGACTGGCCTGCACGTGATTGACAGCTACATGCTTAGCGCCCCCCAGACCCTCCCCCCCAGACCCCCTCATTCCGTCCCTTCAGGACTACTTTGGCCTTTTGCCTCTCTGGGTGTGCTAGTATGAAGGGAGGGAGAGGAGGAGGAGGAGGAGGAGGGTGGGAGAAAAGAGGGGCCTGAGGCAAAGATGGAGTCAGTGAGGTAAAGTGGGGAAAGTTTGGCTGTTTTGTTGTTTGAAGGAAGTCGTTTTTTTTTTTTTTTTTTTTTTTTTTTTTTTTTTTTTCGGTGAGGCCAGCAGGGCCCATCCCACCTTGGGATGGGCGGGATGATGATGATGATGATGGTGGTGGTGGGAGGTATGGAGCGGGCACAGACTCGCGGCGCGCGTGAATCCCAGGCTTCAGATGTCAGTGCGTTCCGTACAGCCTCTCTCACACACAGCCTCCGGTTCTCACCCTGTCTTTTCGAATACATCAAAAAACCCCGTTCAGACATTTTTGGCATATTTGAAGTATTAACCCCTTGCACTACAAAGGGCTAATGGCGGGAGTGTGCGTCGAAGAGGAGAGTAATTTGGTTCCATGAGAGAAGACGGGGAGGAGGGGAGAGAGAGACTGAGAGAGATGGAGGGAGGGAAAGAACGAGAGAAAGGAGAGGACGGAGCCAAATATTGGAACTGTGCTCATTTCGCTCTGTGGTCGACTTCAAAGGATCAACGTGCCAATGAAGAGAGAGCACAGACCTTTCAGGACAAACACACTGAGCCCAGCGTGACACGCACACACACACACACACACTCTCTCAAACACACACACGCGCGCACACACATACACATTCTGCCGGTCACCACAGTCGCTCCTACTCACACACGCACACAGCCTGACCACTGCGATTTAACCCAACGAGGGGTGAAATATTTATTTTTAATAAAGCCGCTGTGTATTCTGGGAGTGACATTTTACAACATTCCTTTTCTTCTCAAGTCAATAGGTGGTTAAATATTGATAGAGGAGGGGGGGTGAAGTTAAACGTTCCCTATGCGCCACATAAAATCAAACAAATGTTTGATTTGACTCTGACTGTGACGTGTACGGTGGAGGAGCGGACACTGTCGCCTTTTTTATTAGAGGCAGACCATCAAGGGCTATAAAACGCGTTTAGTTTTCACACTACCGTATTTAACAGTATTGTTTCCATTTTGCTGTGGAGCTACCTGACATGACATCGACAGGCTCCATCGCTACTTTGTACCTCTCAACCTGGCGTCTATCCTGGGCTTGTCATTATAGGCCAACACAACAAAAGTATAGTACATCAATGTAATGTCACATGCTGTGAGCTTGTAGATTGGCTATTTTACACAACACTGCAATGCGAAGAAGTATTAATTATAGGGCATAGGTGACTATAGGCCCAATCAGTGATCCAACATATAAATAGATGGCAGTGGAGACATGTGATTTGTGATGTTTTTAACATTGTGGAGCAGTGTGTGGCCCAGTTCTTCTGACCATATGCTTTAATTTCCTGTTTATTGGCATACGGCAGTGGTTTTCAACCTTTTTCATTCACCATTTGATGACATTTTAGCCCCACAGACGCCTAAACTAAAGATTTCTTTTGCTTTTGTCCACAATTCCAGGCTGGATTTAGGAGAAAACAAAACAATCCAACATACAGATCAAAATGACCATTAATCTTTCTACATTCTCTAGTTGTGTAGAGGGCTAATTCAGATGATGAATATTTTAACTCTTGAGAGCGTAAACATGGAACCAAATGGAGCCGCAAGGGTCCATTTGGTTAACCAACTTTCCATCATTTAGCCTGGGCCTGGGACCACCCGGAATTCTCTCAGGGACCACTGGTGGTCCCCGGACCACCTGCTGAAAACCCCTGGCATACCATAGTTTTTTTTTTTTTAACACGTATTACTTTAATATTTATATTTTCATTACAATATTAGTATTTTTTCTATTACTTGAAGCCCACTTAATATCCTCAGGGTCCTGGACCACATGTTGGGAATCGCTGGGGTAATCTATGGCTATGGGGGGTCCTGGTGGTTGGTTTATGTGTAGATGATTGGGGGGGGGGTGGCAGGCTGATATTTGAGCCCCAGGAGAGTAGGGAGGTCTCCCCCTACTCTGGCTGAGGGGATTTGGACCTGCGGTCCCATCTGGGGCCTGTGGGTCCCCTTCCTGGAAAGACAGAGGGAGAAGTAGTAAATGACAGGAGTCAGGGGGTGTAAAAAGGCTCAGCTATTATGTTTGCTTTATTAAGGAGGGTCATGAGGACACTTCTGTTTAAGGCTGGGCTGCTAAATGCAGTTCTGCATAGCATCACCTTAAGCACAATCACTATAAAGATACTTCAGCTCATTAACACAAGTGAAGACACAAGTATAACACAGATAACTGTGACATAGTTATAAAGGTTGGTGTGGTATTGGTATTTATTTAAGTTTTTATCTAAAAAAAATACATTGCACTGATTGGTTTGTTTTACTAAGAAGGGCAGTTCTTTAGTTATGATGTTAAATTATTGTAACCACACGTACGCCATTAAAGGGGAATTCCACCCATTTTCAACATTTTCCTGAGAGGATACAAATGTGAAACAAAAAGGTGTCTCAAAGAAAAATCATTAACATGGTGAAATACATCTTGATGATGTCATCAGATGTATTTCACCATGTTAATGATTTTTTCAGACCTCCATTTCTAGAAAATACAGAATTGGGGGAACTTTTTTTTTATGTCCACACAACATATCTAAGGTATATTAATGACAATGTTATATATTAATAAAATGTTGAAAATGGGTGGAGTTCCCCTTTAAGTGAGGACTTCAGGGTACACAAAGTATAGTTTTGTCATCAGTTTATTGTCTCAGAGGTACTAATTACTGTATTTCTATTACAGTAGGCGGGGCACAGTGTCTTTTGGAACCACGTGAAGCTATACCTAGATAAATCATGACCTTGCACAGTAAAAAATAATTTTATAGAATTCTCAGACTTAAATTCTCCCAGAATTTCTGTTGAGACATTTGCTTCTTGATATGCATTGACCTATAATAGCACTATTATACCTGCACTTTTACTACACATCCTTTCAGTATATTTGCCTAAACCAACATCCCGGCGTCGTGCACACAGAGAGCCTGCAGCTGTAATGAGTGATGGCGTTGACAGATAGCTTCACAATAGTTGTCGTACTGCTCCTGACAGGGAACTGACTACTTTATCCTTACAATAGTAGACAAGCTACATCAGCATGCCTTGACAGTGCATTAGGAAGTGAACGCGGGACCAAACAGAGGCCGTTAATTTAGTCAGCATGCGTCCATGTATCTTAACAACTGTCATTGAAGGTGTGTGGATATTCATGAAGCCCAAACACGTGACATCTCCTCGCTCCGCGTTCTGACGAGCTGTCAGACACTTTTGACACGCTGAGATCGTACAGGAGGATGTCCTCGTCCTCGGGGACTCGTCAGTCTCAGCAAACGAGTCGTAAAATCTTCCTGAAAGATTTCGGTCCAACTTCAAGCACCCTTGGCACTAATAAGGATGTGTTTGTATCACCATTCACCCATGAGTTGCTGATAAGAGTAACTGAACCTGACACTTGGAATTGTTTCACCAGTATAATTTGAGCTTTATTTTTTTTCTTGGTACCACAAAACAATGGTTGGTTACCTGCCAGAATGGCTGCAGTCAGGGCACACACACTGGGACATACTAGTATAACAGACTGTATCTGACATAGTTTGGGGTGCCCTGGTGACTCAAAACTGTTCTTTTGCAGGCCACATGTCTAGGTCCAGTTTAGTACCTCATTTGCGGCCTGCTTAGTAGGGATGCTCTGACCAGGTTTTTTAGGACTAATCACTGATTGTTTTTCTCATGATGCGTTTTGCACAATCTTGTGCGTAAGGGGCAAATTTTAGTATTTCCAAATTTATTGTAGCCTATGTCGAAACCGACATGAAAACTGTTCCTGTGTGTGAGGAGGAAGGGGAGAATGTTTAGGCCCGTCAAAAAGATGTAAAATAATATACTATATATCTGATTGACATTTACTGTATATGGTATAGAACAGTGGTGCCCAAAAGGTAGATTGTGATGTACCAGTAGATTACACAGGCTGTGCAGGTAGATCACATGACAGTCCCCAAAAATATATTGCCATATTGAACCGTAAAACTCAAACCCTAGTCCCTACTACTTATTTGTTTGTTTCAGTAGTAGCATATCCAAGAAATCCTTCCTATTCTCCTCCATTATTCATCCTTTTAAACTATTTTCAACAATGGGATAATCACATTTTTTGCTGTGTAGATCTTGTTGAGCCAGTCAGTTTGAAAGTAGCTCTCAAGTCAAAAAAGTGTTGGCACGCCTAGTATAAAAGCTTGGTTTCTCAAGGTAGTCCAAATTGCTGATCAGAGTGAATATTGGGCCTATATGACATTATTGTAGCATCTTTACTGCTTAGGAGGTGGTACTAACCCTCATTTCTGTATATGAAGGTTAGTATACTTGTATACTTTCAACATGGATCTTTTTTGTGTGGTCTTTGCAGACTGGCAGAAGACAGAAGCTCAGAAGAGACGAGAGCAGCTGCTACTGGATGAACTGGTCATACTGGTCAACAAACGGGATGCGCTGGTCCGAGATCTCGATGCTCAGGAGAAGCAGTAAGTCTCCTTCAGTCCATTATAGTTCTGAAACGCACTGAAGATGTTAATTATAAAAAAATTAAATAAAACATTGACACAAGCACGGCTTGGCTTGGCTTCAGGTATTTTTTTGGTTCACAGAGACAGAAATATAAAAATTAAAAAGTCAGGAATAGGGATATCCCCCCCCACCCCTGGGGTAAGTCCACAGCTAAGCTTCGGAAGGCCTTAGGTTTCCTTGGCGCCCGCAGAAACCATAGACGGTAGAAGTGGAGTCGGTGACAAGAGGAAGGGCACATTGCAGAGCAGGTTGCATTCCAGACCGCAGGTTTATAGGAAGTCCTCCAGCGGCACACATGATGGCAGCCACTCACACCTGTAGGGAGGGACAGGGGCACAGGGGGGGCGGGATCTCATCCAGACTGGCAGCGCCGTCTGCCACTGGTGTGCCAGGGCTGGGTGAAAGGTCAGAGCTCGGGGGTCACCACTTGGCATTCGTATTACCCCCCGTCCGTATTGCCTGGTATATACTTGGTTGCGTGCCGTGTCGCACGCCGGACCTAGCCCACAGCTAAGCTTTAGATCAGCTGTTTCCGGTTGTACAACAAAGGCTCGCAACTAAGTATGAAACACGCTTAACTGTGGCTCTCGATTCAATACCTGTGATTTCTCCCTCTCTCTCTTTCTCTCTCTCTCTCTCTCTCACACACACACACACACACACTCCCATACGGCGCTGACCTTTCGACCTTTTGACCTCCGCAGGGCCGAGGAGGAGGACGAGCACCTGGAGAGAACTCTGGAGCAGAACAAAGGCAAGATGGCCAAGAAAGAGGAGAAGTGTGTCCTTCAGTGATTGTCTTATTTACAACAACACAACCACCATAAAGGAATTGTATTAATTGTATTATGATTATTATTATTATTATTATTGTCATTATTTCATAGTGGTTATCCTAGACATTTCCAATGGCTATATTTTAACCCTAATCCAGTTGTTATTTTTGTTTTGGTCCCCCCCGCCCTGATCTCGGGGCTCATTCAATTCCTTGTTCCAACTTTATACTGACTATATATATATATATATATATATATATATATATATATATATATATATATATATATATATATATATATATATACACAGTATGCTTTTTTTCTTTATTGCTTTACCAAGGAAAAGGTACTTGTATGTAATATAAAAGCTATATATAAAGTAGCAGTTGAGCCTATAGTGGGGGTTCGAAGCAAAGCAAAGCCCCAATGTTGTATCATGAGCAAATACTTAAACTCGGATGGATGGATGGATGGATGGATGGATGGATGGATGGATGGATGGATGGATGGATGAATGGATGAATGAATGAGGTTTTATTGGCGAGGAGACGCACTCAGACTTCTCTGTGAATGTTTGAACAAGAGTCGACGAGGACAGGAGATGACAACTAGGTCTGAGGTAGCTACAGGAAAAAAAGTTTGTTGCTACCGGGGGATTTTTTTTTCCTCTTTCCCTTCCCATTGGACAGATGCTGTTTCATGTTTCGGTTGTACTTTTGAGAGGAATAATAAAAGAGGAAATTAAAGAAAAAAAAACTGACATTATTACGATATCAGCCTTTTCAAGCTATACGTTCATTACTTGACTTGTACCTTTTAATTACTTAACTTCAGACATTTCTACTTGTAAAGATATCTTAAAAGGGGAACACAATACAGTTCATGAATCTTAACTTTTCATATTAAGTCTTTTTCTCTCTCTTTTTGTTTTTCTTTTTGTTTTTTGTTTTTGCTTGAAAGCGGTTTACCAAACATTTCAGTGCTGGTTCAGCTTGGGGGTGGGGGTGGGGGGGTATAGATGAGAGGGTTATCTGTCACGTTGTATATTATCATCATGAACAAAAACAAATCCATTTTTTTCCTTGGATTTATGCAGTTGAATGCGAAAAAGAGAGAGAAATATTATTTATTGCCGTTTGTCCTGAAGAGCTGCTTGTGTTTTACGTGACCTACCATCACAACCATGTGCATTTCTGCTTGAGAACTTTGTATTTATTGTGTACTGAAAGATGAGGAGAACACAGTTTTGCTTTTCATTTTAGGTCTTTTTAGTTCCACTTTTTTGTGCAGCTGTCCTTCCGTGTGACGATCTATCAGTTTTATTTATTCCAATGTCATAACCCGAGTCTTCAATAAAGTCCCTATGCTTTCATATTCACAGGGAGGTCTCTGTGCTGTTTGAATTATAACCAGACGTATTAACACTTTTACTGGCCTCTGAAACCCAATATGGCACAACAAGATTTGATCACAAGGCCTATATATGAATTTTGGATTTTGTGGACTGGGCTGTGAATGGGCTATTATTTGCAATGTCAAATCAGTCATATCAGGTTTGGTGTGTATAGTGTGCAATATTATTGGATATGCTATTTACATTATGGGTAAGTTCATACACTATTGAAAGTTTATGGACAATAATGAAAAGGAAAAAAAATGTGCCAAGCATTTTATCTCATTTGTTTGTAAATTAGCCACAATTAAACTCCCATCCAGCTCTATGAGTTATTTTTTTTGCACACATAAGTTATTGTATTCAACCCCCCATGTAGCAGTGTGACATAGGCTAAGTGCACCATTCGTGCCTTCACCACTGAGCTTTTTAGCAATGCTTATTATTCGCCGCTCTGTTAAATTCCCATGCGGTTTATGCGTGTTTATAAATTAGAAATTTGCGGGCCCCCCCCCCCCCTTTTCATTCTTTCTTTTTTCCCCTTTCTGTTTTTTTTTTCTTTGAGGTCCGCATTGAGCCGTTTCCCTTATGAGGAAGATTAGAGAAATCACTTTGTACTGGAGCAGATGTTTTCCCTCGGTCGGTTCTACGTAAGGGGAGGGGTTGGGTTGGGATGGGATGGGATGGGAGGGGGGGGGTATGGAGAGCTATACCCGGTCACAGTCAGCATCATCCCCCGATTAAATACGGAAAATAGGTTTTGACAGCGGACGTCCTCCCTGGCTTTTTCTGATACTTTCAAATTAATTTGCTGATCGCTTCTCTGCTTGGGATCGACTGTCCATATTACATCCACACCCCAAGGCGCTTTGTTTTAGCTGCTGTTATTAGACGGCCACGTATAATCTGGCGAATAAAGCCCGCGCGTAAGGGCGCACAACACAAGTCGGCGAATTAGGATGTTTGTTTGGTATATTGCCTTTTTTTTCCTTTCCCTCAAATCACCGGAGATTCGTGTCTCTAAACGCCGTCTAAAGGCTATGATTGTATATAATGATTGTATGATTGTATATAATTGTGCACCAGGGTGGCTGTGCACTCAGTGTGGCATCTAAATGTTGAGAGAGTAGAACTACGAAGAAAGAATTATTTAAGCTCTTATCTCTTCAGGACAGATTTTAAATCTGTTTTTATTTCTGGCACCGCTTTAGTTACTTCTCATACGTGCGGCTACATTTATTATTAAATGCTTATGCTTATTTATTATTTTAACACAGACTCTGAAGTTAGGTTTTTATATTAGGCTATAGGCTAGTTGCGATTTAATTACACCAATCAATGTCAAATTTTCAATAAAGCTATTCCCTGTTATCTGGTGGTATAGCGGCCACTGAGTATAAATGATGGTTTCGGAAGGCCTAATAATTATATCGGCGCTCAATGAAAGCGACAAATCAATTCACAGCGGAGAAATATTAAAAGACTCCAACTTAGATCAATCAAACAAAGCAGCCATTCATCGTTATAAAAAAACGAGAATAGTTTCTTACCTCACAGATAAATGAATCACACAACCAGGTCGCTGTCCAGGCTATAATAAACTGCCCATGGAGGAGAAATCGAGCCTCATGTATACGCTACAACAACATGGGTAGAGAAATATATATTTGACGCATGCAACCCACCTATAGGCTATTTGAGAGTGAATGGCGGTGAGTCAGTGCGTTCTAAAGCCGGTGCTTTTTTAGTGCTCTCCTGCATGGCGTGTTGCGGAGGATCCTTGAGCCTTAATGGATTATCTCCTCTGAGGAAAAGGCTTTGATGTGTCGTGGCCTCACCTCGCAGGTGCTGAGCAGTATCCTCCTAGCTCTCCTCTCTGCACCGAGCCGGCTACCTACTACCTACCGCTCTCGGGGCTCTTTAACAATATCGTATTTTATGCATCGTCGTTTTAATAAGCACCGACAACATCCCCGCAGAAACCCCCCTTTTAGCTCCAATCCTACCGGCTAAAAAAGGGACAAAACTTTCCTCCTCTCCCTCCCTCCCCTCCTCTCTCTCTCTTCTCTCTCTCTGCCGGCTTTCCTAATCCCAGGCTTTACCAGATCAGCATTAAGGGAAAATTCGACTGCAATTTGGGATTAGACAAAATAGTCTTATTACAAAAGGTTGGGCGCAACTTGATAACTTGATACTTGTTCTAGGGTTTATCTCGGGGTCTTTAGTCACATCGAACGCATAGGAGGGAAAAGACAGAAATGGAAACAAGAAATCTAGGAGGAATTGGTTATAGGACTGTGCGTGTCTCTTTCATGTCAGGAGTGTCATATTTGTTGAATTGTCATTTTGCATAATTTAACAGGGGTTGTGTGTGGTTATAAGGCCAGGGCCATGGGCCTTCAGTCGGGGCCTTCTGTGGCGGTTGAGACTTTAGCTTGTAAAAAGAAGAAGCGGCCACAACATCCCTATACCCCTCCTTTGGCTTTTCAAACTGAACAGCAAAAATAACTTTGTTCCTTTTCGTCCCCACGGCCGGGACCATTGATGGCTTACGGCGGCGTCTAAGTTCTCTCTCTGAAAGTGCCTCTTGTCGATGACTTTAAAGTTGTATAGGAGCCAAGCAAAGCCTCTCACCCCCCCCCCCCCCCCTCTCTCTAGCTCCCTCATGGCCTTTGATTGGCCACCCCCCCCCCTCCCTCCTCGCATTAACCAAAAATGTAATTTCGTTCCTATAAGGCCGGTCGGTCAGTTCGCTTTGAACATTAGCTCGCTTTCAGCTCCGGGCCTCAATTAGAATGAGTTGATTTTGTGAGATCCACAAAAGGAGCCCGAGCTATAGCATCTCCACGACCCCCTTTTGAGAAGCAGTTAAAGCAGCGACGGTGTGGTGTCGCTGCCACTTCTGCAATCTGTTGGCATTCTTTATACGAGCGAGGAGGGGGGGAATAAAGTGACATTTGTGGAGAAGAACGGGTGAAGGAAATACACTTCGTTTCATAGAGGGGCTGTGGGTTTTCCTTGTGCGTTGAATTAAAGGGGAACTCCACCCATTTTCAACAATATGTCATTAATATACCTTTAAGATGTTGTGTGGACATGATAAAAAAATAAAGTTCCCCCAATTCTGTATTTCCTAAAAATGGAGGTCTGAAAAAAATCATTAACGTGGTGAAATACATCTGATGACATCATGAAGATGTATTTCACAATGTTAATGATTTTTCTTTCAGACAAATTTTGAAAAAGGGTGGAGTTCCCCTTTAAATGTACATGTGTCTCTTGTCCTCTATGTATCGGCACCAGTTTTCCCTGTGAAACCCTTTCAACATTTCCTCCTGGCGAGTCGGAGGTCTATCCCTATTAAACTTTACGTCAACCGTTCTCAAATGTAATTCTAAGTGGGGATTAAACCTCATTAATATTCATGAGGCTTGAGGGGATAGTCTACAATAAAAATATAAATTTGTTAAAATATAAAATATACCCCATGACCTCCCCCAAAAACCTTTTAAATTGTAACATTTCTTCTTAACATCTCTCTCCTGTATTCTGAAATATCCACAGGCCTACAATTATGGAGGACATTTCTTATGTTAAAATAAAATAAATATAGCTTTAATTAAAGAGCAACCTTCCCACGGTTACGCAGCCCGTTTCAACTAAACGGTGGGATGATGGGGTTAAACACATAGCGCTGCTCTCACCCAGTCCTATAAACGTGACCAAAATCCTTTATTACTATTAGCGGCAAGCATTTGAAGCAATGGAACCAAAAAGTTATAATATTATAGCTATATAATTAATTATACAAATAATATTACCAATAATGATACAATTATATACTACGTATACTATATCGTTAATTATATAATTATATGCTGTATATATACTATAGCCTATAATTAATGATACGAATAATATTGCATTATTATTATCATCATCATCATCATCATCATCATCATCATCATCATCATCATCATCATCATCATCATCATCATCATTATTATTATTTATTTTCTTTCCATAAATAAATAAGGCGAGAGACTCGTAAAAGACAAAACATAGCCCCTATACTATGTGTAATAATGTAGCCATGAAAACGCTAGTTAAATTATCATTTTGTGCAGTGCAGTAATTGGCTGAGCGTCCTTTGCCTACTGTTGCGGTGTATATATCCTTCCCATGTTGTTATCAAGCACGTCTCTTGCTTGTGTCTAATTAGAAATACAAATAATACACTGCGGGCAGTGTGTCACAAAAATATATATATATAAAAAAAATAATCTCCTCTGTATTATTGGGCACAGCATGATTCCGTGCGTAAAAGTGCCGTGCGTAAAATCTATCCATCCATATTTACTTTTTCAGTGCCTCATGTCACAATATAGGCCTGGGACAATCTCACCCACTTTTCTACTAGGGCCCTGAAATATATTTCCATGTTTTTTCCAATCCGTCCGTGGTGGTGCTGCATGCGTGTGTGTTGTTCTTGGACGGTTTTCGGGGAGGGGGAGGCGGGGCTTTCCAAACCTGGCTCCTTATTGGCCGCACTCGACGTCCGTCAAGCGGCTAGGCGTGTGCCGATTGGCCCGGGCAGGAGGCGGCTCTGCAGGTGTCCTCCTGCTCATAGAGAGGGCTGAGCTATAGTGAGACAGTGATCAATCTCCATCACCTTAACGCAGTGACACACACAACACAACACACAACGACAAGCACAAGCAAATCGGTTTGATTTATTTGGTTGTAAAAAGAAAAAAACACACCCGGAACCATTTCGGCGACCACAACAGAGCGAGGAGGACACCGTGTTGACACGTGTTGTTGGCTTGAGAGAACTCAACTTGAAGCTTTCCGTAATGCTGTTCGCCTTTCTGACTGTTTGTTCTTGAGAGAGCGAGAGAGAGAGAGAGAGAGAGAGAGAGAGAGTTCCACACTTCCTCTGTCTTTTGCTGGATACTTTTACAGCCGATCGTCCTGTCGGGCACCCGGAACGGAGGCAATCTTTTGGAGGACAAGAAAAGGAGCAGGACAAGGGTGAGCTAAATACTTTTGTCTCGGTTTCCCACAGAAATGTTGCCGCATGGGTAGATTGACGTTTCCGTTCATCGGAACCGAACGGGGACTCCCGTAAAGAGGACTGTAACAACTCACATAACCAGTCCAGTTGAAGTGTAAGGCGATAGCAGGGCTCGCTTTTCACGTATAGGCTTTCCTTCGCTGCAACGCGTTTTACAAAGTGTTTACAAGTTTAGATTGTGGCCTTTTCTTCCTATTTAAATACTGACACAACTATGTCGCCGAGGAATTGTTCCTCGAGTATTTAATCAATGTTTTGGGGACACGTCAACTTAGAATTAAATTGACTAGTCGACTCCCTCGAATATATAGATAATTTTCATATTTCCATTCCAATTCATGCGAGCGATTTTTAACGTGCAATTGGTCATTAAAGTGTCTCAACCACTTAGTAGATAATTGTAGAGGCGTGTTTTTTCTTTTTTACTTAATTTATTTTGCCGATAAGGGCCCTTCTGAAACCCTCTCTCCCCGGAGGTCTAATCTAAATTCTAATTGAGTTCATTTGCACGAAGATCTTGCCTTTTCACATGGCTCTTGCTGGGCTGGAAATGTATGGTGGGAGCCGCTGGAATACACGAGCACACACACACACACACACACACACACACACACACACACACACACACACACACACACACACACACACACACACACACACACACACACACACACAGAACCTCTGGCTGCGCTCAGCATGGGGTGCCAGATAGGATCTGCAGCCCGAAAAGACATTCCTCTTAAATATTCACTAATTTAATTTACATGTGTTAAACTTAACGAGTTCTATTTGTTAGTTTAGATAATTCACGCTGACAAGTAAACGTCTCTGTTTAATTACAATAATCACTGGTGAGTGTGTTTCTTTTCTCATTCATTAACTTTGTGAAAACACAAAGGGTTGCTGCATTCAGCCTTAATGCAGAATGTTACAGGTTATTTAAATGTCAATGTTGTGTTATGTAATGTTAGTGTTGACTTTAGATGGCTAATTTGGATTAAATTAATGTTTTGTGATATGTAATCGTCCTGAAACATATAGCTAAAATAAGGTTAAATAAATTATTAATATATACATATGTCGATATTTATTCACCACTAGAATTTGTCAACGTTTATTTTATTTTATTATTATTAATTTTACTTTTAATGAGTCCTGATATTGAAGTCTGTATAGGCCGTACATTGTGAATGAAGCTAGTGGATTCATAGGCTAATAGGCGTCATGTGAACATAATTCAAAATTGTAACAAAAATGTATACATTTATATAAATAATACATACATTATCTCACGCACATATAAAAGTTGAAAATGCAATATAGAAGTGTGGCTGCTTAGCAGTATATAAATCTCGCCTAACTATTTTTCACCAGTTAATTATTGTGTTCTATAGGCTACTGTTAAGCCCTGAAAGGAGAATGTGTTGTACTATTTTAGACACTGATAAGAGGCAGGTCTGCCAACAGGCCTACCTATAGTCAAAGTATTTTCCCATGAGAGTTCACAAAACTTATACCGTTTTTGTTGCTAATTATATTCCAAATGAAGTGATGTGCGTTTGGTTTGTAATTGGTAGACCAGTGGTTCAGAGCTAGAGGTCCGGGGACCACCAGTGGTGATTGAGGGGCTCCCCAAGGTGGTCCCCAGAATAAATTATGGAGAGTTGTTGGGAGCGTAAAACGCGGGATCATTCAGGTTCGGTTTTGCGCCCATGCAGGCCAGGAATTAAATTATTTTCAAACATCTGAATTATTTAATTTTCAAGAAGGTATGGGTACACAATTACAAAATGTATAGAATAATTGTTAATTGGTGACATTTGCCCTTCTCTCCCAAATTCTGGACAAAACAAGGACATATTTAGTTTTATAGGCTAAATAAACTAAACTCAAAATCAAATGGTGGTCCAAAAATGGCTGAAAAACACTGCTATAGCAGGTTCACAGTGCTTACGGATTTCACACACAGCCATGTTGAGGTTTTACCTAAACTTTTTGATCTCTTTCTTTCTAACTATAGCCAGGCATGCAGAGGGCATAATTCCAGTTGTACGCTCACTGATAGTGATTTTGTTTTTGTGGTACCAAATATGCCTATAATATTGTGGCAGTCCGTTTAATTTATTTGTAGGGCGAACGATAAAGGTGCCAAATATGTCGCGTAAAATTGAACCCATTATACATAGGGCCTTATGTCCTTATATTGGGCAAATTTGTTCTAGCTGCTTTATATGTAAATTAGTATGGTTTTAAAAAGTAGAAAAGTGAATGTCTATCGATTAATACATTTTTAAAAAGCTAATTAAAATTCCTATGAACTGCATCCAGTTTAATTCAAATCGAACAATGAAACCCGACAAAATCTTTGTTATGGAATATTTTAGTAGGCTATCTTAGTTTACAAGAGACGGACCATAGTTTTGGTATATAATTTGATTTGTTTTAATATTTGCAAGCATTTCGTATAGCACATAAATAATTAATTTAATAACTAAGTCAATTAGCTCTCTGATAATTATTGTTTTCCATCCCCTTCCCCCGTTTCACGCGTTACCAAAATAAGTATAGTCCTATATTGACTGAAAACGAAAGCCTATTTAAACTATTATTATTCCCATGTATTTTCCCATAAAGACTTTGACCGCTGGTCCTCCTCTCCCGGCAAGCTGCAACATCGGGGGAAATCCAACTATTGGCAAGATCTGGGGGGACCGGTGACTGCCTGTAGCATGATGTCATACCT
>CM076974.1:23115749-23143249 GCA_039105355.1 Benthosema pterotum | reverse complement strand
TATTCTCCCAGGTGTGGTTTAAGAACCGCAGGGCCAAGTGTCGCCAGCAGCAGCAGAGCGGCAGCAGCACCAAAGCTCGGCCGGCGAAGAAGAAGTCGTCCCCGGCGCGGGAGAGCACGGGCTCGGAGAGCAGCGGGCAGTTCACGCCTCCGGCCGTGTCCAGCGCCGGCTCGTCCTCGTCTTCCTCGTCCTCGTCGTCCTCCATCATCAACCACACGGGCCCCTCGGCCCTCAGCAGCACCTCTACCTCCATCAGCACCGCCGTCTCCTCCATCTGGAGCCCCGCCATCTCCCCCGGGGGCAACGCACCCCCGCCGCCGCCTCCGTCCAGCATCCCGCTCCCCGAGCCCCCGGGCCCGCAGGCGGCCAACGCGTCCTGCATGCAGCGCTCGGTGTCGTCGGGCTCGGCGGCCTCGGCCTCCTCCTACCCCATGTCCTACAACCAGTCGGCGGCGGGCTACGGCCAGGGCTACCCTCCGGCGCCCTCCGGCTCCTACTTCAGCGGCGTGGACTGTGGCTCGTACCTGGCGCCCATGCACTCGCACCACCACCCGCACCAGCTCAGCCCCATGACGGCCTCGTCCATGTCGGGGCACCCGCACCACCCCCACATCGGCCAGTCGTCGGCGCCGCACCACCACCACCATCACCACCACCACCACCCGGCGCACGCCGCGCAGGCGTACGGCGGCTCTGGCCTGGCGTTCAACTCCTCCGACTGCCTGGATTACAAAGAGCAGACTGCCGCTTCCTCGTGGAAGCTCAACTTCAACGCCACAGACTGCTTGGACTACAAAGACCAGGCCTCTTGGAGGTTCCAAGTCTTGTGATTGTTGTTGTTTGTTGTTTTTTCTCTTCTTCTTCTTCTTCTTCTCCTCCCCGCAACTCCGACTTCTTTTCTCCAAGCCTCCGGTCTCCACTTCCATTTTTTTTCTTGATCAGTGTATTGATTGTTTTTCTTTCTTTCTCTCTTTTAAAAACGAGTGAGGGGGGAAGAAGAAGGAAAAAAAAACTTTATGAACACCTAAAGTAATGAAATGGCTGCAGGAACGCTCGACAATTGGACAGTTGTCAACTCCCGTCTTAAAGAAAAAAAGGAAAACGCTAAAAAAAGAAAACAAAAAAAAAACAAAAAGAGAGAACCGTCCCTACAGTTCCACGGGAGGAAGAGAAAGAAAATAATTGTTTGGCAGTGGGCCCACTAAGATTTTTATCAAGAATGAAGAATTTTGTTTTTAACCACTTAAACTCCGGCATCCGTATTGAGGGGAAACTATAGCAGATCGACAAGCTCCCGACGTGTCACTACAGATCGACAGGCTCCCCGACGCGTTGCGCCGGGAGCTTGTCGATCAGAAGACAGAAAAGACACTAAGTACAGCTCCTTGAGGGACTCCTCGCTCCGCCACGTCATCATGGAGGGTTTGAGTGGTTAACATGGACGTCCCCTCCCACCACCGTGAATGAGTCACAAGATGAAAATGTTGTTTGGACCAAACTCCTCATGACCACCACCACCATGCGTCTATATATGGACATAGGACTTCCTCTGGACAGGTAGCATTTAAACCAACCGTTCCACACGGAGCTGACTGCGCTGCGCTCTTATTATTATTATACCTCCAAACCTGCAACAACCCCAATCATGGAACAATTGTGTATAGTTTTTATTTCTCGAAAAAAAAAAAAGTTATTTTTAGGAACAAAAAGAGATTTGTTTTAGTCAGCTACGTTCGAGGGGCTGAAATATGTAAATATGTTATTTGGGTCAGTTACAGTGACCACGTTTAGTTGGTGTTTCTGGATTTGAAAATTGTTTATTAACTTTGAAAGAAAGAAAAGATAAAAAATGCTGTATGTAAAATCTGTCCAAATATTCCAAAGATAACGAATTGGCCGTGAAGTTCCATTTTATACACATCCTTCTCCTCAAAAGAATACTTTCTGACTATTTGAAGTGTCATGGGGGGAAAATCTAAAATATAGAAGTAAAAATATTGGGTATATCATTCAGGTTTCATTTTTTTCTGATCCTATTTGACAGACTTCCTCACTTGGGCATTGTCACCCGTGATTGGGACATATTTTGACGGCAGCACTTGGCTTAATATTTGGAGTCACGTTTTTGAGGGAATGTGGATTTATAATTCCAAAATGACAGTGAAATGTTGAATGTATCTTTTAAGGCGACCACTCTTACATACATGTTCACCCAATAAAGATCAGTTAACTCATTTTCCATATAGTTAAAGTCGTTTTTCTATGCTGTGCATGCTCCAATTTGCACATTATGACAAACTGCATGTCGTTTTCTTTTTTTATGGCGTTAGGCGGCCTAACACAAACCAACCATATTGCATTGGAGTCGCTTTTTATTTTTTCATTTGAACTATAGGCACATTTCTGTTTAAAAGCTTGTTGGAATGTTTAATTAAATTCGTATAACGGGGGTAAATGCAAATTAGCTCATAATTAACACAGGCTGGTATAAATGCATTTCCATTTTTAGAGAGCAACCATTTTTTTAATCCTCTGTGTCAAACCACTAACATCAGTAGTCGCTTTGGGGGGCGACAAACATGTCTTTTGACTGCAGTGGTGGGTTTTTATAAATAAAAAAGACCCCTATAAACATGGAGCCGTGAGCATTTGATAGCAGCCAGTAATTGAATGCGCAACTGTAATGGTGTGATAATTACAACATGCGCTGTTTTTCCCCCTCCATGCGCAGCACCGAAGAGCTTTATCCAAAATAACCCGGAGGAATTTCACCCGACTCTGATGCGGTAATTACGTAGGTGGGGCCAGGTTAGCGGGTCAAATGGAAAGTAAAGTGTGTGTGTGTGTGTGTGTGTGTGTGTGTGTGTGTGTGTGTGTGTGTGTGTGTGTGTGTGTGTGTGTGTGTGTGTGTGTGTGTGTGTGTGTGTGTGTGTGTGTGTGTGTGTGTGTGTGTGTGTGTGTGTGTGTGTGTGTGTGTGTGTGTGTGTGTGTGTGTGTGTGTGTCTTGCTCGCAGGCACAGGCACATTATAAGAAGGTTGTTTAGAATAGATGAGCATGTTTTAACACTGAGAGCCTCCTCGGTGTTTCTCTCGGCATTTGACATCTGCGGTAAGAATCAAACACTGTTCCAAATTGTGTTCGTTTCTGTTTATACACGTTCTCATAATGTCTTTCCCAATCAGTTTTTTTTCGTAACCCCAAGTAATCCACGTGCCTTATTATAAACAAATAGCATACCTGCTCTAAAGGGGCATTACACCCATTTTCAACATGCGTGGAAATAATAGAAATGCAAAATATGGTGAAACATAGGCCTAATATGTGTAATGCTTTGACAATTATAGTAAAATGTTAAATTGGGTGAAATCCCCCTTTAATCAAAGGCAGGGTCGGACTCAACATGTAGATAAAAAGCAGGCTGTTATTGAGACTTTGCTTCAGTTGCCTATAAACTGGACACACAGTGGGTCTATAGCACATCGATGATCGAACTTAAATCCTAATGGGTAGCCTATAAAGGTTTAGGTCTTAACGTTTTCCTTCCCCTTGTATTTCCCCTTCCATTTTGTAATCACATTGCACGTCGAGTCCATTCAACCGGGGCGTGTTCTTTGTATGTAAATGTCTTTGCAGCTGGATAAATAATCTTGCCAACTAGAGAGCATTAAACATGTTTGCTGGATGATGTGGTGTCGGGTCTGTACACAAACACGCGGATTTGTCAAACAAACATTTGCTACCGATCTTTTGGAGTATATTATTGTTTAAGGAGTTTCCGAGGCGCCTCATTTCCTCTCCTCCGTGAAACACCTGCTCACCTCCAAGCACGTGGGGGGAAAAGAGAAAGCATAGACTAGCCCAGGGGTGGGCAATTATTTTTCCCAGGGGGCCAAATGAAATACATAAAATATTGTGGAGGGCCAAGACTAAAGGCTGAACTAAAGTAATATTAATTTAATTTCAAGATAAAAGTAAGAGTAAGACCAACCATTTTGACACCAGGGCCCACTATTTATTCAGTATTTGAGCCACGGACCACCATTTGATGACATTTTAGCCCCACAGATCCCAAAACTTTCTTCAAGATTTCTTTTGTTTTTGTCCACAATTCCAGGCTGGATTTTGGAAACAAAACAGGATAACAAAAATGACCATTCTCTTACATTCTCTGACTGAATGTGACTTTGGGCCTAGACTTTGGGCTAATTCAGATGATGAATATTTTAACTCTTGAGAGTGTAAAAATGAAACGGTCCATTTGGTTTCATTTATACGCTCTCAAAGAGTTACATCTGGTTAACCAACTTTCCATATTTAACCTGGAACTCTCTAAAGGACCACTGGTGGTCCCTGGGCCGGTCAGAGTCAGCCAAAGGGCCGCATTTGGCCCCCGGGCCGCATAATGCCCAGGTATGGAATAGCCTATCGAATCGCCTTGTTCAGCACTTTTAAATTGTGACATTTTCAGCATCACGACGACAGACAATACGTTTGCGATTTGTCAGTCACGTGGCCTATATTATTTATGTAAAACTAACCATACATCTGGAAGCGCAATTTTATCTATAACTACACATTGTCTGTCATTAATCTATAGGCCTACTCCCCCCCATGTTTAACAGGCCGACCAATAGGCTGCGGAAGTGCGGATAAACTTTTTTTTCTGCAGGGAATCTCGCACTTCAAATTGGCAGTAAACACGAGGGTGAAACGATATCGTATATTCTTCCTATACGAAATGTTTCTCCAGGCTAGGCCTTTAAAGCGCCAATATTCAATAGAATACATTGCGATGCCTAAAACCGTTTAATCTTATTAGAGCACATTAGTCTACAATGTCTCTTGGCTATATCTTGGTTATATATTGGAGGACCCTTTAAAGGGGTTAAAATGTGGCCAGCTGTGAAGGCAAAGTGTGCAGGCCCTTGGCAAGTTAAATCAATACAATGGCAACCATTAATAAAGATGAGACAAAATGAGATGAAAGAACTGAATTGAGCTGAACCGAGGGGTATAGAGCTCTACAGACGAATGGAACGGTTGGAATTCATTAAATAAATCTATTTCAGAAATATCTGCAATAAATGGACATAGCATCATGTGACAGAGCCGGAGGCTCCGTTACATGATGTTTCACATTTCCACTTAGAAAGTTATAAACTTCTACATTATTAACACATTCTAAATAGCTCTCAAATAGGGTCTTTTTGGGGACCAGAAGTCATCATCATCATTATCATCATCATCATTAGTAGAGAGCCTAAATATATTAAACATTTTTAAGGGGATATAGTTCCATAGGCAAAAACATGTTCTCCAAAATGAAGTATCCCAGACAGAGGACAGATATTATTTTGGGTATAGGTTTGTCCAGTGGACCACCTGTTGCTTTTGCCCTTGCAGTAGAGAACCTCTAAAGAATTATTTCGGATTTTTGAAGGTTTAGCAGTGGTGCATGCTAGCATTTAGACCTACAGATACTAAACCTTTCCATGCAGTTAAGGACCAATATTTATTTTGTATTTCTTTGTAATGCCTTCAAACTATTTAATTAGTAAACACCAGATTTAATTATTCCACTGATTTTAACATAACTAATTAATCAAAATGAATGTGCATTTGACTTAATAATGTTCACATTATAGTCCATGTGAAATGTCAAATGATTGCCCAAAGAAGCAAGGCTGAAATAAAGCTAGGATGGCACTGGGGAGGAAAAAGAGAATTGTTACTATAGGACTACGGTCATATTTTTCTACAGAGCTTATAGGAATCTCTGTATTTTCTTTTATCTCTATAGGGAATATATCCAAAGAACACCCACTGAAGTAGCACTTCAGCCTGACTTCAGGTCAGATTTTGTGATTTTCTCCTTCAAGGCCCTAACAGGCCCTTATACATCAACCTTGCTGTGATATTGAACAAATAACAGAATGGATATCAAGATAAAAATAATGTTCTAAGTGATTGTGTTTAATGGAGATATGTTGTAGGCAATGTTCACTGTCAATAGGCTACAGTATAGTGATAGAAACAAGGTAATTAAACACACACACACACACACACACACACACACACACACACACACACACACACACACACACACACACACACACACACACACACACACACACACACACACACACACTGACCTAAATTCGATGTGTATTTTATTAATGTAATTACTGTACCCTCATTTGAAGAACATGACTTAAATATAAAATTAAATTACTTTTTAACTTTACCACAGATCTGAAACGCTATAGGATCTACTACAATGTAAAATGAATACAATATATTCAGTGATGCACCCATGTCAATGACCCCTTTAGTTAGGGTTTAGGGTGACTTAGTATAGGTTGTTTTGAAATATTATTTCCACACACAAATCACACTGCCAAAAAGATTTGGTATAAATGCAACTTGAGTAGATTAAGTAAAACTCTCAGCTACAGTCCAGTATCTGTCAAGATTTGTTGTTCAATTGAGACATTGTCTAACTTATGAACTTAAGAAGTCAGCATTATGCTTTTGTTTGGCACTTTGTTGTGCCACCTGCCTATAAAGTGATATTCATGTCAGAATTCTCCTGATGGCTTTCCAGAAAATTGTGTGTTGTTGTGAACTGAGAACAGGTTTCAAGGCTTTGTACTGGTATCTCATTCTCTCGGCACCCTTCATACAGTATGTGTTTCTTCAACAACACAATTGATCGCGCTGCATCGCCTGTCATGAACTGTTAACCTAGCCTCTCCTGCTCAAAGAGTGAATGTGGGATAGGCTATACTACCCAAGTTTCAAATGCCTGTTGACATCTTGTAGACGTACTTGTCCAGGTAGTGAACTGGAACCATTCTGGACCTTTTTGCATGAGTCTCTGTAGCACGCACATTCATGCATGCATGTTTGTGAGAAAGAGACAGAAGCTGGATTGATTCCCTCAGATATGTAGATTTGCTCTGTGAATCCCAGTAGAGCTTGAGGTGTATCTGTGTGCACGTGTGCATGTGTGTGTTTGTCTGTGTGAGAGAGATGTTCAGATAGCAGCCTGCATGCTGTGGACTGTTTTCTTGTCTTCCATATCCACAGAGTGCTTTAAAAAAAACATGGCTTGTCTTTCATTGGCTGTCGACTGTCGCCAGACCTCAGCGTCCCGCTGTCTTCATAGGCCGGTCCGAGGAGCGAGAGGAGAGACGGGTAGGATTAGATGCACCAGTGGAGGTAAACCTGGGGTCAACTGTACAGCAACATGGGCGTAGTCACGGTTACGCGCTCTGGTTTCACTGCTTTGTCATCCAAGGCTTTGGACTTTGCTGTTGTATTTTCTTGTTTTGTTTAAGTAAAGCCATGCAATAACATCAGTAATTGCGGTGGGTGGCGACAGCGCCTATACAGCTTTAGTTATTAGCAAGGGCTCTTTTTTTGCATGGTGACAAGACATTTTATGCTCTGTTTTGTGAAATGCACACTCTAGGCCTGGGGGGTTTAGTTGTTCTATACAAGCCTACAGATAGGCATTTATTTTGGAGATGGATTTGACATTTTCAATGGATTCATGGTTTACATTCCATGCAGCGTGCATTTATGTTGAACATAATGTGCAGAATACTGTACATTGTACTTCACCCGTGAAAAGCGAAGTACAACTATGGCATGTTGACATAGACGTGTTAAGAATTTGCTTCGTAGGAACATTCTGCAGTTACACACATTCAAGTTACCTGGGTTAAGCTTGCCATTGAAAGTGTAAACATGACATGCTCAAAACGTCACATCCTTTCTCAAGAATGTACCTGCCGCAAATCCACCCGCAAACATTCGGATGCAGGACACCCAAAAAGGTAAGAATGTCACAGGTTTTCTTTGAGGGGGATTTCACAGACGGGCCCAAGCTGCCGTTATAGCCAAGCAGCTTAGTCACCCCTATGACACAAGGCACTAAGTGCATTCATGAAATTCCTTGTGGAGATTCCATAGGTTTAGCCCAAGCCCAGCTCAACCCGACAGAAAACCAGGTCAATACATCAGCTCTCTCCGTAAAGTGCCAAGGTCTAGGACATGATTTCTGATGAGGTGCTCTCTTTGTACTGCCATGCTATATTTAAATGAACAACATTCTGCTTTTGTTTTGCAGTGAGGATGGAGAGAAGGACCGACAACACAGCTATGTGTTAATACTCTACTGTATTTCCGAGGTTCCCAGGGTTCTTTCTAGTGTCTCTCTCATAGTTCTCATAGCAATCCTGGTCAGTGTTTTCATAAACTGTGATGTCCTGCAATCTTAAGGTCAGAGGGTGAACATTACTTTCCAACGTAAGTGTTTGAACGATGGCACATCACTGAACTGAACGGTGTGAGGATAATCATAGTTGTGCGTTAGGACAATGGGTGCCTACATCGTCCCATATGGCAGTTAGTATTAGCTATTGGAGTAAAGCCATTTAGTTTTTTATATGGTGCTTTCAAATTCATTCATCATGGGAAGAGACTAGTCAGAAACAAGTATGAATAGAGATATACTTCATGAGCAATGCCTAAACCGCATAGGATTCTATAGAAAAATTGTCTGACTCTACTGACTGCCTAAGGGCAGAGGTATCCAGCATTGTTCCTCCTCAAATGTTTTTTTTTTTTAAACAAAGAAAACATTTCTCGGGCCCTACATAAGCCACTATAATCCAAAAAGCAAGTATGTTTTTCATTTAGCAACATGACCCTTTCATTCAGAACTGAGGCCGCAGGTCCTAGTTAGCGTATGAAAACCTGAAGCAGTTATGTCACATACTTCCTGTAAGGCACTTCCTGTTACTCTTGCCTGTAATGCTTGCCTGTAACAGCTCTCTCTCTCTCTCTCTCTCTCTCTCTCTCTCTCTCTCTCTCTCTCTCTCTCTCTCACACACACACACACACACACACACACACACACACACACACACACACACACACACACACACACACACACACACACACACACACACACACACACTTGTTGCTTGCTTGTTGCTTGCTTGTTGCTTGCTTGTTGCTTGCTTGCACTGTGTTTTTCATAATGCTCATGCAGGAAGTGAATCATAATATTTTAATATAAAAGGTCTTACAAATACAGGGGTGCTTGTCGAAGGTATACTGCAATGGGTGTTTGTTCCACACTGTTGACCCATAGAAGCAAAACGCATGCAGGCCAGCAGTGGAGGTCCTAAGGGGGCGACTTGGGACATATTTAGGCAGGTAGTCATGTAGGTTGGAAGCGGGTGGTTGGAAGGTGCAAGACCACTGAGTGTTGCTAGGAAATATGTTCCTTATTATCTCAATTTTGCCAAAAACGACTTTAGGATACATTTATCCTAAAGGGAAAGGATGTGATTGACCCTCTTCCCAAGTCCCAACTTGTCTCTCTTGTTCCACTCAGGCGTTTCACCCATTGTAACAGCTTAAATGGGGCTTGTGGCCCCTCAGGCATCCATGGTTCCAAGTCTAAATCTGGTGTCAATGGCTCTCCTAAACGTTTTGAACATTTCTCGGTCTTTGTTTTTCTGTCTTTTTTTCTGTTTGATACATGCAATAGGAAAGCTGAAAGGGAGACCGTGTGAGGAGAGATGGCTCCTTCTGTCCTCGACCCCCATGAGGGACACACGCTCTGTAATATATAGTAACAAATAATATTGAGTGAGTTGACTGGGGATTTGCTACATTTGCTGGGGATTTACATACAGCATATGTATTGGAAATGTGCTGAAAATGTGAGAACCTACGTATGGAAAAGGTTAACGATTTACCTTTTTCTAGTAGTAGAACTAGCCATTCCCACAAAAACATTTTACACCTAGTAAGAACATACACTACCTGTTTCTACACAGTATAAGATTTTTCATTAAACAAAAGATATTTGCATAACCAACGCTTCACTGAGCCCCTCCCTATCCGCCCTTGTACAATGGGCAGGTTAGGAGAGGAAAGCTTGACTAGGAAAGCTTGACCTGCATAGCAACAGTTGCTGAACTATTTGGACTGGATAAACTCTATCTCAAAGGGTGGGGTTTTGAGAAGGGCTCATTGTAACATGCAATCTGTTGATTGGTCAATACGATCATGTTGTCATCATCAGACTTTAAAGGTAGGGGAAGTGATTTGAAATTCATGGTGTAGTACCAGCCTGGTGCACTAGGGGCCCCCAACAGTAGCTACACTATGTGAACCTGCTGCTTGCTCCTGATTGGAGGAGAATTGTGGTGACCTGGGGAACTTTTATTAGCTCCTCTGCTAACGTGGGGGAGGGGGAAACTCCATATGTGGTTTCCACAACTTATAATAGAGCATTTTAACAGAAAAAAATATTTTTTGGGTGATATCTGACAAAAGTGAAATCACTTCCCCGGACTTTAAGAAACCGTCACTAGGACTTGGACACGAGAACGTAGGTGTGCTCCGTCGCAGTTGCGCCAGAAGCCCAACGTAGTTAAGGAAGCAGGCTGCGTCTCTGGTTTCCATGGTGATGCTCTTCTACAGCGTACCTCTCATCCACGTTGTTAATAAGATGCCAAGAGCTACGTTTTGCCGTCGGATGAGAGGGTCCGACGGCCCCGAGGCTTATATATCGAGCACTGAGCCATTCATCAGTGACGTTGTACATTGCATGTCTGAGTAATGTTAAACTGGCTAGTATGTGTACAGCATCCAACTTGTGAAACAACATGGGGAAAAAATGTCACATTTAGTGACTGTGGAGTACAGTTCTTTCCTTTGATGTTGGTGAGTAAAAATCTACATGATATGCAGATTTTTACACATATCATGTGGATTATGTTCATTAGTCAATTCCTTTCTTATATATTATACCCCCCCGTCCAGAAGTTATTTCTGCACACATCTTGGATATCAGAATCAAAACCCAACCAAAGGTAGATAAAATAAATAGAAATACTATGCAAACACTATGAAGGAAAAACACGATTCATATAACATAGTAGTGAGTAGCAAACAGGCCATCTGAGGCGTATGAGACAAATGTGGACCATGTTCTATAATAGAAATATAATATAATAGAAATATAATAGATTTAACTTGAAGACAATGTTTATTTGTGTAATGGCCCCCGGGATGGTGAACTTTTATTATGAAGGGCTTCCTGCCATATTGGCTGAAGTTTCCTGTCCAAACTTCAGCAGCACATCAATGGACAATTGGACATGATTAGGTAATCAAGTTCACCTGTTCTGCTGCCACACCCGGCTGCTGTAGTTGCCAGGAGCAGACAATAAAAGAGGCTCAGTGGTAGTGGATCGAGGACTTCATATGTATGGGACCTGTACAGAAAACTGTGTGTTAATATATATAATGTTTTGTTATAACTTATGGAAAGAAAGGCTAAAGGAAAGGTCTGACGGGCGAAAGACAAACTTTATGGGACAAATGGACACCAAGCAGTGAAGCACTTTAGCACCCAGCTGAAAAGGGGACAAGGTGAATGTCTTTAATGTTATTTGGTCCAAGGGGGGTCTTATTGTGGTTTATTGTAGGTTTTTTTATTGTAGTTTTCATATTGTATTTTGATACTGTACTGAATGTGATATGCAGTTAAGTTTTATTGGAATTTGTGCTTTATGCTGAGATGACATGTTGAATATTGGATGTTCTATCTAATTATGATGCATTTTCATGGCACTGTGTTGTCAGTCCTACGTTGATCACAATAAAGAAACTTCAAAAAGCATCAATTCAGAGTTCAGTTTAATAACTCACCACCTGTTTAATCCATTGAAAAACTTGGCTTATGTTAGCAGACATGTGTTGGACTCTTGCTTGAAAATATATGCAGGTAAAAGGATCTTTGAGTAAAAGAAATGCCCCAAATGTTAAATTGTGGCAGCCCTACCTGTGGGGTGAGCCACCTATAGGGTTTGTCCGCAATACTGTTATTGCACAACCTCATGCTTTTTGACTGGCACTAGCTCCAAAGCATGGAATTTGAAGATTACTCATATGGCAGCAATATGGATTTTTTTTCTTCTGAGAAATCCTTTGTGTTCCATTTTATGAACTTTAAGCATATAACATAATGTTTGTTTAGATTCTAAACAAATGTTATATGCTTTTAAGCCCTTTTAAGTCTTCTAAACTTTAGAACTCTTAAAAGGGCATCAGAGCCATCTAGATGTTCCACTACGGAGGTACAGCATACACAGGAAGTAGTCGGTTATGTGACCTCACATGCTTCATGGGTTAGGACATCTTTGACTATCTGCTGTTGGGATTATATTTAACTTTTGAACAAGCTCTGCAATATTGACAGTTCTAAGTATATATACAACATAATTGTTCTAAACTATTCAGTGACAACTAAAATCTATGATTTGCTATTTGCTAAAAAAAAATATGACTTAAAAGAAGGGCTTAGAGTCAATAGCACCCAGTATCGCGAAAATGTCAATTCTTAACAGTTTGTATGAGGTGCTATTGGAGAAACTGGGCACTATGGTTGTCAATATATCATTTGCAAATCATAAAATAAAATGCGAGAATAACCTGTGACATGTTTTTGTTCAGCCGTCTGCCTATAGTCATTAATACACAATGTTTGTTTGTCTGTCTGCTGGATCCCATTAGAGCCCATTTGCTCTGGTAAAGGGTTTGTCAGTCTCCCTTCGCCAGTAGTGCGAGACGCAGTAGAGGCCGCCTGGCTCCATGAAGTGAAAACTGAGGTGTCAGAACTCTCCAGATGGCTCTGAGTAGAGCCAGACAAGTCTGTGCACTTGCATGGTTTAGAACCAGGCAAGTCTACGGACTTTAAGGTTTGTTGGAGCTCTAATGATTGACTGGATAAAGGTTCTGCCTGGAAATCTGAAGGTCCCAAAAAAGAGGAAAACAATCAAACCTTAAATGGCGAAAAGTTGTCCGAGACCATAAACTATAGGCTAGACATGTCTGTTATTCATAGTTCTAGTTAGTTAATGGGGTTAGATGGTGGATTTTGGCATTTCCAAAAAAAAAATCACCATTCACTTTATAATTCAGCTTAACTGTGGACAAATGCTGGAACTTTTTACTTTGAAATGTTTCTAGTATTTAACTTGAATGTCCAATGCATTCTCAATGGAAATATCATGTTTGCCTGAAAATGAGTCTTTGAAATGTTCCATAGTTTTATAAGTGCAATGCTTTCATATGTGAGAAATTCTTCAAGTGTTTGAGTTTGGAAGCACTCATTTGTATCAGTATTGATCGGTGACTTTGGAGGAGTGCTTCCAAACTCCGGCACTAGTCCTAAGTCACTGAACATCCCTAGGCGTACCATTCAATGCAGGTGGTTCACCTTTTAATACAGGACCGTGTCTATGTTCCCTCAGCTCTATGTTCCCTCACCCTAACCTTAGCCTCTGTAAAATTATACCTAACCCTTGAGGGAACATAGAGTCGACAGAACATAGACATGACCCCCTGGTGGCACACCAGTATTGTCAATTCCGTTTATATTGATTTCTAAAAGTAAAGAATCAAGTGGGGTTTGAACTCACAACCTCCAGATCATTTAGCCAGCATCCAATCTCACTGAGATACTTAGTAATTGACACGCACTTTGCTTACTTGCTTATGAGTGTCCATCGATGTTCAACGATGACGTTGCTCCATACAGGAATTATGGTTCTTGTGATTGAGTTTGTTCTGTGCAGACCGATGCGTGATCCATGGACTTTGTCACAAGAGGGGAAGGGGGAAGGCAACAGTGGTGGTAGATGAAACTTGGGCACGTTGGTGCCTCTGTGCCAGACACTGTACTCTCCTCTCTGTGAACCTCTCCTGAAGATGAGGGATTCCCTGGTGGCAGGTAGATCTCCAGGTGTGGCGATCAACAGCCAACGACACTAATGCTGGAGGTTCTTCTTCAGGAGGGTTTTAATGTGGTCCTTGTACCACTTTTTCTGACCCCCAGCGGACGTTTGACCAGATGAAAGTTGGCCGTAGAGTATTTGCCGGGGTAGATGATGGGCTGGTCGGGCATGTGATCTCATCACATGCCCGACCCATCTGAGGTGTTTTGGGGCAAGGAAAACGGTGATGCTGGGTATGTTAGTCTGGTTGTAAATTTCTGTGTAGGCGGGCACCCTGTCTGCCCACGTTAGACCCAGGATTCTTTGGAGGCAGAAAATGTGGAAGGCCTCTAGGCTGTGTGTGTCTCTGGTAGGGGGTCCAGGTTTCAGAGCAGTAGAGCAGTGTAGATGGACATACTGCCTTGTACACAGCTGCTTTTGTGGAGATAGTGAGGTTCCTATTCTGGAAAACTAGGGACCTTATCCTTACACACAGACACACAGACGCACGCACGCACGCACGCACGCACGCACGCACGCACGCACGCACGCACGCACGCACGCGCACACACACACACACACACACACACACACACACACACACACACACACACACACACACACACACACACACACACACACACACACACACACACACACACAATTTTTGTATCTGCGCAAGGACTGCATATGAAAATCACAACGCAAATTATCTCCTTGTTTTTCGGAAATTGAGAATAACCATATTTCTGTATGATGCGTATAATGCTCCCGTGGTTATTTGGTTATATTACTTTAAAATGTGTTAAGGGCTACAGTGGAACGAACCAATCAAACCTCTGAAATATGCATGCTGGACGGAATTAGTCAAATTAAAGGCATCATTAGAGATGATGCGTTTGGGGCATCTGCAACCCCAGGCCCAGTCATTCCACAGAGGAAAGGCAGGTAACCTGGATAATAGCAAGTTGCTGGAGGCTGAACTCATTTTCAAGTGTTAACAAGGTCATTTGGAAGCTGCAAGATGCTCCACTGTATGTAAATGTTCACTAATAAGCCCTATATCTCTGAGTCATCTCAGATGGATTGGAGCGTAACACAGCATTTTATGCTAAAAAGCTGCAGGCCACATTGTAAAATGGAGCATAACTATTTATGTAGAAAGAAAGAGGGGAAAAGGCAGAATGAATTGCTTAAGGTTGAACTGAGGCGTCCATGGTCTTCATCTTTCTTGCAGCACTTTGTTCACCACACAATGAATAAAGAGGTTTAAGCTTTTTGCCTTGTCAAAAAAAACCTGTGTAGGGCCATCAAGCAAGATGTGTTGGAAGTCCTGCTCGGCTGTTAAGCGATTTTGCAGCTTTTTATTCAAGCTGTCAAGTCAAACAATTAGGAGATAATGCGGCCTTGGTTTGTGAATTACGAACATGTCAAGAGACCGCACTAAAAGAGCAACGACAGATGCCACTTATCACCCCAGCAGCCCTTGCTGCGTGACTGTATCATCAGAGAGGAAATGTAACATTCTGATGTTTGCATAAGAGAAGTATTAGTAGCAAGTCAGAAATGTAATTCCTTCCATCCTGTCCCTCTCGCAAGGGGGGTTGACCCCCCCCTTCCCTCCCCTTCATAAAAAACATACAATGATTTTTTTTTTGCTCTCTCCCAAAAGCTAACAAAACAAACGTTGTGGGGTGGGGTGGGGTGGGGGGTGAGAGCACACAGAAAGAAAAGCATCCTCGCTGATCTTCGTCCATTTCCAACATCGCTTCTTGTATATTTTTTGGTGGAAATCCTCTTAGAATGCAAAGTAAATAGATTACGATACAGTGGGGGATTAGGGCTCGCGCGGCGCTGTCAGATTAGCTGGTGAACGCGGCGCGTCGACAGCTCTGACACGGCCATGGCTGCTGTTCAGGAAAAGGGGGCTCCGCGCCACGCTTTAAAGTCGCTTGTTGGCTCCCGTTCATGAATAAAACTGCAGCCCATAATCTCGGCCAACACACACACACACACACACACACACACACACACACACACACACACACACACACACACACACACACACACACACACACACACACACACACACACACACACACACACACACTTTAAAAGAAATTAAAATGCATATATAAATAGTAAATACATATACACTTCACATGAATACATGTGCATGTACTGTACACACGTGTGTGTATTTGTATATATACCTTCCTTTACACACAAACAGAATGAGCACGATTTATTTATTTAAACCATGCCTTATAACAACAGTGTTTATTATTGTATTAAAACAATACTTTAGAAAAGTAACATTACCAATTATTAGCAAGGTAACATTAACAATCACACTCTAATAGAACATAATCATATGTACATAAGACAGCCTTTTGGTATATATAAATATACATTTTACACAACATACTTATCAATAATGTAAATAGTAAACTAAATAAATTATATTGCTGGTGTGATAAATAACAATATGCTACTAATTTGTTACATATTTTAGAAAAAATAAGTTCTCTATAAAACATGTACAAAAATATTTTTTCCGGTAGTTTCCATGTTTTTCCAGTAGTGAAACTGAAGATTAATTTTAAACCAGTCCAAAATGAACCACTTTGAGCGTTGCGGGGTCTTCCTTCTCCTGTGAGAGAACAATCAGAAATGTTATTACTGCTACTGTAACTATACTCACAGTATTTCACTTCTGTTGTCCAAATACTGTTTGCTGTGAAAGCATGATTCAATACTACTAATGCTACTACTAGGAGGGCACACTTTGTAGAAGGAAAATCTCCACCAGAAGGCATGCCCTATACCTCTCTCTGTCTTCCTATCTGTCTGGGGCACATGGTGACGTTTTGGAGTGTGCATGTATGAATAGGCATGAGGCAACGAGGGGAAAGGATTGTCATTACATCAGTGTATATAGTGTAACCTAAGTGAAAGGTTTTATAGTTGGATAGGGAACACGGCTATATGGCGACGGTGAAAAGTAGTTTGGCATGTTGTCATCTATAGATCAAACCGTACAGTTATATCTATATTACCAGTAAGACACCATGAGGGTGAACCTATACCTCGGCAGACTTTTCGGGCATACTCATCGCCCACTCATAAGAGTGCTTTACAGTCCAAGAGCATTACGGTAGCTAAAATTGAGTCTAACCTGGAACAAATTAGTAACAAGCTGATTTTTTTCAGCGTATGTTTAGGAATGACATACTAAAAGCCCCCGTGAGTCCCCCTTGTGCTCTCTGAGATATTCAAGATGGCGTACAAACATTTTTTTGAGATTGGAAGTTTCCATGAAATCCAATATGGCTGCCCAATATGGCCTTCTTGATATTGGCACGAATATACACTAATATTGTGGCCGCCATATTGGATTTCAATATTTCAATACGGCCGCCACAATATGGCGACCACAATGTTATCACACAAACATTTATTTCATTGTTACATGTCAAATTCAGCTCTGATATTTATTTCAGACAACAAAATCAGTTTTTCTCTTCTTCTGAACAGTTAGTCTTGCACCAGTGACTTAGCCTCAGTCACATCACAAGTGGTCACATTATGTATACATTATTATATACTACAATATTTTCAACATGTCTGTTAGGTGGAGACCATTTATGAAAAGGGTAATGACTTACATTTCTATCATCTCTGCCAGCGAGGATGGTTTCTGTAAGACAGTGAAACATGAAAAACTGTCAGAACAGGCCTTTACACACAAGTCAAGTAAACATATTTTTTTACACTCAAAAATTTCTCTCACTATCACTGTCAAATAAAGTAGAACGTGCCAAGAAAAGTAAATTAACATTTCTCTGACCAGGGATGGATTAACCCTCACAAAGGTCAATGAAGGCCCCCAGTAGTGCTTTTCAGTGCCTCAAACACAATACCGCACCGTCCAGTTTCCCTGAAGGGCCCCTGAGAGCCAAGGGCCCCTGGGCTGCACCACAACGACCCCATGGCACATTTACATGAACCAGTCTCTGACATTGGCTCTAATCTTTCACTGTAGAATATGAAAGACAATAAACATGCATAGAAAACATTGTGGTATAATAGTAAGATATAATGCCTTTAAAGGTAGAGTTTGACAGTGAAAACTTTGGCCTGATGTTTTGTGTAAGCTTCTAGTCTTTTACTTAAGAGCAAAAACTAGAACAATTTACAAAACACTTTTAGTTATGATTGATTATTTGATACTTTAGTTTATATTAGATATTTTCAATGCACAAGAAACACTGTGGATGTAATGAAACATGCCTCTGGTCTTGTGGGGTTAAATGTTAACTCCAGAAAGTAATTTGGTTGACTGGGGACACACAGGCTCAAAATCATCTGTCGCTTATGGCATTGTCAGTAACAAATATTTTGCCAAACAGCCTACTGTAGTAATGATGACTCAGTGATTGTATGTTGATTATTTAAAGTGAATTGTATTTGTGATGTAATTACTTGCAACTGCCTCCTAGTACTGTAGACCTGTAGGCTATAGTTTGTAACCTGCTGTAAGATAAACATTTAAACCATGGGAAACCATCAGCATATGGAAAAATCATTTATATGCAAACTCTTGAAAGTGGCACCTTTCATACAAGCCACTTTACAAGAAAAATACGTTGGATCTTATATCTGTTTTGCATGTCATATACAGTATAATTCTTATAAATCACAAAATTATATATGTTTTATATATGTTAAACTTTACAAATAAATACTTATTCTTATATGAAAGGTGCCACTTGCAAGAGTTCTCATATATATTTTCTTCCATATGGGATGGGAAAACTAGTTGAAACCATTATAGCCATCACATTTTTTAATGTTAGGCTTGATTCGCTGTGAGTGCTTGGGGTCTGTTCTCTGTATCATCCCTGGGTGGGGTTGGCAAAAGCTTCCCATGTCCCCTAGGGTAGATACCCACAGAAAAAACATGCAGTAATACTGGTCTCTAACCTGCTTCCCCCTGACCAGCCAGGGCACCTGACGGAGGGGAAAGGAACTGGTCGGAATAACGGGTTCCTTCCATGCTCTACATCCAACCAGGGGAACATGTTCTCATGTTATACTCTGCTAAAAGAAGTCATAATATCATTATAATATATTTTATTGTTGGCCCAAATTGTTCACAGTACAGCCATGTTTGATGGTTGTCTGTTGCAACAAATGCATCAAATGGAAGTGGTTGGATTAATTTTACTCCTCCTACAACTTTCTAATCTCAATATATTTGACAGATTCCCAGAAGTGATAGAGAAGAGATTGAAGTGTCTCCTGCTTCTGAGCAGCTTGTTAATGTACAGTAAGCTACACATTTTGCCACCAATCCCAGCACTGTTAAAACAGATGTCAAATGGATATGGACTTAAAAGTCCCCCAGGTGATGTGTCCTACTTAAATGCCCCACATGGCATTTCAGGTCTATAACCATCCACTTATGTTTTATGGGTCTCCAACGACCTCTCCTTCTGATTCAAGCACAGTAGATCCAAAGTGTTAATTTAATAGGCTAATAGGTTTAATAGGTTATCAATATTAAGGGGTTAGCATTAATGTTAATTATGTGGCGTAAAACCGACACTAGACGTAGGGACATTGTTAGACTTTAGAGACAGAGTGATGACATCTGTGAGCCAGAGTCCTATCATTGGAAGGATGCAATGACAATTCAATAGTTAAACGTGATTTTTTTTAATGCTATGAGTTATCTCTTCCTTTTTGTTATTCAAAGTGCCATTGCAAAGCTTGTTTTTTTTTTTTTTTTTTTTTTTACAGAGTTGCACACTGCTGTGCTGTCATGTGCACAGTACGATAATTGGCCCATTTACAAGCACAAGACATGTTGCATTGTGACACAACATGAGCTTGCAGATCCTTGCAGATAAATCATACCGGTACTCAATATTGCAGCAGTTCTGCAACATCACAGAGCTTGATTAACTTAATCCATTTGTAGCAGTTTGTAGAGAGACACTCAAAAAGAGGTCAGTGATCTATAACGATTTGTCTTGTGTTCACTTGGTGTTGTTAAAGGCTAAACATATTTATAGATTGCACTTTATTGATCAAATGTTCATACCATTGAGCAAGCTAGAGTACTTAAAGGTGACAATGACAAAGAATTACAAGAGAAACAGGTCATTGGAGATTGTTCACTATACCTCTAATATATATATATATATACTGTATATATATATATATATATATATATATATATATATATATATATATATATATATATATATATATATATATATATATATATATATATATATATATATATATATATATATATATATATATATATATACTCACAGTGTTGATGTACTTAGAAAGAAAGAGTGCTGATGTACTTGGAAACTTATGGTCCATTTCACTACATTTGAGACAGCGAAATCATTTTGTGGCAGAGGTATATGCCGCAGCAGATTGTATATCTGCCACGGCAGATATGCCTCATATTGATTTGGCCCTTCCTGGAGACTGGTTGCCGACACCAGGAAGGAAGCTGGAGGGATAGCATTTGTATAGCATATGCACCTTTTCACATTCCACATGGCCAGAAGAGACAGTGCTTTTGGAGGTGTGATCTATCAATAGAGGCCTCTCAACGTGATTCCAATGTGGGGTTGATTGTATGTTGTACACGATATATGGAATTGTTGTAAGAAATAATCCCCTGATATGGAATATCAAAAGCCTGTTTGATATTCATTGCCCTGATATTCACACAAGATCATTTGCACCTGACAAACAGTGACATTTGTAGTATTTACGGCAAAGCATGTTGGGTCCATTGTTTCATAAGCCTGTCAATGTACGTTGTAGGATCCATATTTGGGGTCGATGTTATAAAAATGTATCAAATTCTCACCACACACACACACACGCACACACGCACACACACACACACACACACACACACACACACACACACACACACACACACACACACACACACACACACACACACACACACACACACACACACACACCAAAATGCCTGAATAGGTTCTCTGCTCGTTCAGTAGGTGAAACACGTTGTCATCGTCACGTTCTGAATACAAACCATTGTCACTCACGGCGATCTCCCTCGCTCTGAGCCTGTTTTAATATGGTTATGATTGACATTAAAACCCTGCCACCATAACACTGATATTTAAAATGCCGATGCAAATTCCTTTTCCAATAGCCTACAGGGCGGATTACCGAACGACACAGCGATTCGGTGCCGAGACAATTGCTAATCGGCTGAAAAATGGAATTATTAAAATAGTAGAGAGCAAGGAGGGGGTTGGATATGTGGAAGGAAAGAGGGAGGCAAAAAAAAGTCAGAAGACGTCATGTTTGTTTTACCTAATAGGTATTTTCTGTAAATAAGTTAAATAACTAACTCATGATCACAGACATCTGATACTAGGAGCAGAGAGCACTCAGGCTACGTTTCGAGTACAAAACCAGACTACATTGCCAGAGAATTGTTGTTAGGGCTCATAACTGTGGCCCTGAAACAGGCATGGTGAGGATTACAAGTGATTTGTTGCAATACGGGCTGCCTCTCCTGCAGCAGGTATGAAAAGTGAATGTGCAATGTGCATGGCAGCTAGTTTAGAGAGTTTAAGAACGAAAAATAACTAGCTTATATGCATGTGTCCAGTGCCACATGCATATAAACTAGTTACTGTATATATGCTAGGAAGTTATTTTTCACACAGCGAATGCACACTAGGCCTATAATACATACGAATGAAGGGCATACACAAGCAGGTATTGGGGGTGAATTCATCAACATAATGTAACAAGAGTGGAACGCGCGCACGCACACACACACACACACACACACACACACACACACACACACACACACACACACACACACACACACACACACACACACACACCTGCTTGTCTCCATGACCAGATGGTATTGGCACCAAGAGTCGGCTGAACAATCTCCTCCTTCACCCTTCTCCGATTGGGTCGTCCAACACCACTGTGAACCAATTAGAAGAGACCTGATTAATAACTTACAGCAGCACAGATCAAACAACACATTAGAAAAGTTGATGCAAGACTCAGAAGTGCCATTAAAGTGATACCGCAGCATTCGGACCACAGTATTAAAATATAATAATTATAATAGCTTATAGCAAAACATAACAAAGAATCGCACCTGTGTAAAATGTGTGTGTGTGTGTGTGTGTGTGTGTGTGTGTGTGTGTGTGGGGGGGGGGGGGGGGGGGGGGGGGGGGGGGGCAAAGTGCACACAACGCAATGAATATTTCAAATGTGGCACAACACATACAAACACAGAAAGATGTGCATGGGTGCATGGGCTAGCACCCTTCAAAAATAAAATGGGATTTTATTTTTGTTAGTGGTGTGAGTAAGTTAGTGGTGGAAATCGGCTCGCCAACATGTGACATGTGTCCATCAACAGTCACATCACACATAGATGAGTGAGATCCTCTGTCATCGGCTTCATCGATTAAGCCGCACCCATACCATTTTCGGTTACAGGACTTTTATTGAGCTGTAGTTACTTAGTACCAGTAGTAGTGTTTCAAATCAAATATAGGCATTTTCATTTGATATATCTTGGGTTGTTTCGCATGCCATCGTGTTTGGTGGGGCAGTCAGGGCATTTAGGGGGGCATTGCCCCCCCATGCCCATGCCTAGATCCACCCCTGGACGAGCCCTCCGCCAGCTTCTCCAGTCATCTCGGGCATTTGCACCTTTCTTTAGTACCACATTATAAGTAGGTGTGGGACGTCCTGTCTGTGGCTGACTACCTCACTGCAGATCTTTATGTACTTAACATACTTAATCCTCTTCGTTCCCGGTGGAACATAAGGCATGCGACTATCTGCTTCCATCTGGTCCTGTCCTGTGCAGCATGTTGTGCCTCGCCCCATGTCAGCGATGCCATCTTCAGTTCTGAGGTCACAGTTCTATGCCAGGTTGTTTTTGGCCTCCCTTGTTTCCGCTTTCCAGGTGGAGTCCATCTTAAGGGTACCTTAGGCATGGTGTTCTGATCCATCCAAAGGACATGTCCGAGCCATCTGAGCCGCCTGTGTTTGATTTCCTGCGCCACGTTGCAACAGTTGGTCTTTTTGTACAGGACCTTGTTGGAGATCTTGTTCGGCCAAAAGATGCGACAGATCTTCCTGAGGCATCCATCGTGGAATGAATTGATTTGATTCATGTCACTGACACCATTAAAAGGTTTATGTAAAACCTTTTAATCTGCTGGTATTTACCTATTTTGTCTTTGTTTTTACATCGATATTTAAAATTTGGCACTTAACAATTCTACAATGGCTTTGCCACCCTGGCTCCTGTTTAGCCGGAATGACAAAATATCCTCCCATTTCCTCACTGGTCTGGAACACGAGTAAGAGACAAGCAAGCGAGATAGAGAGAGAGAGAGAGAGACAGAGAGACACAGTGAGAGAGAGAGAGACAGAAAGAGAGAGACAGTGGGGGCCAGCAGTTATCAAATGGAATGTTGGGACGTTTCCCAGATTCCCGTCTCCTCCTCTCTGAGTCGGATTTGGGAACGGCGGTGTCACTGAGATGCTCCCCAAACCACCATTGTGCTTTTCTCTCTCTCTGTCTCTCTTCCCCTCTCGCTCTGTTTTTCTCATAGAGCCAGATGGGAAAAGAAGCAGTAGAAGGCTGGTGCTATAATGCCTTCCCCTCGCTGTATCAGGGGCTAAGCTTGTCATTGGCTCCACATGAGAAACAATGAAACTTCATCAGGGACCAGATTACAAGAAGGGGGGGGGGGGTATGAGGAGGAGGCTCAACATAAGAAAATGTTCGAAAAAAGGGGGAATTTGTGCGTCAGAGAGTCATTTTGTCTCTATTTCTTGTCATCTTTGGGGAAGTGTGTGAATCTTCTTGCTTAGCCAACGTCTGTAGAGTAAGGCAAAGAAAGACCTGTGGAGTGGTTGTGTACTCACTTAGACAGTTGACAAAGTGTTAACCAAATGGACCTGTGGAGTGGACTGCACTAGTAGGAAGACAAAGTCCCCTAATCCTTTTAGGTCTCTCTGCTTTCCTTTTAAAAAGGAGCTGAACAGTGTGATGTGTTTTGGGTGGCATGGCATATAGCATCTTCTTCTTTCGTGTATCAGCGTCATATGTTCAGTGTAGTATCGAGAAGCCACGCCATCGTCTCCGGTCCCACGTGGAAGAGGCCATCCTCTGAAGGAGGTCTGTACAGTGGACAGGTGGTAAGGTTGTGGTCTGCAGTCTGCTCGGGCTCGCCACACTCGCATGCTGCGCTGTCTGCCAGGCCCCACTCCTTCATCTAAAGCGACTGACCCCAGTACGGAGGTGGTTTAGCAGGGCCCAATGCCGGCGCGGTATGTTCTCCATCAAATCATTTTAATTATAAGCACTGTGATTTGAAAGTTGGGTTGTTTACATGCCGTCATGTTTGGTAGGGCAGTCAGGGCATTTAGGGGGGCTTTGCCCCCCCATGCCCATGCCTAGATCCGCCCATGCATGTGACCTGTAAAACAGACATTCTCACTCACCGTGAAGCAGACGTGTCCAGAGAGGTCTGGTTCTGCTCTGGCTGTCTTCGTATTGGTCCATCTGTATGTCTGTCACATGCCCCATTGCTGCCTCTGACAGGATCCTCTGACACACACACACACGCACACACACACACACACACACACACGCACACGCACACACACACACAGAGCGTTAAGAGCTAACATGTCCGTTACACCTAAAGGAAACAATCACTCAATTAGCCATTCACCTGAGAGAGGAATGACAAACAGAGAGGGGGATGTTGTTATTGTAGGATTTTATTAACAAGTTTTAAATGAAAGCCATCTATGTCCGCACAAATACTAAACTTTGCCCATATTAAACATTTTATAGACATGATTTTACAACATAATTGTGGTCAGTGGACACTCAACATACACATTTAATGAGTGTTTCTCTTTCTGTTGTAGTTAGAGTAAGGGGTAGGCAAACTATAATTGTGCAACTTTATAACTTTTCGGGTCCAAATACATTAGCAGTTTTCTGTTGTCACTTTGGTAATACAACATGCACAGGCCCTTGAATTTGTCACAAATAGCTCATACTGTATAATAGCTTGCCTCTTAGGCAATAGTAGCATAACAAAATATACTGAATCTAATTGTACAACAGCTGCTGGTGTTGACCACATCATCAGAATACCTGTAATTGATTATCCACGTTGAATTCACCACTGGTCACATCACAGGGACGTGACGAATGAGGGAAGGACACTGACTGTACACATCATCATGACTGATTAGATTAACTATAGGCTCAGCTGTAGAGCACCAGGATGGTATACAATGATAGTTGGAGAGCCATGCCTCAGCTGGCTGTACAATACCCATTGTACCTGTGTCAGAGTACCCGTTCCACCCATCTGTCTGCCATTACTGTATGCCCATATACCGTCATTTCCGGACTATAAGCCGCTACTTTTTTCATATGCTTTTGACCCTGCGGCTTATACAACGGTGCGGCCAATCTATGGATTTTTACATGTGTTTTTTTAACAGGGGTTTTCAACAGGTGGTCCAGGGACCACCAGTGGTCCCTAAGAGGGTTCCAGGTGGGCCTCCAGACTAAATGATGGAAAGTTGGTTAAGATGGAAGTTAGATGATCATGTTTACGCTCTCAAGAGTTATGATATTCACCATCTAAATTAGCACCACTTAATTAATAAGTCATTGCGCGGTCATTTTGATCTCTATGTTTTTGCCTGTTTTGTTTGCGAAAATCCATGCTGGAATTGTGGACAAAACCAAAAGAAATTTTTAGTTTTGGGTTCTGTCACTTCTGTGGGGTGAAAATGTTGTCAAATGGTGGTCTGTAGCTCAAATGCTGAATAAATAGTGGTCCCTGGGATCAAAAAGGTTGAAAACCACCGCTCTAACATGAAGCTTGTTGTCTGGTGCGGCTTATAGTCAGGCGCGGCTTATACATGGAACAATCAGCATTTTGCCCCAAATTTAGCTGGTGCGGCTTACGTATATTCAGGTGCGGCTTATAGTCCAGAAATGATGGTATGTCTCTCTGAGTCCCTTTATTCCAATTGCAGAAAAATACAGAGTTACAAGCCATCATGTAGAATATTGAGCGAAGCCTTGTGTTTTGAATTGACGGTGCTGCAGTGTATTGAGTCAGATACATACATACATACAATTGTACATCTATGGTAATAGACAGACAGGCAGCCTCATTACAATACATTTACACTCACTTCACAACTGTGATAGAGTAGTGGTATAGGGACGGGAAGCGCTTTTCCAACACACTGAAGCTAACAGGATTTTTTTTCTCTGAATCAGACGGCCGTTAACAGGGAGAGGAAGAGAAAGGAGGTGGAGGAGTGGATCTTAAGATAAGTCATTCCTCTCTTCCATTGAGAGGCCCTGCAGTCATATCAGCCATTGTGAGGGGAGGAGGGGGGCAGGCGGAGAAGGAGAGAGCAGTTGGCTCACTTTGCTCACTCACTCGCTCCTCTCGGCTAAACGCAGCCGAAGGGAGAAAAGGGAGGAGAGTGATACGGCGAAGGGGAGAGAATAAGGCCTTCGTTGGCTTGTCGCCCTCTCACAATGCGCTATCTAACCAAATCAACACACTTGTCAGCCAGACAGCTCTGAGCCATTTCACAAACCCACATTACAAAAGCAAAGCATTGTAAAGCCCAAATGTGTGTCTATCTGCATGTGTGTGTGTGTGTGTGTGTGTGTGTGTGTGTGTGTGTGTGTGTGTGTGTGTGTGTGTGTGTGTGTGTGTGTGTGTGTGTACGCGCGCATGTGCCTTCATTTGTATGCTGAGGATCTCTGTTCATCAGCAGTTACAAAGGACGTGTAAATACCATGCTGTGTGGATAAAAATACCATATCTCTACACACAGTCTCACTCAAAGCTCATCTGATGTTGGCACACTGGAGGAAAAAATGTGCATTTTATAGAAGAATCTAAGTTTTTAAAGCTCCTTTTTTGTCGCTGATGTGCAAAATCAACATAGGAAAAGAAAAGGCCAGAAAAAAAAAAACAAGACAAAGTGAGTAAAGTAAGGTCATCCCCATGTTGGAGGAGTGAGTGAGGAGTGACATAGGAGTCTCTTTTCCCTCCCTGAACTTTTCCTCCACATGGTAATGAGTGACAAGTTGATGGGCAGACGTTCTGTGACAGCTCTGTGTGTACTGTACATTCATAGCAGTTAAGCTCGCCTAGAGTGATAGTTAATTCCAGTTCAACACGCATAGGAAAACAACCCTCACAGACGCACTCAAAGTGTGTGTCCGTAAGCGTTTCCTATTTTCCCCTGACCTGCAAAATTACCTGTTAAGTGTCTGTTTAACAGCATCATTATGCGGTGTGTAAGTGCGTGCAGACACATTTGCGTGTCTCGATGTTTGCCCATGCATTTGCGTGTGCTCCTACAGCCTGAATGGGGAGGATGTGCGTCGCAGCATATGCTTGTTTAGCTTAAGTTAATGTGTGAATCTGATATTTGTACAGGGAAATGCCACAATGGGAAACGGGAAACTTGGGACACCAAGGCACCATAATACAAACATAGCTTTTTTGGGTAATTTATAAAGGTCATACTTGTATACTGTACACAACCAATCACTACCA
>CM076974.1:23100749-23110749 GCA_039105355.1 Benthosema pterotum | reverse complement strand
AACAGGAAGAGAAAAATGAGAGAGAGAGAAAAACAGATAAAAAATGAGGCTGTTTGAAGCCTTGACATCAGACGGAAGCCTCACCGGTCAGATGAAATGCTGCTTCCTCAAAAAAAAAAGAAGAAAAAAAAAACTTTGAAATCAGCCCTGCTTACAACCACCTCCACGTCCCCCACCAGCCATTCAGCTCAGTCTCTATATATCTGGGGGTGTGGGCTCTTTTTTTTTTTTTTTTGAAGACGAGGATGTTATCTGTTCTACCTTTTTTAAAAGTGGGAGCGAGGAGGCAAAGGGGGGGACGGTTCACCCTTTCAAGCTGCGTGATATTCGCTCTCTTTATGGAAAAGAAACGTGGCCAGCCGAGCACACATTACGCTACGAGCCTCTGACTGTATTGGAAGCATATCTCTCTGTTTGAGGCTCCCACACGGCCACAAAGGATGATAATGTTGCTAAATGATGTCTGAGGGTTGGATGGTCTCGGGGCTGGAGCCTGGCACTTGTACTCATGAGTAAACATTAAGCATCAGACAGCAGGCCCTGCATATTAGGGGTCTCCATGGGTCTTTTGTGCGTGTGTGTTTGTGTGTGTGCGCGTGTGTTTGAAAGATATTCTTATTTTGTAGCTTGATTCATTTCATTTTGGATTCATTGTCTGGTATTAAAGACATTACATAACACACAGAGAGGATGTCTCAGTAGGTGCTTCTGTGGTTGTCATATAAAATTTGACCTAAACACTTTCAACCTTGATGTTTGTTAGACATACTAACAGTGTGACAGGCATTAGTACGTCAACCAGGGGTGGATGTAATATTTCCCAATAGGGAGGGGGGAATGGTATGGGGGCGTCTCCATTGCCCGTGGTGCGACAATGAAGCCACCCCATACCATTTTCAGTTACAGGACTTTTATTAGGCAAGTAAAGCATCAATAATAACATCAGTTGTTCTTGAAGTTGCAACAGACACGCAGCATGCATAAAGCTAAAAAGGTCATGAGTCAGAGAGTTTTCTGTTTTCAATGATGAAATGATCTGGTTTAGAGTGGTCACCCCCCCCCCCCCCCCCCCCCCCCGGATGCCCATGCCTAGATCCGCCCCTGACGTAACACTGTCGCCCTGGTGTTCATGGCACGCAGGTAAAAACGAACTTTGTGGCTTCCCTTTGAGGTGCAGGACTGTCAGACTGTTGGCACATCGGACCAAACACATGCCCCCTATTCTGAGCAAGCAAAAAATGCGGAACTCAAAGACATGAATTCAATTAACCTTTAGCTAAGCCCGACCCTCTCCCAGTTAGACACTCCCACTTGGCTCGTTCGTTCAAAAATAGATTTTAGACATTAAATACTGGAACAATTTTTAAAATCTCCCCCAAATCCTATGTACTAGACATTTTTGTATGCGACACATTTTTAAAAACACTGTTTTATCATAGGGTAAAACAAGGGCGGAGAGGTTTGTCTAACCCATGTTATGCTTAGCAGTGATTGGACCATAGAAAATTGGGGAGGGGCATAGCTATAGGTCAATTATAATGTATGTCGTAATGCAATGCATTGTGAGACTTGTATATCAGGCCACTTATGCCACGCCACACCGTGCACCGACATACAAAATATCAGGCACGGAAACTAACAAAAATAACAGGTTGTCATGGTACTGTACGAATAATTCACAGAATGTCAATGATGTCTAATTCTAACACAAATATAAAAACCTTCATCAAATCTCCTGTCATTGAGTTAGTAGTACAAACTACTACAATAAAAAAGTACAACTCAGTGGCGTTTCTAAGCAATTTGGAGCCCTAGGCAAGATTTTCCCTGGATCCCCCTTACCCCTTACCCCCCCCTCCCCTCATGGTCCCCCCCCCTCCCCTCATGGCGCCCTAGACAACTGCCTAGTCTGCCTAACGGCAAACACGCCCCTGCGACAACTACAGTATTATCAACCACAACAGCAACTCGGGTCCAACTGGGTGTTTCTAGTGTGTGTCCCTGGGGCCGGGCGCAGGGCCTGGCAGGACCCATCAAAGGGTGCATCGTGTTAAGAAAAGCCTTCCGCCTCAGCGACATCACAGGAGCCCATTCGTGGTGACTCAGGAGGCTAGCCGTGGCTAACAGCTAACCCCCAGCTGGCTAAATCTGGGGGCCCCCGGCCGAGAATGCACCCGGCCCTAATTCCCTGTATTGTAACCCCCACTTTTTTTGTACCCCTACCGTAGCCAGAGAATAAAAAGAGGTGTGTGTGTGTGTGTGTGTGTGTGTGTGTGTGTGTGTGTGTGTGTGTGTGTGTGTGTGTGTGTGTGTGTGTGTGTGTGCGTGTGCGTGCGTGCGTGCGTGCGTGTGTGTGTGTGTTGGAGGGTACTATGAAGAAAAGTAAGAAAAGGGTAGTAAGGGGTGTCGGCAAAGAGAGACCGCATGAGAAAGAGTTTTGGGAAAGGGGGAGTTGGAGAGACAGAGGGAGAGGGAAACCGAGGAAGAGAGCAGGGGCGGATCTAGGCATGGGTATGGGGGGGCAATGCCCCCCTAAATACCCAGTCTGCCCCCCGAAACACGATGCCATGCAAAACAATCCAAGATATTTCAAATTAAAGTGCTTATATTTAAAATGATTTGAAACACTACTACTGCTACTAACTACAATTTTGGCACCACTAAACCAACAGCATTTCATCATTGAAAACAGAAAACTCTCAGACCTTTAGCTTTATGCATGCTGCGTGTCTGTTGCAACTTCAACAACAACTGATGTTATTATTGATGCTTTACTTGACTAATAAAAGTCCTGTAACCGAAAATGGTATTCGCGCCACGGGCGATGAAGCCGCCCCCGTACCATTTTCTCTTGCCCCTCCAACATGTTCTCTTGCCCCCCCCAAATGGGACATGTTATATCCGCCCTGGAAGAGAGAAGTGCCGGGTGGGGGCGAGCCGAGCGGGGAGGGTGCAGGGGGGGTGATGTCCTGAAATGAAAGAGGGTGAATTGGAACAGATTGGGTAATTATAGCTTGGTGGCTGCCCTCTGTGGCCGGTGGAGCCAGGGGGGGGGGGGGGGGGGGGGGTGGATGTGAAAATGGCAGGCAACAAAATGACCTCAAAAGGAGCCTAAATCGGCTCCCAGGACCAGGCTGGCGAATTCAGCCTGTGTGTGTGAAGCGGGGACATGGCCCCCCACTCAATTAGACAGGAGCGAGCCTTCCTAATTGATAACAAACAGAGCAACAGAAGATTAAACAGGGGAGAGAGAGTGAGAGAGAGTGATAGGAGGGGTAGTGAGGCGAAAAGGCAGGACAGTTTTCAAGTGAAGGCAAAATAAAGGGGAAAAAGAGAGGCATTGAGTGACATGCAAACAGAGGCACATATGGAGAGTGCAAGGAGGTGAACGGAAATGAGTAAAACAAGGGTTAGCACAAAAGCAAAGCCGAGAAGAGCAAGAAAGAAAGCGGGAAAAAGGAGGAAGAGTGTTAGAGAGATTTTATGAGGGAACATTAAACAGTCATCTTTGGGGCGCTACAATCCAGCTTAGCTTCTCATAATACTGTTTGGGGGGGAGAATGAATGAAAGAATGAGCAAACCAGAGAGACAGAGAGAGGAGTATCATCCCAACTAAGACGGGATAATAATACTACTGAGCATAAAACCACCAGATATTATACTGCTGATTCCCTATAGTCCCTACTGCTCGAGCGCCGCACAAATCATGCCACGTACTGTATAATATTTGGAGACCAAACTAATGATAAAGAGGGATGTTTTAGAGGTGTATTTTGATGGGCTATTGAGTGATATTTGGTCATACTTCTGAATGAACGACTTGCTCTTTGCACTGTGCCTTGTAGTTTATATGATGCTTTTAGTTTTATCCAATTAAGGAGGTACAATTAAAAAAACTGAAATAATGTATTACTCGCATGCACAACACACATAACACCTGTGTTGTGTGTTAGACTTTATCTTTAATGAATCTATTAACTGCCAAATGAGAGACTAAGGCTTGAGCCTTGAATACAACAGGAAGCAGTCCTGCTCTTCATATACTGCAGTGGGTTCCAGGTGGTCCTCAAGCTGGTCCTCAGGCTAAATGATGGAAAGTTGGTTAACCAGATGTAACTCTTTGAGAGCGTAAAAATGAAACCGTCCATTTGGTTTCATGTTTACACTCTCAAGAGTTAAAATATTCATCAACGGAGTTCCAACCGCGCCTCAAGTCTATGGCAGGCCAGTCTGGTGCATCTCAGAAACTGGACATTAGTAGTAGGAGAAGGAGGCACTGGAGCAGCACAGACAGTTTAAGCCTTTAATTCATATACAGGGTGCAAGCACTGAAATGACAACGTTTCGATGTATCAATCACATCATGAAGAATATTCATCATTTGACTTAGCCCAAGTCTACACAACTAGAGAATATACAATTGTCATCTTGATCTTGTCATGGTACGTGACAGGCCTGCGTTGTTTTATGTACCCCATTTTGGCTATATTTTGTAATGTTAGTGTTTTAGCTACAGTTTCCTTGTGTTTGTGTTTTTGTAGTATTTGGTGCCTTTCCAGTTGGTGTTGTTCTTGCATTGTGTACCTTTATTTTGTAGTAGTATTTGTGCCTTCCTGTCCATGCCTGTAGTTCTGTACCTGCCTTGTCTAACTAGTCCTGTGATTGCCTGTGTGTTTCCACCTGTGTCCTCTTAGTTCCCCGACCAATCCCTGTGTTGATTTTGTCTTTTGTTCACCTGTGCCTAGTTAGTCTGTGTCTATTTGTACTCCCCTGTATTTTGAGTTCCTTGCTAGTTCGTCACTGATGTCAAGAGTGTTCTGCTCCTCATGTTGTGTTGGTTTTTGGCATAAAACCTTTGGATTTAAGTCCTGCCTACGCCTGATAACTGTCCTGGATTTGGGTCCTAAAACCCCTGCCCTCTTGCACTGTGTCAGATCTATTGTTTGCCTGTTTTGTTTCCCAAATTCAGCCTGGTATTGTGGACAAAAGCAAAATAAATCTTTAGTTTTGGGTCAGTGGAGCTAAAATGTCCTCAAATGGTATCAAAAAGTCTGAAAACCACTGATATACTGTGTATCTCTTCACCATCCACTTGGTTACACCTGCTCTTCCTCCTCCAGAACTCGTCATCATTTCACCTCACTCACCTCCTGTTCGACCTCTCCTCCCCCTGTGTCCTCCTGTTACCACCTCTACCCCTTCTCCATCTATCACAGTGATTTTCAACCTCTCATACTACTGTTGTTTTTATCCACAATTCCAGGCTGGTTTTGGGAAACAAAACAGGCAAACATACAGATCAAAATGAGCATTAGTCTTCTACATTCTCTAGTTGAGTAGATCGGGCTAATTCATGTGATGAACATTTTAACTCTTGAGAATGTAAACATGAACCAAATGGACGCGCAAGGGTCCATTTGTTTTCAAGAGTTACACCTGGTCATCCAACTGTCCATCATCTAGCTGGGGACCACCTGGAATTCTCTCAAGGACCACTGGTTGAAAACCACTGATCTATCACCCTGCCTCCAGGGACGTGGAGAGAGGTGCAAAAACAGCAGATCTATAAGCTCTCAACGTGTCACAAGGCGACGCATTGAGAGCTTGATCAGCTCTGAGATACTGAGATGCGGGTGCATGACATGGATTTCGAAAACAAATTTGTTGGACGCAAAATGCTGCGTTCATGTTCATGACTTCATTCAAAAGCCATTCTCCTGAACGATGCTTTCTGGCATGTTTGCATTTTTTTTTACACATCGTAAGAGAGGGTCAAGAGAGGGCAGTTGTACTACAGATGGGAAAAATGGGATTTCATATCGTCCCTGCCTCGTCTTCCTATAGACGTGCGCAGTGACATCACCTCCCCGCTTCCAGAAGTGTTTTCCCTATTCATTTTTCTCATAGACTTTTTGAAAATAATTTATATAAAAGACGATTACAACACGGACAAAGCCAACTCGGGTCGTGACAAATCATGATGACACACATAACATCACCATATAATAACTAATTAGCAAGAAGCAGAAAACAGCAGGATACAACTCTTTTTGTTTCGTTTTTCATCTTAGAAATTATTTGATCGTCCCAAAGGCCTGTGTGTGTCATCACCTGAGTTGGCTTTGTCCACGTTGTAATTGTCTTTATATAAATTAATTTCGAAAAATCTATGAGAAAACTGAATGGGGAAAACACTTCCGGAACTGGGGTGGTGACGTCACTGCGCAGGTCTATAGGCCTCCTTCAAGGCCATGAAGGCCTTAGGTTTCTATACCTCCCTTTACTCCTCACATACGTCTTCTTCTGCACCTCCCTCTCCCCCGGTTACACCTCCTCCTCCTCCTCTTCCCTCCCTCCCTCCTGTGCCGCATGGTGTCAGACACCGGAGGGAATTGAACCGTCGGACGCTAAACGATGCCTTCGGTCATAATCTAACACAAAGCGCCACAGAAGAAGAACAAGAGAGCTCCCATTAGAGAACAAAGACACAGCGCTAATCAGATCTCCGTCGCTCTGTTTCCCTCCTTCTCTCTCTCTCTCTCTCTCTCTCTCTCTCTCTCTCTCTCTCTCTCTCTCTCTCTCTCTCTCACACACACACACACACACACCCAGACACACACAATTTGATTTAATTAACCGACTCCATTAAAAGGAGGGAAAAGAGCCACGATAGAGGAGAAAGAGAGGCAGAAGAGGAGGAGAAAACAAGAGTGAGAGAGTGCAAAGGAGGACAGTGAGTGTGGCGACCGAGGCCGGGGCATCCACTGACCTAATTGGCTGCATTATCAGCTCGTTATCAAAGGCAATTTGGAAAGCCATACAGCGTCATCCATTGTACAATAAATAAATAAATAAAAGAATGACCCCCCCCATGCACGGACGGACGCACGCACACACCTCAACATCCCCCAATGGTACTACCACCTCTCCACCCTCCTCCCTCTCGCTTTGTCCGCCTCTTCAATTTTCACTCAGCCACCAAAGACTTTCGTTTTAACAAAGGACTTCTTTTCTTTTTCCTGGAGAACTTCTATTGTTAGATGGGAAACAATGGTGTTAAGAGCGAGACTCTCTCTCTCTCTGTGTTTGCGTGTGTGCATGTGTGCGTGCACGTGCAGTATGGTGCTTGGGGGGTATCATGCTGAGCGTTTTTATAAAAGACTTGGTTGTGTGTGAGGGTGTGTTGGAGGGGTCTTGTGTTTGACGAAGTCTACATTGTGTGTGTGTGTGTGTGTGTGTGTGTGTGTGTGTGTGTGTGTGTGTGTGTGTGTGTGTGTGTGTGTGTGTGTGTGTGCGTGCGCACACGTGTGTGTAACTCAGAGGGTCAAAATGGAACCCTCTACTCTGACCCAGAGTTAAATGAACAGGGGCGGATCTAGGCATGGGTATGGGGGGCAATGCCCCCCTAAATGCCCAGTCTGCCCCACCAAATACGATGGCATGCAAAACAACCCAAGATATTTCAAATTAAACTGCTCATATTTTAAATGATTTGAAACACTACTGCTACTAATTGAACTGTGGCACCACTACTGTAAACCAACAGCATTTCATCATTGAGAACAGAAAACTGTCTGAGTCAGACCTTTAGCTTTATGCATGCTGCATGTCTGTTGCAACCTCAACAACAACTGCCATTTATTATTGATGCTTATACTTGCCTAATAAAAGTCCTAAACCCCCCCCAATTAGGAAATGTTAAATCCGCCCCTGTAGATGAACACTGAGGGTTGTGCGGTGTGGTTGGGTGAGAGGTGGAACATGGCATGGTGGGGGTTGAGGTCAGGGGCGGATTGGCACATATTTTCCCACCGTGACAATTTTGCCTTTGCCAGGCCACCCTGGGGGGGGGGGCAGCTGGTTAACCAGACGTAACTCTTTGAGAGCGTTTCATTTTTACACCCTCAAGAGTTAAAATATTCATCACGTGAATTGGCCCAACTTAGTCTACACAACTAGAGAATGTAGAAGATTAATGGTCATCATCTGTATGTTCCAGGCGAGCATCTAGCGCATTCTAGTGCATTTTGGAAGTGCCACGAGTGCATTTTGGATCTTGTCCAGGCCACTGGGTGGCGCAGGCCACCGGGAAAACTCCCTGTACTCCAGATGGCCAATCCGCCCCTGGTTGAGGTTGTACCCCCATTAACCCCATGCTCCCCGGCTCAGGCAGTCAACCAGCAGGTTAAAGCAACCACGCAGCCTAATTAGACGCCGCGAGGTGAAATGTCAGTCCTCTCTCTCTCTCTCTGATGTATTGCTGCTGTTCTCTTTGAGGCCCACGACAAGAAGCACTTTGCGGAGAACACCCCTGCACCTCAGCCTTCTTTGTTGGCCACGGTGGCATTGGATTTTACTCATTTAGACTACCAGAGGGACGAGGCTTAAAGGAGAATTCCTCACCAAAAGTTTTTTTTATCTATATTTGCAGTTAATTTTTTTTTTTTTTTTTTTGAAAAAAGTGGTCCAGGTGTTATTTTGTGAAAACGCTCCTTTATGGCTGTTTCCTCTATCCCAAAATAGGCTTATAATGGGGCTAAAGGGTGTTGTTCAAGTTCACCTATTTACATCACTTTTTTTTGCTATATGTTGTCTCTCCACCATGTCAGTAGAGTGTTGACACTCACACTTTCCCTTTCACTTGATCCAGGATTCCGAAATGTTGACCAGTAGCGGGTGCTAATGATCTGACTTTTCTGAACAACCAGGAGTTGATCATTTTCTATAGAAAGGTGAGAAGTCAATGTTGATAATTGACGTTGTTGATCAAAACATGCATTGCTAGGTGTATCAGGGCCCTAACATATAAGGTTTTGGGGCTTTCATAAGGAGTCTGCTTATCGCTTAGCTCTCTTTGGGAGTGTGTGTGTAAGTGTGTAGCGTGTTCACCCTCCCATTACACACACGCAGGGGAGGATTATCCAACGGGCATGTTGGGCCCAAGCCCAGGGGCCCCTGGGCTTGGAGTGTCCCAAGACTCATGCTCAGGGCCCCTCAGAAAAACAGGGGTAAGAGTGAATAATAATAATAATAGTGGGCGCACACGGTCAAGCCCCTCCTACGAGGGGCTTGTTCATTTTGTGTCAATAAGATAACACCAAAAGTCCTAAACCATTATCATATGGTACATTACTGCAGGTGATATGCAATAGTTTGCATTTATTTGGCTTAGTTATTTTGGCTGTAATTTAATTACAGCCAGCAAGCAATCTCTTTCTGTAAATCCTGCTGAAATGCAGGTGAATATCATATAGGCCTATACTATATGTCATTATTGATAGGCTTGTAGCGCGATGGGATGAAAATTGCTCCGGTGTAGGGGGCCCTTTGGCTGACGATGGCGCAGGGGCCCCTCATTTCTACATACGTCTATGCACACAGGCGCACAAATGCTACTCCAGGTACAACGACAGAGAATGCCACAAATGTTACGTATTTGCAAATACGGTCCTGACCCCGGCCTGCTCTCTTCCTGTCCCTCTTTGTCACATGTCAGAGGTGACGGCGGAGCAGGGGCCCCATTTTCTTTTTCCTCTGTTTTGTTGTCGCTCTCTTTCTCTTCGTTTCGTTGTGTAGCTTTTAAGTAACACGGCCGCCTATTTCTCTCTCTCTCTCTCTGCTCTTTCAAGGTCCATGGTTTCGACTCCACCTTTTCAATTCGGCTTCTCAGCAGCACTACTTAGTGGGGAGTGAATTGGAACCATTGCTATCAGTGTGATTGAGGGGAGTGGGGAAGTGTGTGTGGGTGTGTGTGTGTGTGTGTGTGTGTGTGTGTGTGTGTGTGCGCGCGCGCACGCGCCTGCATGCATGCTTGTGTGTGTGTATTAATGGCTAGGGTGTTGGTGAAGCATGGAGCACAAGGGGGCCTCCCCTCCCGAAAAGGGGGTCAAACACATAGAGAAGCATTTCAGCGTGGAGTGGAAGAAAGAACAAGTTAAAGAGAGGAGAGAGAGGAGAGGAAAGGAGGAGGCTGTGAAAAGATAGAGGCCCCATATCAAG
>CM076974.1:23078249-23090749 GCA_039105355.1 Benthosema pterotum | reverse complement strand
GACAGACAGCAAAATGGGGATGATAATTGATACACAGAGCATAGTTAGAATGTAAGGACACTGACGACAGAGTAATGGATGTATATGTAGTAGGTGTGGGATGGCAGGACCATGTACGGTAGGTGATGCTGTTGAATGGGGACACCAGACTACCTCATCGCTAATAATGATTTGTAGAAGTTATGCTGGGGAGGGGCGACCCAATTAAAACAACAAGCTGCCAATTAGCTAGCCCACAAATCCCCTAAAGAGTGTGCTAATATGGCTAATACTTCAGCCGTGATTTGTGCATGTGCGCGCACGTGTGTGTGTGTGTGTGTGCATGTGTGTGTGTGTGTGTGTGTGTGTGTGTGTGTGTGTGTATGTGATCAAATGCATGTGTATGTGGGGGGTGGGTACTGGGTACCATAGGCTCTGTGGTTAAATGTGTTTGTTTAGACTGTAGGGGTCCTCCATGTTGTGTCTAAGCAGGTGTGCGTGCGTGTAGATAGGTAGACGCGTGTTGTGCAGTTGTGTGTATGAGCATCGGAGTTGCATGCATGCACGTTCACTAAGCAATGACATCTAATCTAACATTTTGAGGGACATTTTCCGCTATATCTTCCGAATCAATCTGTTTTCAAAGCATTAACATGCAACAATAACTCTTTGACAAACATAAGGCATAGAGGCAACATGAAGTTACGCATCTCAAGCAAGTCTCAAGTCTCTGCAAAATGATTTAAACGCACTACTGAAATAAATGGAAACTCGCTGACGAATTGGAGGAAGAAATAACATATTCAAACATTTAACAAACTGGGACCTGCTTGAGAAAATGGCTAGATAATACAAAGTATATAGGATTTACAGAGAATGCAATAAATAGAGAAGAACAACGGTATGGCTACATTATGTACTGTCCATGGATACAGCAGCAACATCCTTAGTGTACATATATCAATTTATAAGTCAATGGTGTACAAATGTGCATCTGTAACCTATTGTAAACATTATGGGGTCCATTAGGTTGTGCAAGCACTATCATAGTTAAATGATAGTGGATTTTAATTAATTAATACTATTGTGGCAAGTGTTCTGCTTTGTGTTCTCATTCACGGATAAATGTTTTTAGAAAAAAAGACGGTGTATCACTTGTTTGCTTATAATATAAGCAAGTGATACAACAAGTGATACACCCTTTTTTTCATGTATTATATGACCTTCCTGTAATTTATAAATAACTTGGTGTTTTGGTGTCCTGGCATTTAGTTATTGGACGTGCGGGTGTCCCTCACGACAGAAGGTTTTAACATGTGTTATTTTGGAAACAAACTTGTTCCCTGTCTGTCTGTCTGTCCCTTTCTGTGCCGCGCATGTGTTGCCTCATGCGGCCTGCCTGCCCTTGCGTTGCCTCTGCCGACACGGCCCCAGCCGTGGCCAACGCGTGCCCAGATGAGATAGCTTGGCCCAGGAGGGGGGGGGGCTGACGGAGGGAGGGAGCGCTGCTAAAAAATGAGAGAGAGAGAGAGAGAGAGAGAGAGGCAGAGAGAGAGAGAGAGAGCGAACAGGCGCTTGGAGCACGGCCAAGTCTTTCTTCTCTCGTACCCGCCGCCCCCGTCTCCTCCTGTCATGTAGCGGAGGCTTAATGAAACGAATCAATATGGAAAGACGGGGCGAGACGCTACGACAGCGCATCGCAAACAAACAAAATGAGTTGGAGGCTACGTGCGTCTATGTGTGTGTACAGAACCATGGAAATACAAGCATATGCACACATGTACGGTGTGTGTGTGTGTGTGTTGTGTGTTGTGTGTTGTGTGGGGGGGGGAATTATGGTGGTGAAAAGACATGCAGTGACTTTCTTCATCAAAACCTTGGCAGACGATCAGAGGAGGGGAAGCTATTGTTGGAATACAACCTCCCCTCCCCTCTTTTCCCCGTCACGCACACACGGGAGGCGAGCACATGTGAATGCGTACTGTACGTGCAGACTCCATCGCCGCGCATGCATGCATGCGCGCCGCATGCATATTCACACCATCCATCCATCCATCCATCCATCCATCCATCCATCCATCCATCCATCCATCCATCCATCCATCCACCCACTCACCACCAACACTGCTCGCAAAGTTATGTAGAGAGACGCACGCCACCCAGGGGCGGATGTAACATGTCCCTTTTGGGTGGGCAAGAGAACATGTTGGAGGGGCAAGAGAAAATGGTATGGGTGCGGCCTCATCGCCCGTGGCACGAAGCGACACGGGCGATGAAGCCGCACCCATACCAGCCGCACCCATGAAGTCGCCCCCATACCATTTTCAGTTACAAGACTTTTATTAGTCAAGTAAAGCATCAAAAATAACATCAGTTGTTGTTGAAGTTGCAACAGACACGCAGCATGCATAAAGCTAAAGGTCTGACTCAGAGAGTTTTCTGTTTTCCATGATGAAATGCTGTTGGTTTAGTGGTGACACAGCTGTAGTTAGTTAGTAGCAGTAGTAGTGTTTGAAATCATTTTAAATATAAGCACTTTAATTTGAAATATCTTGGGTTGTTTTGCATGGCTTCGTGTTTGGGGGGGCAGACTGGGTATTTAGGGGGGCATTGCCCCCCCATACCCATGCCTAGTTCCGCCCCTGACGCCACCGCCACATCTCCCTGCCACAGTCAGACAATTAAAGCATCTGCGTGCGGGTGTGCGAGTTTGTTTGTACACGCGTGCATGTGTGGGCATGTATAGGTGGCTGCTTCCACAAAAAAAAAAGAAAAACATTTTGATTGGCAAACTTTATCTGTGGGCCCGGAGGGAGCGTGCAGCCACTGTAAACGATTTATCGGAAAAATGCATCCCAGAATGCACCTGGGGGGCTCTTGCCCCAGGACGATTATTGAATGACCTCTGAGAGCTTGACTCCTCACCTCCCCGCCTGCCCAACAAATTAACTTCCCTGAGTACGGCGAGGAGACATGAGGACGGGCCTGGAGCAGGGAAACAATGGCTGCCTGGCTCTTCTGTGCACTACTGTGGGTTTCTGATACGTATGCAAGGAGTCAAGACTCAAAGCCAGACGTCCCACAAGAAAGTAATGTGATGATCATCAGACACGGTTTCACTAATTGCCACGGATGAGATGATCTCCTTTCGATAATGAACATCATCATTTACCCACCTAGTCGGAACCTCAGGGCTGCCAGCGGTCCACCGTGGAAGGCCAGGAGCAGCACATCCGTGCCTTCCGGAGCTCCGTCCAGCCCCGTGCCCCAGTGGAGGCCCTGCAGACCCCCAGAGCAGCGCATGTGCTGGGCCAGCTGCAGCGTGGGGCCCACGGCCAGCTCCTCAGACACCAGGCCCAGTCGTAGAGGAGCCAGGCCCACGTCGAAGCTCAGCAGCTCGCCCTGTCCTCCGCCCACCACCACCAGGGCTCCGGCCGGGTGCCAGGCCAGCAGCGAGGGTGGGACGGGGCAAGGGGCAACGAAGGGGTCCCCTGGCCTCCTCTGGTCGTAGAGGACGAGGGAAGAGTCGGCCAGGCCCAGGAGGAGGGCGGTTTCGGACGGGTGGCGCGAGCAGGAGATGGGTCTGGATGGAAGGGGGATGCGGGTGGTGGTGGTACATAGGCGTTGCAGGCGGCTCCGCGCGCACTCATAGGTGCAGGTTTCAGCCCAGCACGGACCCCGGAGGTCCTGGACATTGGCCTCTGCTGCCAGGGGAGACGGAGGGGGCAGTTCTACCACCAGCAGCTGGTAGGGCTGGAGCAGGCTGAAGCCACAGTCCAGAGGGTCACCCTCTGTGCAGACGGAGCTCAGGACCTGGTGGAGGGAAATAGGAAACAAGAAAATGAGTGTGGGAAGGATATTACAGGGGCGGATCTAGGCATGGGCATGGGGGGAGGGGCAATGCCCCCCTAAATGCCCAGTCTGCCGCACCAAACACGATGGCATGCAAAACAACCCAAGATATTTCAAATTAAAGTGCTTATATTTAAAATGATTTGAAACACTACTACTGCTACTAACTAACTACAGTTGTGTCACCACTAAACCAACAGCATTTCATCATTGAAAACAGAAAACTCTCAGAGTCAGACCTTTAGCTTTATGCATGCTGCGTGTCTGTTGCAACTTCAACAACAACTGATGTTATTATTGATGCTTATACTTGCCTAATAAAAGTCCCATAACCGAAAATGGTATGGGTGCGGCTTCATCGCCCCCATACCATTTTCTCATGCCCCCACCCCACCCCCAAATGGGAAATGTTACATCCGCCCCTGGGATATTATATAAGAAAGACAATCCATTTAGCTTGTTTAAACAAAAAAAAAATGTGCTCTGTGTTTACACACCGTATCTGCCTATCGCACTCAGAATCTGAGACTGATCACCAGGCAAGCTGATTTTGACAATAAAATAAACAATTTTTTTTAATTAGTATTTCAACCATTTGTAAAATAAACAAACAATAATAATAATAATTTTAACGGTCTAAGGCTTTTCAACACACATCACGATTTATTTCAAAATGTTGAGGTGAAAGTAAAGACAAAGGTCTAAGTAATTGAAATATCAGCACACATCGATGACAAGGCAGAGACGCCTCCTGTGCAGCATCCCAAGAGGTGTTTACACATGCAATCCTTTGCTTGGGGCCTGCTTGAGAAACCAAAACATAAAACAGTGTTGTTACACTATACTATAGGTATCCGTCAGTCTTGCCATTGGCTAACGTTCTCCCACCCATGTCATTTTTGACAGCTGTGACTGATGTCAATATGTGAAACTAGAAAAGCAGTTCCTGCAGGAACTGAAATCCCACAATGTATATGATGTGTACAGTAGTAAGTATACAGTATTAAAGCTGAAGAAAAGTAAAAAAAAAAATACAGTATATATATAACAAAAACAGACCAGTGGTTTGAATATGTTTTTTAACAACCACAGAGAGATGTCAAACTAGAAGATCTGACCATTCCTCATGCAAAATGCTTTACAAAAGAAAAGAAAATGGCATAAATATATAACTACATGAAGCAGTGAATGTTGAAGTTTGTACTAGATTTCTAGCACAAATTATGTGGAAGTAGTTTGATGCCCAACAAAGTGGCTGTAGAGAACTGGTGTGTGCTCACTGGAGCAAGCCCATCCACAACACAGCCCGGTACATTGATTGTATGTTTAAATAAATGAAGTTCTTGTCATGAAGTATAGTAGAAAGAACCAGAACACAAACCAGAGTACCATGAGAGGCAGAGTAACCATTCAAGGCAGGGAAGGACAGAGCCAGAGATGTGTGAGACAGAGAGAGTGTGAGATGAGTCATATTGCTGTAGCGTGGCAGCCAGCCTCACACCCCCCGTCGGAGTCGGCAGAAATAGAGCCTTCCACTCCTCGTACAACAAACACTCGGCTGTCAATCAAACGCCTGCTAATGATAAGAGCCCCATTTAACTCCAAGGTCAACAAGCACCTTCTCCCCGAGCATTTCCACAGCCTGGCAACCCGCTACCCAGCGATAAACAACCTCCTCTGTTTACCTACCTGCGTGAGCAGCCAGCAGAACACACACACGTCAACTGAAACGACCAAAGACACCGGTCCTCAATGTTGGAAAAAAAAAGAGGGGAAAGGAGGAAAGATGTTTTACCTGAGGAGAGATTTTGACCAGCAGTGGTCCAATGTGGAGATTTATTTTTGCAATGGCTATGCACGGCATTTTGGGTTAGGTAGATCTGTAGCGATGGGTGTTTGCGACAGCGGGCCCTGTGCAATGCTAGTGAGCTTCGACACCGGGCGAGATAGGTCCTTCTCAATGGGGCAGGCACCATCAAGGGTGGATGTAACATTTCTCAATTGGGGGGGGGGGGGGTGAAAATGGTATGGGGGCGGCTTCATGATGAAGCCGCGCCCATACCATTTTTGGTTACTTACAGGACTTAGGTATTAGGCAAGTATAAGCAGTAGTTAGTAGCATAGTGTTCAAATCATTTTCAATTATAAGCACTTTCTTTTGAAATATCTTTGAAATTTGGGTTGTTTGCATGCCATCATGTTTAGTGGGGCAGTCAGGGTATTTAGGGGGTCATGCCCATGCCTAGATCCGCCCCTGGGCAGACCCCCCCTGCAACAAGGCAGTGTCCACAGTAGGCGGACATCAGGAGACACAAAGTGCACACTGACAGCTCCATAATCGCTCACTAAAAGTCCTCGGTGTTCTTTTAACTCTGCCGAGTGTGAGAACGGTCCACCGGGGTAAAACTGACACCCAGGACTTCACTGTGTGCCAACAGGAGGGGGTTTTCTTCATATTGTGTGGAGGATTTCATCTCACTAAAGCTCCCATCAGTGGAGCTGCATTCACGTGGCAGCCCTGGCTAAATGAGAGCAGTTCTTTTCGCCATGTAGACGGAACAGGGGATCGGCTGCCTGCTTGTGTTTTTCTGGTTCCTTCCTTCCTACCGTAAAGCTGGCCAGCCCTAGCTGTCTTTTTTTGGCAGGCTTTGCCAAAAAGGGACTTAGAGGCGAAAGGAGAGAGAGAGAGAGAGAGAGAGAGAGAGAGAGAGAGAGAGAGAGAGAGAGAGAGAGAGAGAGAGAGAGAGAGAGAGAGAGAGAGAGAGAGAGAGAGGTAGGGAGGATTTTCTTTCTTTCCTGCTCCAAGTCTACAGCAGGAGGAAAGCAGATGACTGTCCTATTGAATGCATGTTTCTCTCTCTCTGTAATCCCCCAGAGCAAACTCCTGCTGGCTCCCCAGGGGTGTGTGTGTGTGTGTGTGTGTGTGTGTGTGTGTGTGTGTGTGTGTGTGTGTGTGTGTGTGTGTGTGTGTGTGTGTGTGTGTGTGTGCGCGCGCGCATGCGTGTGTGTGTGCGCGCGCAAGCATGAGTGTGTGTGCGCGCGCATGCGCGCGCGTGTGTGTGTGTGTGTGTGTGTGTGTGTGTGTGCGCAAGCATGTGTGTGTGTGTGTGTGTGTGTGTGTGTGTGTGTGTCATATACAGTATGCGTGTGGCAAGGAAGGTCAGCAGTACTGTATGTCTGTGTATAGGGTGGATGCCTGTGTAGGCATGTGTGTGTGTGTGTGTGTGTGTGTGTGTGTGTGTGTGTGCGTGAGTGAGTGTGAGGGTTCTGTTGTCAGCCTAGGTACGTAGGTGGTGGTACAGTGTGTGCAGTCATGCACGCACACACACACACACACACACACACACGTACACGCACACAGACACACACACAGTACTATACTGTACATACTGTGCACTCCAGGCAAGGCTCCACCAGTCCATCCATACAGAGAAATCAGGTGTTGCTTGGCCTGGCTTTCATAGTAAAGGCTCACTGCGCTTGCAATAATTCTCATACTACAATGTGTCACACTAAAGTATCAACCAGTATAAGACGCCCTGAGGGCGAGAGGCGACCTTGCCCTTGAGGCAGTGCACGCATCTGCCTGGGTGACAGAATGGGTTCAGATCAACATTATGGAATGTCAGAACGGTCAGATCCATATATGGAGATCTAAGGGTGGCAGTGTCTTCAGTGTACATGGGCTCCATAGATGTAGATCTAGGTCAGGGGTGCCCAAAAGGTAGATTGTGATCTACCAGTAGATCACACAGGCCATGCAGGTAGATCACATGACCGTCCCCTTAAGCAAGCCAAAATGTATAGCAAGCCAAAATGGTCAGCCCCACACATACAAAAGTGTTGTAACAAAGAAAAGATGCGCCTGCTTCTTTAAATATGAAACTAATTACCTAAACTGGCAATGGTACCTTATCTAGCCAGCACTTGACTCTAAGTGACTCTAGTGATTTTTTTACATTCCCATTCATTGTCCCAGGAAATGACATAAAATCTGTTGTGATAATACAAATCTAAGACCAAGACTGGTCACTTTAGAAAATAATATAATATTTGAAATCATAAGAGTGTTGTGTTTCCACATTCCAGGAGCATGTGATAATTTATCAGGGGAATAAACTAAATTATGATGATGACTATGACATGAAAGACCAGTAAGGCGCAGGCTCTTACATGTGGGCGAACGCCATTTGCTTCTGATCGGGCAATGCCTCCCTAAATGCCCAGTCTGCCCCGCCAAACATGATGGCATGCAAAACAACCCAGGATATTTCAAGTTAAAGTGCTTATATTTAAAATGGTTTGAAACACTACTACTGCTACTAACTAAATACAGTTGTGCCACCACTAAACCAACAGCATTCCATCAGTGAAAACAGAAAACTCTCTGAGTCAGACTTTTAGCTTTATGCATGCTGCGTGTCTGTTGCAACTTCAACAACAACTGTTGTTATTATTGATGCTTTACTTGCCCAATAAAAGTCCTGTAACTGAAAATGGTATGGGTGCAGCTTCATCGCCCGTGGCGCGAAGCGCCACATGGGTGATGAAGCTGCCCCTGTAACATTTTCTCCTGCCCCCCCCCCCCCAATTGGGAACTGTTACATCCGCCCCTGAGCAAGACATGGAAGGCCATGAAGACCATGAGAGAAGGAGGCAAGAGATATATCATTAGAGAACAAGGAAGGAAACGTGAAGGAAAGAGCAGTCGGACTGCAGAGGGAACGAGAGAGAAAGAGTCAAACAGAGACCTACAGTTAAGTGGCTTTCCTCGACTTATTGGTTTCAGTGACTGGTCAAAACTGTTCTCTATTCTCCCCCCGCACACCCCCACCCCCTCTCTGCTGCTGCTTCTTCTTCTTCTTCTTCTTCTTCTTCTTCTTCGTCTTCTTCTGTGCTATGAAAGATAAAGCGTCCGGGTCCTACTGAGTGGCTGGCCCTTGTTCACAGCTGTGGCCTTTTGGAGCCAATTTTCCAGCTCAGGGAGCAGAGAAAGACAGAGGGAGAGAGACGGAGAGGGATGGGAGGAGGAGGAGGAGGAGGTAGGAGGGATGAGGAGTGTTAGGGAGGAGAAAGAGGAGGAGGAAGCGCAGGAGGAAAATGGGAATGAGACAGAAGGAAGTCACAGGGAAGTGAAACATGGCTGGCAGCAGGCTGAGGGTGATGGACTGCACTGTAACTGTGATACCATGGATTATAATGGGTACTGGTGAAACGTTAACCCATCGCATATCGCTGCTGTTGGCAAAAATCATGTACTGTAACACCATATTTCAACTTTATATTCTTGTAAATCAGTGGTTTTCAACCTTTTTGATACCAGGGCCCACTATTTATTCAGAATTTGAGCCACGAAGCCACGATTTGATGACATTTTAGCCCCACAAACGTAAAACTAAAGATTTCTTTTGTTTTTGTCCACAATTCCAGGATGGATTTGGGAAACAAAACAGTCAAACAAACAGATCAAAATGACTTACTCATTACTCTTCTACATTATTTAGTTGTGTAGACTTAGGGCTAATTCAGATGATGAACATTTTAACTCTTGAGAGTGTAAAATGGACCCACAAGGGTCCATTTGGTTTCATTTTTACGCTCTCAAAGAGTTAACCAACTTTCCATCATTTAACTGGGGAAAACCAACTTTGTTAGCTATTTGTATCACAATAAAAGTAGCACACATACAATACACACAAGCTCTTGTAATATGTTGTGAGCTTGTAGATTATTATTGTATTATTGTTTTAATTATTATTATTTATTTAAGAGGAAGTGATTAAACACATTTAATAAAATGTACCAATAACACACTGCTTATTAAACATTCCTGAAAAGTAACTGTTTTGGACATACAAATTTCAGCATGATAGCGATAAGTAAAATGACAAATCCTGTAATTCTGTACTGTTGGATCAGTATCTCTATAAGGATTTCACATTCAGGCTGGGAATCCATTTTTGGATCCTGTACAGTATTACAGTATTCAGACATTCAAATTGGCTGCTATATATATATATATATATATATATATATATATATATATATATATATATATATATATATATATATATATATATATATGTATTTTTTTTTTATTTTTTTTTTCAGAAAACTTAGGTCAAGCCTAAATGGGTTAAGTCTGTATTGTGCATGCACAAATCAAATTGAGTAGGGCTGTAAAGATGGATCCATAAGACATAGAGATAAATGGAAAGCCTTTAACTTCTACAAAAAACTGACACATATCTACACAAGTTTGGTAAAAAAAAAAAAAAAAAAAAAAAAAACACTATAGGGTTTTGCATGATGATTATATGAAGCTAAACATTGATTTTGTTTGTTCGAACAATATTATTTCTAATTAAAATTTAGTTAATACCAGATTCATATAAATTGGCGGCCCATATTTGGGTTTTGTGTGGAAATTTCCACAATATTTCTGTTTTGTGTGGACTTGAAAAAAGTACATTTCCAGGCGAATTAATTGATTAAAAAAAACACCCACGGAGTGTGAGGTCCTTTAGTGTGAAAATGATGTTTGTATCTTCCCCATGCAGCAGTGTTGTTTGCTACAGTGGCACATCACAGCTTAGCCACCTACAGAACAAACACAACTTAATGCAAACACGGCATGGATTTATGCATGCTACATGCACACTCTGTTAATATATTTAAGACATGTAAGATTTCTGCTCATTAACCATCTCTTTTTAGTTAATTTGTTTCACTCGCGACAGATGCAGCGCCTGCATGGAAGAGAATAGTAATAATAATAATAATTATTACCAGACATCAGGAGTCACACGAACACAGATCAAAGAGCAGAGGAGAAACTGTTCGGCGATAGATAACCGGACTTAATAAAATAAATTAAAAAATGCCAACGACAACAACAACAACAAGAATGAAATATAGAACGGCAGGATGACATTCTTCTTGCGTGTTTTTGCTCATTAAGATGATTAAATTCCAGTATATTGGAGAGTGTGGGGAGAGTAAATGGAAGAAAAAGTAAAAGATGAACAACAACAATTATAAACGCTAACTTGCTGTGAATCACATGTACAGTGGAAGACTGCTAGAAAATTGTCTTGGTGAACAAAAAGAAACACGTATACTGTACATAATATACCAGGGGCGGATCTAGGCAATTCCCCCCTAAATGACCTAACTGCTCCACCAAACATAAAGGCATGCAAAACAACCCAAGATATTTAAAAGTATTTGAAACACTACTGCTACTAACTAACTACAATTGCCTCACCACTAAACCAACAGCATTTCATCATTGAAAACAGAAAACTCTTCGAGTCAGACCTTTAGCTGTATGCATGCTGGTGTTATTATTGATGCTTTACTTGCCTAATAAAAGTCCTGTAACTGAAAGTGGTATGGGTGAGGATTCATTTATGGCGCGAAGCAACACGGGTGATGAAGCCGCCCCCATACCATTTTCTCCTGTCCCCCCAATTGGGAAATGCCACCCCTGTTACTGTATATAGTTTTGAAGTAATTGATGTCAGTCTCTCTCTCTCTCCCTCTCTCTCCCTCAGTCCTTTCCAAATGAGTGCTGTGCGGTGTCTTTTTGATTCCCGCTACGGTCCTTACATAAACTGCTCACTTAATTTCACACTGCACGTCAAAGAGAGAGAGAGACACACACAGAGAGAGAAATTACATCAAACGCTTTCAATGACAGAGAGAGAGAGAGAGAGAGAGAGAGAGAGAGAGAGAGAGAGAGAGAGAGAGAGAGAGAGAGAGAGAGAGAGAGAGAGCGAGAGCGAGAGCGAGATAGAGAGAGAGAGAGAGATTTTAATATTCTATTGTGAGAAAGGAAAAGGGTGGAGGGAGGGAAAATAAATAAATAGGTGAAAAGTAAAAATAAAAAAGAACCTATTGAAAAGAGAAACAACAGCATCTACTGTAACGTCAATATACTGTATATATAGTGTAATGATTTGTAACACTCATTTCTCTATACTCTCTACACACTACTAATTCATACTGAAATAGTGGAAAGAAAAAAATAGCAGACCTGCAAGCATACAGACATGTGCCATGTGAGCTTGTAACTTTGCCATTTTTGGGAGGTGACACCGGCATCTGTCGTGGATAGACTGACGCATAATTCACGCTTGTCTCTTCTCTTCTCTCTTGTAATATGCTAACTTATTGTAACTCTGAGTGTGTACTGCACAAGATTAACCAAGTAATCACAAAAGGAGCGTGTGTGCTATCAGTGTACTATACTACATTACTGTGCATACACACTCACAGGTCTTGGTTCATTCTGGGTCAACACAGGTGTGTGTGTGTGGGACCAGAAATCGACCAGTGTTGACCCAACGCTGTTGACCCGACACACAGAACAGGTCATAGTCAGATTCCTGTTAGAACACAGGACTCTGGGGGTGCGTGCTTGTGTGTACCTGTGCATCTTCATGTATCTGTATGTGTGGGCCTACAGTATATGCTGTAAGTGGTGGAGTCTGTGTGTGTGTGTGTGTGTGTGTGTGTGTGTGTGTGTGTGTGTGTGTGTGTGTGTGTGTGTGTGTGTGTGTGTGTGTGTGTGTGTGTGTGTGCCTCTGTGTGCGCGTGTGAAGGCGTAGCACAGCTTAGTTCCCCTCAGCTCCTCTTTCACATGCTGATGCAACATGGCTGCGTGA
>CM076974.1:22973249-23070749 GCA_039105355.1 Benthosema pterotum | reverse complement strand
ACCAACTTTCCATCAGTTAACCTGGGGACCACCTGGAACCCTCTCAAGGACCACTGGTGGTCCCCGGACCACCTGTTGAAAACCCCTGGCCTAATTCATACTTAGATGTTAATATATTTATAATTACACGGCATCGTGTCTCACTCTGAAGACAGTGCCTCACACGCTGCGTCTACAGTACAAATCTGTGGGAATGAAAACTGAAAAATGAAAATTATTGTTAGGCTATTCATACCTCTTGTGTTTTTTTTGTAAATGTATGCCCTATAATATAGGGACCATATGGGGCCCATATGGCCATACAACTGTTTAAAAAAATAAGAAAAAGGAAAACAAACAAAAACAAATGTATACATAGGTATCAGCCTATACTAAATGACATTTAGGAGATGTATAATCAGAGCCAGTTTAACATTTCAACTCCTCTCTCTCTCTCTCTCTCTCTCTCTCTCTCTCTCTCTCTCTCTCTCTGTCAATCTACACTGGGCTTGGAGGCCTTCTTCTCACTGTGGAAAAACATCACTTGATCCTGTTTCGACTCTTCAGGAGCCGCAGCGGAAACGCCGATTAGCAATTAAGCTCCTCTCGTTCAAATTAATCTGTTTATGAAGCCAATTAACCAGACTAGGTGTTGGGGGGGAATTACACATGTCTCTCAGATAGTCTGTGCGAGTGAGGGTGCACTCCCCCAGATTCAGAAATCTAACCGGCAATTAACCATGGCATGTGCCTGTGTGTGTGTGTGTGTGTGTGTGTGTGTGTGTGTGTGTGTGTGTGTGCGTGCGTGCGTGTGTGCGCGCGCACGTGTGTGTGTGTGTGTGTATTTATAGATGCTTGTGAGCATGTTGGTATAATTATGTTTTCTGATGCACTCTGTTGTGTGAAAACGTTGGAATTAATATGCAAATATTCATTAGGGAAGTGAAGTGTTACTGCGGGGGGAGAGAAAAAGAAAATGAGCAGAAATTTAAATCAGGTCAATTGAACATAGGAGCAATCCAACATGTTGGAGTTGAATTACCTGTACAAAGATCTGTCTTCATATAAAAATCTATTAATCAAGTACAGCCAGTAACCATTGACTGCGTTTTCCTGAACAACAGTTATGCAATGGCAAGTGTAATGTATGATAGATTAGATCAAGTTAAACGCAGTTTAAGTATTGATCTGGACGGGTGTCTATAAACAGGATTAGGCCTAATCCCATTCAGGTCCAGGTTAAAGAAGTGGATATGAAACCAGGCTGCTGGGGCAATCTGGGAGCAGGTGGTTGATTTGGGATTAAGAGAGGACAGAGACCCACACCCCATCCCAACCCCCCCACCCAGGGGCGGATCTAGGCATGGGCATGGAGGGGGCAATGCCCCCCCCCCCCCTAAATGCCCTGACTGCCCCACCAAACACGATGGCATGCAAAACAACCCAAGATATTTCAAAGTGCTTATATTTAAAATGATGTGAAACTTTACTACTGCTACTAACTAACTACAGCTGTGTCACCACTAAACCAACAGCATTTCATCATTGAAAACAGAAAACTCTCTGAGTCAGACCTTTAGCTTTATGCATGCTGCGTGTCTGTTGCAACTTCAATAACAACTGATGTTATTATTGATGCTTTACTTGACTAATAAAAGTCCTGTAACCGAAAATGGTATGGGTGCGGCGATGAAGCCGCCTCCATACCATTCCCCCCCCCCCCCCCCCCCCCCCCCAATTGGGAATGGTTACATCCGCCCCTGCCCCACCCCCGATGACCCGGGCCCGTGCAGCCTGATATACGGTATAAGAGGCGCGCACTACACACACCCACACACACACACACACACACCACACACACACACACCACACACACACACACACACACACACACACACACACCACACACACACACACACACGCACACACACACACCGCGCACGTGTGCACACACAAATCCATTTACTGCTGTCTCCTCGGCTGCATGTTGACATAAGGGGCCAATGAGCTTAACCAAAGGAAATATTTAAAACATGGGCCAATGAAAGAGGCTGTATGTAAAATCACTTAAGGATGCTTAACGGTGGAGCATATGTGCTGCTGGCCGGTGCTGCTGCTGCTGCTGCTGCTGCTGCTGCTGCTGGCCACCAAAAGGCAGCCTGTACTGTATGTATGACACAGTGGTCAGATGGGTGGACCGTGCAATGCTTTCAGGATTTTCAAGTGGGCCCCGATGCAGAAAAGCTTGGGAACCACTGCCGTTATGATACACTGATCGTAAAGAGCCGTGTGTAATGTAAATGCTTGCTGGGATCTGATGCAAGCAGAGCCTGAGCTGGACACAGACAGACACCACCTTTTTGTAACTAGCTCCTTGCCACTTGCCCTACACCAGGGGTGTAAGTAAAACTCAGATACAGAGTGGGCCAAAATTTAAAACTGAACAAAGCCGCAGGCCAAGTTTGAACAAACTAACCCTTTAAAGGGGAATTCCACCCATTTTCAAAATTTTAAAATGGGTAGAAAATGGGTCTGAAAGAAAAATCATTAACATGGTGAAATACATCTTGGTGATGTCATCAGATGTATTTCACCTTCAGACCTCCATTTTTAGGAAATACGGAATTGGGGGAACTTTTTTTTATCATGTCCACACAACATCTCTTCCCCTTTAATATGATAATGTCTCAAGGGCCGAATGAAATTACACAGCAAAAATACACGGCCAAATTTTGCCCGCGGGCCAGAGTTTGACACCCATGCCCTACACACTTGGGTTGAGCATAAATACGTTATAATAAAGGTGTGAGTTTAAGAGGAGATACAGTAGAAGATTTTAGAGAGAGATCGGCACCAGCATTTTATTTCCTTTAGTTCAGGGGTGCCCACACTCTTTTTCCTTGAGAGCTACTTTCAAAATGACCGGCTCAACAAGATCTACACATAAAAAAAACATCCATTTCAAGGCCCCCAAGAAAGTTTGACTTTGAAATAGTGGTGATGGTGTTACTTACTGTTAAAGTGTTTAAGAATAATGCACTTATAATGAAAAATGGAGGGGGAGAATTGGATTGTTTTCTTGTATATGCTACTACTGACGTTTGAAAACTGGGGTTTGAGTTGACAGTTTGTGATGATGAGTTTAGTCTCTTGCACCCAAAGCTAATAACTTTCATGTTTTTGTCCACAATTTGGAAAGAGAACTGAAAAGAGAATTGGTCAAAATAACAATTATTCTCCATTTTCTAATTGTGTGGACTCTTGAAATTACGTAATTCAGATGTTTAAATTTAAATTTAGGCCTGACCTAAGGTTTCTGAAAAACTAAAATATTTAAATTTCACATGGAAAAAAAGTTAATTATGGAATACTGTACATACTGTACAGAATCCAAATATGGATTCCCGGCCTGAAAGGGTTTAACTCTTGAGCGTGTAAAATGAAACCAAATGAACCCGTAAGGTCCATTTGGTTTTATTTTAACGCTCTCAAGAGTTACAGATCTACAGTATACATTTTAGGGGACTGTCATGTGATCTACCTGCATGGCCTGTGTGATCTACTGGTAGATCACAATCTACCTTTTGGGCACCCCTGCTTTAGGGTAAAACTGTGAGCCACCAGCAACCGTATGTTTTTGTCTGTTTTTGTAGACCGTGCCCTATACAAACTGGCAAGGCTGTTCTAAATGTTTTGACCAAATCATGCCTCAACACACATACACATACACATACTACACATACACACCATACATTTTGGCTAGATATTTCTAGCTTGCTATAGGTTCCAAGCGGCCGGAGACTTTGTATAACATGAAAGCAAATCTTGTCTTTCATGTGCGTTGTCACTACTGTATGTGTTACTATCTGTCAGTAGCTGTGTGGCTGCCAATGCTCTCAAAGTTATAACATACATATTTTTGAACAATGCATTGCAAGCACATACAGTACACTGTATCTTAAATGAGAGTCACAACTTCTGCAGACACCAATCTGCTACTTTCAATTCGTTTTTAGTTTAGGCTTAGGTGGTTAAACATGAACCCCAAGACAGACATATGCACGCGCACGCGCGCGCGCCCGCACGTACGCGCGCCCCGCCCGCACGTACGCACGCACGCACACACACACGCGCGCGCACATAGAGCCCTTCCAAAGAGCCCAACCTCTCACAACAATTACTCTGATAATTAGTGCCTCTGAGGCTTTCAATGGCACTCAGTGGGAGGTGAGTGGGTGTGTGTACCCAGGTGTATGTGCGCGCACAAATGTGAGTGTGCATGTGAGGTGTGTCTGTGAATCTGTGTGTGTGCGTGCGTGCGCGCGCGTGCGTGAGTATGCGTGTGTTGGTGAAAGAGACAGACAACAGATCTACAAGCTACCAATCAGAACGTATCAGATTATGCCACATTGCGAGCCTGTAGATTTGCCATTCTCTGAAAAATAGGTGCACTAGGTGGCCATTCATTTACATAGAGATATGTTGATACAAGGTTTCAGCCCCGAACAGCAACACATGTACCGCCTATGACCTATCACGCCTGTACACGTATGCGTGTGCGTCCGTTGTTAAGTGTGTGTGTGTGTGTGTGAGGCGTGCACATGCACGACTCAAGCACACCATGGGGGCTTTATTATCACGCGTCCTGAGACCCCTGGGGCGGAGGAGAGAGGCCGGCGCTACGAACAAATAATTGATACAGAAAGAAAGAAATAATTAGCAGATTTCGGCCTGCATTCATGTCCCTGTTTATTGTGTGTGTGTGTGTGTGTGTCTGTGTGTGTGGTGTGTGCGTGCACGCGTGCGTGAGAGAGAGAGAGACAGAGAGCAGAGAGAGAGAGAGAGAGAGAGAGAGAGAGAGAGAGAAGAGAGAGAAGAGCGAGAGGCAGAGATAGAGAGAGAGAGAGAGAGAGACAGAGAGGCAGAGAAGAGAGAGAGAGAGAGAGAGACAGAGAGGCAGAGAGAGAGAGAGAGAGAGAGAGAGAAGAGAGAGAGAGAAGAGAGAGAGAAGAGAGAAAGAGAGAGAGAGAGACAGAGACAGAGAGAGGCAGAGAGAGAGGCAGAGAGAGAGACACAGAGAGAGAGAGAGAGAGAGAGAGAGAGAGAGGCAGAGAGAGAGAGAGGAGAGAGAGAGAGGCAGAGAGAGAGGAGAGAGAGAGAGAGAGAGAGAGAGAGAGAGAGAGAGAGAGAGAGAGAGAGAGAGAGAGAGAGAGGGGTGGTTCGCCAGATTTTGTGATAGAAACATGCAGGCAGGTCTGCAATGCAAACATGCCCAAAAGTAGCTACTATAGGACAAGCTTATATTTCATAAACACCGGTTTATCCATGTTATTAACGTTAAATTTGTTGTGCGGAAATAACAATAAAACAAGATTTAATCCCATTAAAGGGGTATAATCGGCAGGTGAACAACATGCTGTCTCCGTTTGTCGTTTTCTCCAACTGTATGATTAGTACTGTTTTATTAGTAGGACAGAAAAACAACCACAGTCTCTGTTGTGTTCTGTCGTCTGTCTGCTGCTAGAATGGAGATTCACCAGCAATCAGGTCGACCATTTGGACGATGAGAAATTTGAAATAGTGCGAGCAGGTTATAGTTTAAAAATAGTTCATAATTTTCTTAACCCTTGGAGGGTGCCATTTTTACAGGAGATTTTTCCTGGAGCCCCCCCTTACCAAATGGACCCGTAACGGTCCATTTGGTAAGGGAGGGGGGCTCCGGGGAAAATCTTACCTAGGGCTCCAAATTGCTTAGAAACGCCACTGTGTGCAACCTTGTGGACGATGGGTTTTGGCAACCAGACAGAAAGGTTGCTAAGTTCCTGAGAGTGACTATTGGTCAGGTTCATCTCTGACAAAAAAAGTCCCCCCCTGCTATTTAGCCCAAAAACTGGAGGTCTGGAACTTCATGTGATCATAGTGACACACAAAGATCTACTCTTTGGCCCGCAACAACGTATTTACAAGCAACTTAAGAGAAGCACAAATCCAGAACAATTGGTCAATTAATAAACAGACTTGGCAACACCAGAGAGAGAGAGAGAGAGGGGGGGGGGTGTTCTCCCTGGAGGACACAGGGATGGAGGGATAGTGGAGAAAAACACTGATGGATGCTCCTATAGGGGTTAGATGCTCTTAGGGGTTAGATGCTCTTAGGGGTTAGATGCTCTTAGGGGAAGCCCCTGGACACACGCAGCACAAAAGGATTTAGCCGCAATTAGCGAGACGAGCTGCACAGCTCACCTGTGGCACCTGGACGTGTGTGTGTGTGTGTGTGTTGTGTGTTGTGTGTGTGTGTGTGTGTGTGTGTGGTGTGTGTGTGTGTGTGTGTGTGTGTTGTGTGTGTGTAAATTGATGCGTGTAGAGGGAGGGAGACGGGGCGGATCTAGGCATGGGAGGGGCGCAATGTCCCCCTAAATGCCCAATCTGCCCCACCAAACACGATGCCATGCAAAACAACCCAAGATATTTCAAATTAAAGTGCTTATATTTAAAATGATTTGAACCACTACTACTGCTATGAACTAACTACAGCTGTGGCATCACTAAACCAACAGCATTTCATCATTGAAAACAGAAAACTCTCTGAGTCAGACTTTTAGCTTTATGCATGCTGCGTGTCTGTTGCAACTTCAACAACAACTGATGTTATTACTGATGCTTTACTTGCCTAATAAAAGTCCTGTAACTGAAAATGGTATGGCCAATTGGCCATCCCCATGCCATTTTCTCTGCACCCCCAATTGGGAAATGGTACATCCGCCCCTGGAGGGAGAGTGAATGTGGGAGAATTGTATACATGAGAGTGTGGTGTGTGTGTGTGTGTGTGTGCGTGTGTGTGTGTGTGGTGTGTGTGTGTGTGTGTGTGTGTGTGTGTGTGTGTGTGTGTGTGTGTGTAGTACTGCTTTGCATTCAATAAATGTTTGTTATCTCATACCAAGCTCCTTTGAATTGTTTGGAAAATTATGGTGGAGGTGGAGGGTGTGTGTGTGTGTGTGTGTGTGTGTGTGTGTGACTAACCATCAGTGATAGTGTTGGCAGGTAGCCGTCCCACCAGCGTTCGGTCAACACACACTCTGTCCAGCTGGGGTCCACTTAGCGTGAGGGTCACTAGCACACCGTTGCTCAGCACCAACTGAAGGGGGAATATGTACGTGCATGCACGCAAGCATGCATGCACACACCCGCACACCCACAACCACACCCACACACACACACACAGTTGTCATTACGCTTGTGGATATATTTAATTTCCAACCCTGCAGCCGGGTCACAGACCTTTGACCTTTCCCTGACCTTAAGCTAATTCTAACTGTAACACTACACCTCGGCCTAAACCTGCGCTTTTTTTTTAAACTTGGAATTAATTGCTCTAATACACTGGACCGTAGTCCACGGGCGTCAGTCACACACCCATGTATGGCAGGTACGAGGCGACACACCAGATTTCCTTTGCGATTGCGTTGCAAGCTTGTAGATCTGCTCTTTCTTTGGCGGATTTCCATGTTTATGGATATGGAGTTTGTACGCTTCCATATGTGCTAGCGCTTGTATGCGTGTGCATGTGCGTGCATGTGTGCATGTGCGTGCATGTGTGCATGGTTGGTTTGCCGGTTTAATCCTGGGCTCCATGTAGAGTTAGTGTCGAAGTGTCCTTGAGCAAGACACTGAACCCCTAATTGCTCCTGATGTGTTGGTTGTGCCTTGCATGGTTTCCACTGCCATCAGTGTATGAATGTGTGTGTGCATGAGTGAATGTGATGCACAAGCTATGTAAAGCGCCTTGGATAAAGGCACTATATACAGTAAATGCACCGTTTACCATCAACGTACCTGGCAACAGTACTTGCTCTTCCATCTGGTGTGAACGCAAGCATTGGTCTGCAACAGCTCCTGGACGAGATGGATAGAGAGAGAGAGAGAGAGAGAGAGAGAGAGAGAAGAGAGAGAGAGAGAGAGAGAGAGAGAGAGAGAGAGGAGAGAGAGAGAGAGAGAGAGAGAGAGAGAGAGAGAGAGAGAGAGAGAGAAGGGAACAGGGTCACTCATTCCTACTGCATTCCGAACACAGCTGGGGCAATCAGGGTGGAGGGCAGAAGGAGAGGAGAGCAGAGAGTATGTTTCCAGTGAAGGGCGGCAAACAGCCATTGCCAGGCCCAGTCTGAAAACAAAGCTAGCTCTGTGCCGCTGTACACAGGGTGGGGCCGCGGGGGCCGCGAGGAGACATGGAAGGAGGAAGGATGGAGGGAGGGAAGCAGAGAAACAACCAAAACCTGCGGCCCCCTGATCCCCTCAAATATCCCCCTCGATGACAGAGCACGGCCAAAAGAGAGGTGATGAGAGAGGGGAGCAGAAAAGAGAATGGGGGAGAGAGAGGGAAAGGGAGAAAGGGAAGAGAGAGAGAGAGAGAATGCCCCTATTTGTTAATCAATCGGCCATTTCGGGGGAAAAAAAGGCAAAACTCTAGAAAAAAAGAGAATCCCCCTGAGGGGAGAGAGAGGAGGAGGAGGGAGGGGTGGAGAAGGTGAGGAAGGAAGAGAGGGCGTTTTTGCCATTAGGCAGACTAGGCAGTTGCCTAGGGCGCCGCGAGGGGAGGGGGGACCACCAGACATGCTTAAAAAGGATACCAGGCTAATAAGACTAATATGGATATACATTATACTTGTCCAATTGAACATTTAAAACAAACATAATATGTTCTTCAGTTTAAAAATTAAATTTTATCATTTTATCCCTTGGGGATGCCATTTTACTGGAGATTTACCAAATGGACCCGTAAGGGGGGTCTCCAGGGAAAGTCTTGCCTAGAGCTCCAAATTGCTTAGAAACGCCACTGGAGATGGTGGTGGTACTACTGTGCTTACCTCTAGCTCTTTCAGACAATCACGGAGCTTCTCCGGACGTCGGTTCCTGGGGGTCCACGCATACCCTCGAGCTACGGAGAGAGAGAGAGGAATGTGAAACGTACAGGAAGTCATGGCGTATGGATTACTGTCGCACAGAAGGTCACAAGGCCAAAGGTTTCTCAGTAGTAAGGGCATACGCGAGGGTTCATTTGATTACAATTGTACACCGTCGTAGTCACAAACTTGAGTTAACACTAATGATTTTATTGTGTAGGATTGCAGGAATGAACAAACGACAAACTCAGAGAAGAAAAAATCAGAACAGCGTTGTTTTTGTCGACTAATACACTACAACACTAAAGACTAAGTCGACTAAGGTTTTTGATATTTAGTCGACTAAGACTAGACTAACAAAAATGATTTTCAGAAGACTAAGATGAATTAAATCATCACCTAAGACTAATGGAAATAAGAAATATTTTTTATCTTCTTTTTTTAAGTATGTGTGAACATATCTGCAGTATACATTGCATGTTTCATACTAAAAACTATAAATTTGCATAACGTCATTAGGGATGTCCCGATACCTATATCGGGCCGGCTCTTTTTGTCCCTTTTTATCATATCGGTATCGGCAAATACTGTATGGGTATCGGAAAAGTATCAGTATTGGCCTTATTTGTCATTATCGGGTCACATATTGGCAAATATGCCTAACCAGTGATCAGACACAGGAGTAAGGGGTTGACACCATGGCAGTGAAGTAAAATGTCATGTCATGTGGAATTTGCTTTGGAGTTTCCCAAGTGCAGAGGAGTATGTTATTCCCTTGCTGGTGACTTCATATAAAGGTATTTTTTCTTTTGTATGTTATTATATATATTATTCTCTGGTATTGGTATTTGGTATCGGTATCGGCTAACACAAAAATTGTGGTATCGGATTGGAAATGAAAAAGTGGCATCGAGACATCACTAAATGTCATGTATTTGTATGTAAGACTAAACTACCGAGACTAAGACCAAATCATTTGTGACATTTCGTCGACTAGAAGACTAAGAAGACTAAATGGAACTAAAAGACTAAACATGTCTTAATGAAAAGGCCAAGACTAAATAAAAAAATATATATATAAAAAAAAAAATACTGAATCAGAAAAGAACAAAAACAAATTCATGAAATTAGTCCACCCTCCTGAAGTGCAGCATGGCCTGCTTGTTTAGAAGAAAGTATTATAGGTATCATAGCAGGTCGTACCATTGAAGCACGGCTTCCACCACTATCGTATTGCAACTTTTCAGGAATACAAAAGCCTGCAGTTTCATATTAGCTTAGATTCCTCATCGATGTTGTTATTAATGGTCGCGTTTCTGAACTGCCCACAGCCAGTGGTGTTTCTAAGCAATTTGGAGCCCTAGGCAAGATTTTACGTCCCCCAGGGATAAAATTCTGAATTTTAACCTAAAGAACATATTATATGTGTTTTAAATGTTCAATACTAGTTATAGACTAGAGGATAAGTATAATGTATTATTAGCCTGCGATTCTTTTAAAGCATGTCTGGTGGTCGCCGATTCCCCTCATGGCGCCCTAGGCAACTGCCTAGTCTGCCACAGCCCACCAGACTGAGTAGAACGAAATTGTAGCATTTTATCATTAGGAACAATTCCGATATCTAGATTGGTGAAGTGGTCCTATAAAACACGTGAGATGCAAGGGTCGCTCTTGTCATCATACATCACATTTCAGCCAATCACGATTAGCATCCTCACTTCTCAGCAGCCAATCACCAATGGCGTATCTCAATATTTTTTATCCTCACTTTTATCCTCATCGCTATGGGGTATACATAAACAGACAAAGCTGGGCATAGGAGTTGCCATGGTGCCCCTCAGAAAAGGTACACAGTACGGCATTAAACAACGTGCGAACTGATTTGTTCTGCTTCTGCATTCGAATACTTAGTTATTGAACAATTTCTGAACTCCACCACCGGGTGTGTGCATGCGTTCACTCACAGTTCACACTCACAGTATCAATCTCTGCACACCAAAAAAGGGAAAACACGTCTCTCTTGCTAAATTCTCTTTCCAAGACAACATTCCAGATGCCATGAGAGGAAAAAGTATTTCTACTGCTGGCCAGGGGCAGATATAACATGTCCCATTTGGGGGGGCAAGAGAGAATGGTATGGGTCGATTCGCGCCACGGGCGATGAAGTTGCACCCATACCATTTTTGGTTACAGGACTTTTATTAGTCAAGTAAAGCATCAATAATAACATCAGTTGTTGTTGAAGTTGCAACAGACACGCAGCATGCATACTGTAAAGCTAAAGGTCTGACTCAGAGAGTTTTCTGTTTTCAATGATGAAATGCTGTTGGTGTTTCACATCACTTTAAATATAAGCACTTTAATTTGAAATATCTTGGGTTGTTTTGCATGCCATTGTGTTTGGGGGGGGGCAGACCGGGTATTTAGGGGGGCATTGCCCCCCCATGCCCATGCCTAGATCCGCCCCTGCTGCTGGCTACTTTCTGCTGTGCCGCTGCAATCTCTAAAGCACAACCTCACGGTCAGCATGGCACATAGGCCTACAGTATCTGACACGCGCCACTCCAGGTCCCCCCCCTCGATTCACATTCATTTCCCAGTCCTCCCTTTCTCCCCCATCTCTCTCATTCGCTCCCTGCTGGAGAAATTGGGGGTAGAGAGAGAGAGAGAGAGAGACAGAGAGAGAGAGAGAGAGAGAGAGAGAGAGAGAGAGAGACATGAAGAAAACAGAAAACATAGTTAATTGAATTTCTCGATCTGCCTCCCCTCCACGCACGTACGTGAACTTTCTTTTTTTTTTCGAGACGGGGGCAATCGCTTTTCTATCTGTTTATTCTGACCGCCCCTCCTTCACCCATCTCACGTACCCCCCCCACCCCATCCGTTTTTGAAATGAACCATTAAGGAAAAACAGGCTCTCCATTAAGAAAAGAGTGGAAGGACGAGGCAAACAGATGCATGCAAATGAGCGCGTGGAGGGAGGGAGGGGGGCAGGGGGTGAGAAGGAGGGAGGGAGGGAGGGAGGAGGGCAGGGGGACGCGTGTTTGTCTCCTGATAAGGGTGTTTGTATTCCCCTCCTGAGAGAGAGAGAGAGAGAGAGAGAGAGAGAGAGAGAGAGAGAGAGAGAGAGAGAGAGAGAGAGAGAGAGAGAGAGAGAGAGAGAGAGAGAGAGAGAGAGAGAGAGAGAGAGAGAGAGAGAGAGAGAGGGAGGGAGAGGAGAGGAGGAGAGGGAGTAAAAGAAAAAGACAACAAGGGCAAAAGACGAGAGACCGGGACAAAGCAAGAAAGAGAAAAAGGGGAAAGAAAGAGAGAGTATGGTGGTTGACTGACTGGGACAGCTATTTCTAGGATGTGGCCATACGCTGGTATGATGATTAGACTCAAACGCACTGTACAGTACACTAGCACACATGCACATGCCTGCAGGCGCGTGCATGCACGCACGCACATGCACACGCACGCGCGCACACACACACACACACACACACACACACACACACACACACACACACACACACACACACACACACACACACACACACACACACACACACACACACACACACACACACACACACGTGTGAATATGATGAATAGTATTTTTGTCATACTCAGTGTCTCTGCTGTGTCAGTGAACTTACCTTCAGTGAAATGCATTTTCTCTTTGTAAAAGTGCTGCTCCAGTGGATTGGCTGAAAAAAAAAATGCAAGTATCCACCCATTAGAAAGTGAAAGGGGTTGTTCTTCAAATAGCCCTGATGATCACATTCCTCAGACTCTGTCATGTTGCCCTCATGTCTTGCTGCCCATTTTCTCTTCTTCAAAATCATCATGGGTGAAGGCGAATGCATACATTTACACATGGACCTTTTAACCACAGTAGCCTTAGCCTATCTATTCTGGGAAATAATATTATATAATGGTATAATAATATTAATGGTATTATGGGGCGAGGGATTGACCAGACCAAGTATTAAGTCCTGTCGGACCCCCGTCAACTAAGTAACTTCAAACAGTTATCCAACAGGAAAAAAAAAAATCAAAAATGGACTAGAAAAAAGTTGGCAAACTCAAACTGGTATACAAGTTTGCATGATGGCACAATACAAAGCAACATAGCAGACCAAACTCAACCAACGAATCACAGGTCATACAGGCCACATTTGAACTCCACCTGCCCCATAACCTGGACTCCTAACCCAGTTGCCTCGAGCAGGAAAGTGGCCTGCTTGGTATAGCAAGACCCACTGGCAGCAAGGCCCACTTTCAGGATTAGCAGAATTAATCAGATAAGGGCAGTGAGGGGCCAGACAGGCCTAAACATGGGCACCTGCTCAGGGGCAGGCAGGCAGGCAGGGTGGGGAGAGGAGGGAAGGGGAGGGGAGGGCTGGATGGGCCTATAGCTTAAGGGAACCCCCCAAGTCATTCAAATGAGACTGGGACTCCCTCTTGTGGGGTGATCTGGAACTGGTCAGCTGACCTTTCAGGCCACTGGAGATGTACTGTAGATATACCTGTATACATACATTGCTGTAGCCTACTGAAAACTTAAATTTAAGCTATGACTTGTAAATCAGTGGTCAGATTGGTGGACTGGACGCATGCATTTTCAGAGAAAGTCAAGATCAATCAGCTTGGATCAGTGAAACTACGAAAGGGTTCCTAAGTTGTACTTTATGAAAAGTAGGAAGTAGTTTTCAGAAACTCGGAATGCTTCCGTTAGTTAGTACACTTTGCTGTTAAGCAGTATCACAGTGAAAAGGTGTCAAGAAAGGGAATATTCTGACAATTTTGCATATTACCATGACATAGGCCTATTTATATATTAATTTTATATTATCCGTAAGAGCAATATCGTCATGATTCACAGTGGGTTGAGAACCACTGATGTACAATACTTAGACCACTATAAAAAATCCCCTCTAAAATGAAAGGACAAAGACAAAGTCCTTCTCTGCAAACGGTCTGCCTGGTTCTCCCTTCGCGATGCTGCAGCCAGGAACACTGTGGGGGCTCTTTGATGTCAGAAACCTGGAACATGTCCAAAGTATGAAAGACGCTCCACTCCAATGTGTCTTTCTTGTTAAACTCCGTGAAGTGGATGAAAAGCTATGTGACGCAATGATGAATGCAACCAGCAAAAATCAGACAACAGATAATCCAATCTGATCTACATCTAATTAAATCCTGAACTTAGCATATCATTATACGCCCTGTGCGAAATAAAATTAAACGCCATCCTTTTGGACTGAATGAATCGGTAGAGTTCTATTAAGCACATGTTTTACTTTGTTAGTGTTACATGTGGAAAATCATGATCTACAAGCTCACAATGCCATCGCACGGGTGACTCATTGTGTCCTTGAAGATCTGCATTTCTTGGCTGCCTACTATACTGTATCTGTTCCCACAATCCCCTGCCATTCCCTCCATTCTGTTATCAACCCACGTTGTCGTTTTCACCAAATGAAAGAGTCTGGGAAGCGAGGGAATCATCTCTCCGCCGAAGAGAAGTTGTGTTGTTGATTTTTTTTGTAATGGAGAAAACAAGCTGAGTTTTAATGTTATATTCGTCTGGAGTAGTGGTGGGAGGTCTCCTTTGCACCATAAACACAGAGCAAACCCTGGCTGGTGTAGCGATTATAGCCGTCAGTAGCAGCAACGTCTCCGTTCCAATTGTTGTTGGTGGGAACTTAAGTCGACTTCTGAAATATCCGCAGACAAAAGCGTGTGGATTGGGAGCTGGTTTGCGCCAGATGGTCTGAAGTGGAGGGATATAAGCTATACCTGAACATAGAACAGCAACTGGCAAACATCACAAGACCATAGAGAATGAGTCTTCAAGGAACCATTCACATTTTCCAACACATACAGTATATACCCATCAAAATTCACATTTTCTCATGCAAAGACAAAAACACTGGGCTACTGTATTCATAATGTACATGTACTGTATAGACCTGCGCAGTGACGTCACCGCCCCGGTTCCAGAAGTGTTTTCCTCATTCATTTTTCTCATAGACTTTTCGAAAATAATTCTTCTAAAGAAGATTATAATGCGGACAAAGCCAACTCGGGCAAACAATGATGACACACACAATCTTTTGGAACGATCAAACCATTTCTAAGATGACAAACGAAACAAAAAGTGTTGTATCCTGCCATTTTCTACTTCTTGCAAATTAGATATTATATGATGATATTGTGTGTGTCATCATGATTTGTCACGACCCGAGTTGGCTTTTTCCGCGTCGAAATCGTCTTTATATAAATTATCTTCGAAAAGTCTATGAGAAAAATGAATGGGGAAAACACTTCCGGACACGGGTCCGGTGACGTCACTGTGCAGGTCTATACAAAACAGAAAAAAACACACACACAATAACCTAACCAATGAGAACCTTGAGGGCCACACTTTGATGCAGTCACTCGCCGAAAATAGCAGATCTATACAAGCTCGTCACAGTTTGTAGATTTGAGATTGTTCATCTGCTATGCCGTATACATTAAGTGCTAGATACTGTGTATGTATAGTGTTTTTAGGGTTCCTTTGTGAGAGGTGCAAAATGGTCCCTTAGGGGCTTGTAACTATGGCAATGTGCAGGTCCATTCGGTTACATATGCATACTCTCAGAGTTGAAGATCAAGTTGTTTTTGACTAACAAAGATGTTTTTTATTTGCATTGATTTGGCTCCTATATGTAGCCATAGTTTTGTGTGACAGGACACCAACATATTCCATGATGATCCGTCTTGGTACCCATGTGTTGGTTGCAAAAATGTCTCTATATGTGTTTGCGTGGGTGATGAGTGCAGTGCTAGGAATGTGTGCTTGTGTATATTTGTGCACACAAATGCCTTCTTAATAACCTTTGTGTGAGGTTGCATTTGTGCACAACACATACGGTTTGTGCCTGTGTAGGGGTGTGTGTGGGGGGGGGGGGGGGAGCAGGGAGGGCTTGACGCATAACGTGTATGTGGGTTTGTGTGCGTTCGTCTGCCTCTATGAGTGGCGGCTCCTTGTCATACATAAGGAAATCACATACGTTCAAAAACAAGACAAACACAACGAACAGCGTTTATCTTAAAGACAAACAGACATCCAATATAAACACTATTTACCTGGCTCGCCTTTATCATAGTACTGATAGGTGCCAATATCCCTATCTGTGGAGGGAGAGAGAGAGAGAGAGAGAGAGAGAGAGAAAGGGAGAGAGAGAGAAAGAGAGAGATGAACATCTTTGCTGTCAGGAAAAAAAGCACAAGACACATCAGCAATTTGGCAGGGTGGGATAAACAAACCCTATCTGGCAGTGGTCTGTCCCAACTGCCTGCACCGCAACTGAGATAAGAGACCCTGGGACGCAAGGACAGAGGGAGCAAGGGACGGACCGAGGGAAGGTTGGAAGGAGGCAGGGAGCGACTGCAGCAGGGCCGGATCTAGGCATGGGTATGGGGGGGGGGTGCCCCGCTAAATGCCCAGACTGTCCCACCAAACACGATGGCATGCAAAACAACCCAAGCTATTTCAAATTAAAGTGCTTATATTTGAAATGATTTGAAACACTACTACTACTGCTATTGACTAACTACAGTTGTGTCACCACTAAACCAACAGCATTTCATCACTGAAAACAGAAAACTCTCTGAGTCAGACCTTTAGCTTTATGCATGTTGCGTGTCTGTTGCTACTTCAACAACAACTGATGTTGTTATTGATGCTTAATTGCCTAATAAAAGTCCTGTAGCCGAAAATGGTATGGGTGCGGCTTCATCGCCCATGGCGCGATGAAGCCACGCCCATACCATTTTCTCCCGCCCCCCAAATGGGAAATGTTACATCCGCCCCTGCAAGGGACGGACCGAGGGGACCGAGGTTGGAAGGAAGCAGGGAGCGACTGCAGGTTGAAATGGATGGAAGGAGGGAGTTAGGAATAATATATATTATGCAGAGAGGGATGGGGAGTGGGAGGGCTGTGTGGAGGAGAGATGGGGAGAGGGTCATATAGGGAGGTTTGGGGTAGAGGTATATGAATAAAGACAGGACAGGAGTCAAACAGAGTATGATGTATTCCATCTCACGAGGAGGGACAGACCTCCTGTACGCAGTACGCACACATACACACACACAATCTTGCAGTCTACACATTGTGCTATAGACTCTCACACACAGAGGGTATATAGGCAATATGCATGTACAAACATATAAGCAGACATTGGCAACATGCACACATCGAAATTGACTGATTATCCATAACATCCGTTGTGTTAATTGAGAAATATACAGAATAGTACAGAGAGAACAGGGATTTAAAGCATTACAAATGTTAGATAATTATAACAGGAACATAATATTTGGCCTATATTAATGTGGATCCCCCACAAAACACTGCGAATGTTCACACCTTGCCAGGACTAAAAATATTGTTCCATGTGCTTTGGATGTAATTTGAGTACCTGCCCTCAATTTAAATGTTTTTTTTGTTGACATAGGTTGTTAGACAAATAGTAGACCTAGCAACTAGTCAACTATACTAATATAAGTATTAGGCCTATATAATACCGGTATGCGTTATAATGTGGTTATATTACTACGCATGCACGGACAACGAACACTCACATGCACACATGCACGAGTGCGCACACACAGACACACACACACACACACCCACACACACAGCAGAGAGTGCTGAGCAGAGGTATTTCATGGCGTGTTATTGCTGCGTGCAGCATAGCAGGCCCACAGCAAATGGAAGCACAGTCTGATTCTAACAGCACATCAATTCTTTATCAGCGCCTGTTTCTCTCTGCTGCTGTTATACCACTGCTGTCATCCCTGCTCCTACGGCCAGGTCACGCTAATGCTGCAGCAGAGCTGATGGAGGACCACGGGGAACACACACACACACACACACACACGCACGCACGCACGCACACACACACACACACACACACACACACACACACACACACACGCACACACACACACACATGCATGCGCCAGAGGCGGATGTAACATTTCCCAATTGGGGGGGCGCAGGAGAAAATGGTATGCGGGCGACTACATCGCCCGTGTTCGCGCCACGGGCGATGAAGCTGCACCCATACCATTTTCAGTTACAGGACTTTTATTAGTCAAGTAAAGCATCAATAATAACATCAGTTGTTGTTGAAGTTGCAACAGACACGCAGCATGCATAAAGCTAAAGGTCTGACTCAGAGAGTTTTCTGTTTTCAATGATGAAATGCTGTTGGTTTAGTGGTGACACGGCTGTAGCACTATAGTAGTGTTTCAAATACTTTTAAATATAAACACTGAAATATCTTGGGTTGTTTTGCATGCCATCATGTTTGGTGGGGCAGTCAGGGCATTTAGGGAGGCATTGCCCTCCCCCCATGCCCATGCCTAGATCAGCCCCTGGCACACACACACACACACACCCCATACACACCCACACACACACCCACACACACACACACACACACACACACACACACACACACACACACACACACACACACACACACACACACACACACACACACACACACACACACACACACACACACACACAGTATATGTCCAAAACAGTTCTGTTCTGTATCATCAACAAAGGTGTTAAACTAATGAAAATTGCTCATCTACAGTACAAGTTCACGATGCAATGTGCTATTTTCAGTATACTCTTGTGTGTGACACATTGGTGTCTGCCCGATAGCAACGGCATACACAGTCACATATACCGGTACGTGAAATGGACATAAATGCCCAAATCGTGCTGGCCTTAGCCTGAAAACAGATTTTCATGGCTTCAAACTTCAAACGTAGAGACCCACAAGCAGTCTCTTTTTGCTCAACTAGACATCTCCCAGCCCCAGTTATTAAAACTTTAGAGTTAGAGAGTAAAAAAGGCACAATATGATACCAGCACACAGGTAACCTAAGGGTTACAACTGCAGGCTTGTGGCCAGAAGGTCAACGGATGCTTCTATTCCAAGGTCAGGCTGGACAAATCTGAGGAGAAAAAGTAGGTTCCACATGCAGTAGGTGCTGCTGAGACATAGGCAATAGACCTTTAGCTAAGCCCCGCCCTCTTGTCCACCCTAGGACACTTTCCAGCCAGGCTCATTCATTCCAATATAAATATCATGGACTTTACACAATAAATACTGGTTCGTTTTTGGAACCAGACCTTCAAAATCTCTTCCAAATCCATCAACAAGGCCTGCCCTATGGAGTGGAAAAATGTGTGTGACATTTATTTTTTAAAACAATGTTTTATCATATAGGAAAGCTATTAGTTGAGAGGGTTGTCTGTCACATGTAATGCTTAGCTGTGATTGGAGATTGGACCATAGCAGTTTGGGGAGGGGCTTATCTAAAGGTCTATTGTGGATATGTAGGCTTCCCATATTCAAATATTTTATTGTGATACATACTTCACAATTTCCAGCAAACTATAATTACCTATTTTCTTTGCTTCTTTTTCTGTGCGAAAACTATCTAAACTATCTGTCAGTATTCATTGAATCTTCCTAACATTTCACTCATGTTTGGCAACAGTGAATGTGAGGCAGGGCATGCTGTTCTTGAATATAGAAAAGTATTTCGAAAAGTCTATGAGAAAAATGAAAGGGGAAAACACTAGTGGAACCGGGGCGGTGACGTCACTGTGCAGGTCTATAGTGTGCTGTGCAGGTCTTACAGCTATAATGTTTGTGTCATATATATAAAAAAAATCAATATAAAAAGTCTTTCGGTGGAAGCATACAGCGCAAGGTGGGAGGTGATAGGGCACGTCACACCTCACCAACCAGGCTTCCGTGCACAGATGTATCCATCCACCGTTTGGCAAGATAGCAAAACACACAGCAAGAAAACAACAAATAAATAAGGAGATGTCACCAGTCACCAGTACATGTAGGATATACACCATGTCAAGCCACACGCACACACACACACACACACACACACACACACACACACACACACACACACACACACACACACACACACACACACACACACACACACACACACACACACACACACACACACACACACACACACACACACACACACACACACACACACAGCCTCTGCGAGACATTATCTATGTCTGAAGCTCAGTAGACTGTGAACGACGAGACAGAATGGAAGGCAGGAAAAACAAGAAAATGGAGAAACAGGACATTTTCTTCTGAGGGTTAAGAGATGCAATGATAGGTGTAGGACGGGCGGGAACTGATGACAAGAGAAAACAACAATAAGGATAGTCGGACCTAGACCACACCAACAGGCGTCATTGTTGGTCAGCATTCATCAGTGGATAATGAGCCCCACAGCAAATGCAATTTAATGACACTTAAAGGGGAACTCCACCCATTTTCAACATTCTAATATGTCATTGGTATACACTAGAGGTGCTGGGTGTACATGATAAAAAAAGTTCCCGTGTTCCCAAGAAATGGAGGTCTGAAGAAAGCCACTAACATGGTGAAACATCTTGATGACATCATCAAGATGTATTTTCACCATGTTAATGGATTTCTTTAGACGCTTCTTTTTTCTGAGAGCGTACAAATGGAACCAAATGAACCCTAACGGGTTCATTTGGTTCCATTTGTACGCTCTCAGAAAAAATGTTGAAAATGGGTGGAATTCCCCTTTAAAGGGCTCCTTATCAGCTAGGTATCACATGTTACATTTGATATTCACCATTATCTCTGATATATAACCTTTGTTTTTTTTAGCCTCTGCCATTGGTGGTAGTAACTGACCAAAGTGAACTCCAGTGTTGGGGAAGTTACTTTCTCGGGATGCACATGTAGGATAAAACATGCATGGTAGCCTACATGTGGTAAAGAAAGATGCTGACTTTCCCACCTATATGTTTTTTAGATGAACAAACTCTTTAAAAACTTTATTCATTTAACAAACAGACTTTGTCAAATGGTCTCAATGGTCTCAATGGTCTCTCTAGGATTCCAATGACCCTGGGTGGAGCAACCTAATTGGGTCGTACCACTTATGATGAGTGTGTGACTGCACTCCTGTGTAAATTTATATTGTGAGTGAAGTGGTGTTATACTAAAAACATGATTTTTACTTAACCTTGCGAATTATGACTATATTGTCTGTAACGTTTGGGAATTGTTTTTCCTTGTATGTTCAATAATGATTATTTTGTTGGTTCCTTAGCCAATCTGAGATCCAACAGTTGGTGTGACCCAACCATTCAAAAGAGAGGCCCAGATTGTGGGTGTCGGTATTCCAGTTGTATTCTCTATAGTAGTAGAGGGAAGGGCACAATGCTTTTAGCTCTGTCTCAGTCTGTATAGTTCAGTTCATAGCTAGACTGTTTGACTGTGTTGTTTTGAGCAGCACACCCTAAGGTCCAGCAGTAGACTTAGGCTTGAATTGAGGCTTGTAAATCAACATTATTGCAATCCTAGTTTGTCATTTCTGTTCACCTAGCCCTCCAAAAGAACTCATTCACGTTTAAACCATGCAAGGCAGAAACCCACTTATGGGAACATTTATGGTTTAAGTGTCTAAGACACTAACCAAGGGAAACCAGGGATTGAACCTTTCTAATTCCCATGTGTCCACTCTACCTCTTGAGCCACTGCAAAACAGTAGCAGCTGAGACAGCCCATGGGTGTTGTGGCTGGGGGTCATTGATCAGTGATTGATACAGGATTTACTGACACACTGTCGGCATCACTCACTGGTTGCATTGTACTTGTCGGCAAAACAGGTAACTTAACTTAAATTATGATCAATGTAATAGTGGCCGTAGAAGTGTGGGCGTACTAGAGCAGCACTTTGTTGGTCACCAAGACACGCAGAAACGGTATGAAAAGGGGAAACAATAATCCATATACAAAATATGAATTATTGTTTCTATGAGAAACCTCAGCAATGAACTGAAATGCACATCAACAGCGTTATTGTGACCAGCATACACTGGCCATGACAACCTGAAGTGAGACGAGGGAAAGTGAGGACAAGGAGAGAATAGGTGGTGACTGAGAGAACAGGTCAGATAGTAAAAACATATGTAATGCAAGGTAGAGAAGTGAGAGAGAGACAGTGATGATTGTCTGAGACGAAGTGGCATGGAGAGATAGGTCATGCTGATAGTGTCCTATACCTTTGACCTGGAGTGAGTCTTTGGTGGACCACAAGTGTAGTTCAGCCAAGCAGAACGCCATCCGACCGAGAGATGAAACCTGAGTCTGCAGAGAGACACAGAGAGACACAGAGAGAGAGAGAGAGAGAGAGAGAGAGAGAGAGAGAGAGAGAGAGAGAGAGAGAGAGAGAGAGAGAGAGAGAGAGAGAGAGAGAGAGAGAGAGAGAGAGAGAGAGAGAGAGAGAGAGAGAGAGAGAGAGAGAGAGAGAGAGAACAGAGAATTTACTCAGGGTAGTTGTAATTTTAAAGGTACGGCACAGTTGGTTCATAGTCGGATGAAATAATTCTCTCCACAAACAATATATTTGAAGTAGAGATGTTTCTTTTTTAAATGTTCAAATCCTACACAGGAAAGCATGGCATATTTTGGACATAGTTCGAATGGTGATTAATCATGATTAAATTAATTTCGATGCTGTAATTAATCTGATTCAAAATTTTAATTTTTATAATTAATAATAGACAGATATAATAGACAGATATAGCCTAATGTTCTGCAAGTCATACCATGAAAACAATAAAACTCAATTTATGCTTAATCACACAACATCAGCATGGGACAACGTGTAAATTAAGCAAGAAGAGAGGTAGACAATCTAGGATTCAGGAATAATGAAAGGGTGAACTGGCCGAGAAAGGGAGTAGACAAAACACATACACACAGTGGAGAATTGAGTGCGTAGAGTGACATGAAGAGGCCTCTGGGTCAAGCAAACACACTCTTAAGATAACACTCCTATTTTATCACTTCGGCGTGCATCTGGTGTGGGACTGCATGCATCGTTGTCAGTTTTCAACACATCTTGTACGTGTTGAAAAGCAGACAGTCCATATTGTTTCTTTATTCTGGGCAGCAGGGGCGGACATTTCCCAATTGGGGCGGCAGGAGAAAATGGTATGGGGGCGGCTTCATCGCCCGTGGCGCGAAGCCGCACCCCAAACCATTTTCAGTTACAGGACTTTTATTAGGCAAGTAAAGCATCAATAATAACATCAGTTGTTGAAGTTGCAACAGACACGCAGCATGCATAAAGCTAGGTCTGACTCAGAGAGTTTTCTGTTTTCAATGATGAAAGTGCTGTTGGTTTAGTGGTGAGACAATTGTATTTAGTTAGTAGCAGTAGTAGTGTTTCAAATAATTTTAATCATAAGCAGTTTAATTTGAAATATATATTGAAATTTGGGTTTGTGTGCATGCATGCCGTCATGTTTGGTGGGGCAGTCAGGGCATTTAGGGGAGCATTGCTCCCCCATGCCCATGCCTAGATCTGCCCATGTTGGGCAGACAGTTTTGAAAGCCGAGGAGGGAGGCCGGGTTCTGGATAGATCAAATTTGGTTTTAAAACCTTTTGCCTGATTTTTAAACTTTTGGTTTATTTAGAATAGCTAATTAGGAGGATGTGGGGCCTTTGTCCTGCTCCTCCTGTGTCCCTCTCAACACTCCCTGCTGACAGGACAACGCACCATGGACCTTGTGGATTCAAACCCCAAACCTCACTGGGCAGAGACTTCACCATGTGACCAGATGTGAGCTCTTCCCCTCGTAGGGCAACATACAAAATAGGGGATAAGCAACGACATTAATTAAACCATTAAAATTATGTCCCGATACTTTATCGGTATCGGAAAAAGCATGGGATCTGCCCTTTTTCGTTCATATCGGTATCAGCAAATCCTATATGGGTATCGGAAAAGTATCAGTATCAACGCTTATTTGTCATTATCGGTTCATTGGTATTGGTATTGCTATTGGCAAATATGCCAGTCTAACTACAAATCCGACACAGTGGTAAGGGGTTGACTTACCAGGGGTGGAATCAATTCAACTCAGAAGCACATGCGCACACACACACACACACACACACACACACACACACACACACACACACACACACACACACACACACACACACACACACACACACAACACACACACACACACAAAGAGAGAGAGAGGGAGGGGGTGCGCGTCAGTGAACTCAGGTTGACACTGCCCCAAGGTCACAGGCAGCGATCTTGTCCCAAATACACACATCACAGGTGTGTAGTGACGGATCCACACTTTGCAGTTGACAGGTGAGACGAAGCGCGCGGCATTCCACACACATCACTGTCTGCTAATGAAGACAGGACAGGTCTGCAGCAGTCACTACATGATGTTCCTGCCTCTCCCATAGCCCTTTCCTCTCACCAGAAAGCCTAGTTCCAACAGTGCAGGAGTTTTCAACATTTTTCATACAAGGGACTATTTATTCCGAATTTGAGGCACGGACCCCCATTTGATGACATTTTAGCCCCACAGACCCCAAAACTAAAGATTTATTTTGCTTTTGTCCACAATTCCAGGCTGGATTTTGGAAACAAAACAGTCAAACATACAGATCAAAATGACCAATAATCTTCTACATTCTATAGCTGTGTAGACTTGGTCTGATTGACATGATGAATATTTTAACTCTTCAGAGTGTGAAATGAAACCAAATGGACCCGCAAGGATCAATTTGTTTTCATTTTCACGCTCTCAAAGAGTTACATCTGGTTAACCAACAATCATTTAGCCTGCATGGGGACCACCTGAAATCCTCTCAGGGACCACTGATGGTCCCCGGAACACCTGTTGAAAACCCCTGCTATAGTCACCTGAAACAGGTGCACTTTAAGGCCCAAATTAATTTTAATTTAGAGGATAATACTGGGTATTCTTGTTCCTCCTGGTGGCATACTGTAAGTGGACCTTCAAATTGACAAAAAATCTGGAGAATATAGTTTGTTTATTACAGACACTTTTCAAAGTGTGTTTAGAGAGGACATAATGTCCAGGCTAAACATTGCTTTTTCTGGTGATTATGGACAAGCGCCTGGCCTGTCCCACCAACTCAAAGCTGGGCACTTCACTCCCTCGGGTCGTCTGCGACGTTTCATGTGTGACGAATTTGAAGTCAGTTGTTGAGCAGATCTATAGGCACATTCCCTGCATTTGTGAGAGACAGTTGAAATCTTCGACGGCAATGGCATGCCAGTCTAAACTGCAAACATCGCTCATTGCTGTCCTCCATCAAGAGAAAATAATTCCTATAGTCAAAAATATTAAGCCTCAGAGAAGGTTGGGCCTAATGAACAAAAAGGCAAACTTGGTTTTGTTTTATTGGTTGTGCATTATGTCTGAAACAAAAACAGACGATTTACACCAGGGGTTTTCAACCAGTGGTCCAGGGACCACCAGTGGTTCTTGAGAGGGTTCCAGGTGGTCCCCAGCTAAATGACGGAAAGTTGGTTAACCAGGTGTAACTCTTTGAGAGCGAAAAAAGTGAAACCAAATGGACCCTTGCGGGTCCATTTGGTTTCATTTTTTCACTCTCAAGAGTTAAAATATTCATCATCTGAATTAGTCTACAAGATCAATGGTCATCTTTAGGGGTCTGTGGGGCTAAAATGTCATCAAATGGTAGTCCGTGGCTCAAATTCTGAATAAATACTGAGCCCTGGTATAAAAAAGGTTGAACACCAGTGATCTACAAGCTCACAGATTATGGATCCGTTATTTTCAGTGTGCTGTACCAGCAGGCTTTAGTAATCCGTTATGAGTGTGTGACTCTATTGCCATTGATAGGGTGCTAAAAAAAAGCACACTATCCTCTTCTCTCCCTCTCCCTCCCTCCATCTCTCTCTCTCGCTCCCTCTCCCCCTCTCTTTCTCTCTCTCTCTCCTCCTTCCCTCTCTCTCATTAATGCTGAGGAGGGGGGACTCAGCCTTATCTTTCTCCTCTTCCTCTTGCTGGTGTGGCAGAAGGGGGCGGAAAAAAATCTAATTTTGCCACTTCCAGCGTCCAAAACTACAAGTCATAACAAAAATACACACAGATAACAGTACTGGGCAGTGGGCACCATGGAAACGGCAGGGTCCAGTGTGCAGCTAGAAGGACCATAACGACTTTACTGACATAAGAGGATTCTTTCATCTTCTCCTAAAGCAGCTCTTTTAGAGCTGCGTTTACAGGAAAGTCAGCCCTTTTGGAGAAAGAGGGAAAAAGTCAATTTCAGACATATTTTCTTCTGCCATTGGTAGGTTGGCTGGGCTAGCGGGTCGAACAGTCTTTGTTCTGTGGAAGTGTCAGTGTTAAAAAGCTGCCATGGCAGAGTAGGAGACGATGGGGATTGTTGACAGTGAAATAGAACGCAAATATTGAGGCGGAATATGTTTGTGTGTTCTCTTATTTTTTTATGTCTTTGTGTTTGTCATTATTGGGCAAGACAAGCTATACCACCCCGTACTATACTTTTTATACATGAATATAGTACAGTGGTATAATTTGTGATAAAAATGTACCGGTATTTAATTTTAATGATGTGAAGAGAAATACTGTATCATTAATACTAGAACCAAAAAAAAATGCAGACAATACTGTACAGTGATTTTTGTGATTTCTGTGGTTGTTTGGAATAGTTTTGTTTTTGCGTTTGGACAAAATCAGTAGGAGTAATAATATAGAAAACAATATTTGAATATAGAAAAATGTGTTTTTAACTTTGCCTCAACACATTTAGGCCCAGATAGCAAAATGCATTGATTCAACCAAAATTCAATGTTGAATCAATGCATTTTGCATTGATTCAACCAAAATTCAACATTGAATCAATGCATTTTGCTATCACATTTAGGCCTATGATGACGGTATACCAGGACAAACCCATATTGATGACTTTAAAAGCCAACTGTAGTTAAATAAGTGTAATTTGAAAAATGTATCAATCACAACCGTGTTATTTTAAGCTTATGTTTAAAATAACAATCAAGCCCATATGCTTATTTATTTTTCGTTGTTTATTTTTCCCTTTTGTGTCAGGGGAACAAATACATCTTGATACAGCTTGGTACGCTGCAGATAACCAACCAGGGCCGGATCTAGGCATAGGAAAGGGTGGGGTTAAGGGGGGCATGCCCCCCTTAATGGACCTGACTGCCCCACCAGACATGACAGCATGCAAAAACTTCAAAGATATTGCAAATTGAGCTTCAAATTTAAATTATTTGTAACACTCACTACTAACTGTCGCACAACCAAACCAACACCATTTCATCATTGTCATTTCTATACCATCAGGTTCAAATTTTATCATCTGATAAGGGCCAATATTAATCCATATTGGATTTCCAGCAGCCAGTTGTCCATAATATATGTTGTATTGATGTATTCTAAATGGTTCATAGATATTATTTCTGGTGGCCAACTTTTTATAGCAGGCAGGGCCGGATCTAGGCATGGACATTCCCTGACTGCCCCACCAAACACGATGGCATGCAAAACAACCCAAGATATTTCAAATTCCCCAATTGGGAAATGTTACATCTGCCCCTGATAGCAGGGCAAATACAGAGATATAAAGGTGTTACTCCTGGTGGGTTGGGGTATGTTGCATTTTCACATGATATATCATGTAATGCAAAATAGCGACCCATGAACGTTCAATTATAACGTCATTGGATTCCTTGATCTCAAAAATGTAGATTTAACCACTGCAATCTTGATTTTAGGTAATCCAGGCGGCTGAGACATTCATTTTAAAGTAGCCATAAAAAAAAAAACACCTAAAAGACTGTCAAATGGTGGTCTGTGGCTCAAATGCTGAATAAATAGGTGGGCCCTGGTATCAAAAAGGCTGAAAACCCCATGCATTATGGCAAAGACTGTGACAATGACGTGTATTGATGCTGGTTTGGTCCTGTTTTCAGTGTGTGTTTAGGTAAACTGTAACTGGAGCTCGGTGTATCTGTAGATAGAGTGGTACACTCACCATCATCCTCCATGTTTACCTAGCAACTTCACCAACGTGTGTTCTGTGCACAGCAGCACATACAAACACACCACAAGGGCTGAAACACATACGTGTCAACCCGCAGGCAGGCAGACAGGCACGTGCACGTAAAAACAGTCACAGACAAACACACAAACACACAAACACACGCACACACACAACACACACACAACACAAAGTGCACCCCCCCCCCCCCCCCCCCCCCCCATTCACAGCAGGTCACATTGGTCCCGACTCCTGGCCAGCTGCCACACTCTGGTTCTAATCTCTAGCCGGGGTTACCATGGGTTACCTGTCCCCCCCCTGCGGAGCAAAGTGGGTGGGGGGGTGGCGGTAGGCGGGTGGGGTGGGGTGGGCTGTGGGACGGGGTTGCGGGGCGGCTGTGTGTGTGTGGAGGCGCTGGGGGGCATGGAGGAGGCCAGGTTATTGTATCCTGTCTTTACCCCGCGCTAAAGAGGCTGCTCTCACATCAAAGCGGAGGAGGAGAAAACACATGACTCTTCTTTCAAAGACAGGCCACAGGAACTACGACCTTGTCTGCTCCCTCCGTGTCACCGTCTGCTCTCACGGTGTCTTGACTGTCCCCTCTGGGCGACGGCCGTGTGTGTGTGTGTGTGTGTGTGTGTGTGTGTGTGTGTGTGTGTCAGAGTGAGAGAGAGAGAGAGAGAGAGAGAGAGAGAGAGAGAGAGAGAGAGAGAGACTTGCAACATACACCTTTGTGTCTGGTTGCCTCCAGTGTGTGCCTACTGGTGTACACGGCTATTATTATGAATAATTATGAATCATCTATTTTATATTATAATTTCGGTATATCTATTCATGAACTAAGGGATTATTGGCTGGTGGAAGGTCAATATTTATGAAATACCTAGCTCAAACCATACTCACCTATTATTATCCATCTCCAAAACCTTTTTTCGACACTACAGAAGGATTGAATGCGTTGAAGGACAGAAGGATTGAATGCGTTGAATTAAGTGCTGAGATAAAAGAAGGATATCAAATGGAACACAATCACCCTGAAGAATAAACATTGTATTGTACTCTTATACAACCTACGTCGATTGATCTAAGCATATAGAAATTTGTTTTCGAAGACTACAACCTCCATATTTTTAACTTAAATGTTGTATTGATACACGCTTCCCTGCTTCTGTTATATTGTGTTTTCTTGTTATATTGCATTTCTTGCTGTTATGTTCTTGCTTTGGCAATGTAAACTTTTTCTCATGCCAATAAAGCCAATTGAATTGAATTGAATTGAATTGAATTGAATTGAATTGAATTGAATTGAATTGAATTGAGTGGAACGTGACACCGGCAGGTGAATGGAGATTTGATCTACTCACCACACTGCTTTCTGGTAGGTCATGCAGGCAGATGAGCCTGAATGTTGGCAGGGCGTCTGTCTCAGGGCCTTGGTGCTTCACCGTGTGATGGCGGGTCTTCTCAGATCTCAGCTCCTGGCAGGGGAACCGCAGGGCGCACTGCAACACCAGAAGGAGGCCAGAATCAATGTAGGTCAGTGGTTTTCAACTATTTTGATACCAGGGCCCACTATTTTAGTCAGCATTTGAGCCACGGACCACTATTTGATGATATTTTAGCCACACAGACACCAAAAGTATGAGATTTGTTTTTCCTTTGTCCACAATACCAGGCTGGATGGCCATGCATTTGTCTGCATTCTCTAGTTGTGTAGACTTTGAGCTAGTTCAGATGATGAATATTTTAACTCTTGAGAGTGTAAACATGAAACCAAATGGACCCTTGCGGGTCCATTTGGTTTCATGTTTACGCTCTCAAAGAGTTACATCTGGTTAACCAGCTGTCCGTCATTTAGCTGGGGACCACCTGGAACCCTCTCAAGGACCACTGGTGGTCCCCAGACTACTGGTTGAAAACCACTAATGTAGGTTTAGGTGCAATTCTGCTTGTCCTGTTTTCTCTCACACATACTCAGACACATACGCAGCTCCATGAATACAGTGTAGAGAAATGAATCACACACACACACACACACACACACACACACACACACACACACACACACACCTGAGGCAACAATATCAGTTAGGGAGGTGGGGCGAAGAAGTGTAGTAAACTAGAAGTTCGGGGCGCTTCGCGCCCCGAACCTCTAGCGCCACGCGTTGGATCTGTGAGGAACTAAATGTCATGAGTTCATTGTTTTTAATCAAATAGCTAGTTGGTGGAAAACTGCAGGGGTTCTGAAGTAGTGGATTGCAAACCATACATTAAAGTAATCAACGTTGACATAGACAACACATAAATAAGAAGTAATATTATAAATGGTGTTACAAATCAAAATATGTTTATTGACATATGAAATCTGAAGAGGTTGTCTTAAGTGATGTGTACACCCTGAGCAAGCAGTTTTGCAACAGTGGCAGAGAATGAGTCCTTCTTAACCGAAAGAAACATCAGGCAGATCCTGGCTGTAGAGTGGTTTGAAGTTGTTGGAAGTAGGTTGGGAGGTCAGTCTTGATCTGCACTTGGTGGTCTGTGATATGAGGCCATGAAACTGTTAAATGGAAGACAGAAAAATGTGGAGAGTGAGTACATAGCTATTGATGTCAATAGTAACTATATCAGTCATTGCCTTGAATGATCAATGTAACAAACAGGTTTAGAGTCACACACCATCCATGTACTGTATATACAGTAGATAGAAATGAGAATGGGAAAGTGTGCATGCAATATCAAAAGACAGACTGTAGATGAAGAAAGTCTCAACAACACATTGGTGTAATCCAACATAGCCCTGGGCCAGTCAGTGCTTAAAGTGAGTGTTGGTATAGAGCTGCCATTAAGCATTTGCATAATGAGTGCGATTGGCTATTGGATTGGCAATTGTTCTGTGCTGGGTGTGAAGTACAATGAAACTGGGCAATGGCACTTAATGTGTTGGTTAGAGGACACAGAATGGGAGTATTTGTTTTGAATGTGTCTGTAAGGTGTATTACTACAGTAAAATGTTGCAAATGGGTGGAATTTCCCTTTAAGTGCAATTGACATGTCACACACACACACACACACACACACACACACACACACACACACACACACACACACACACACACACACACACACACACACACACACACACACACACACACACACACACACACACACACACACACACCTTGTAGCTCGCCAACATCATAATATCATTAAACATCATTAAACATTGTTCACAGCTGGAGATGAACGGACATATGACGGCGGCATGGGAGAACAACTGAGTTACGAAAACTCAGTTCACTTTATAGGTCCCGTCAAATGGCCGATTTTCTACATAGACGTGGATTGAATAGGGACAAAGAAATGGGACAAACCGTGTAGGGAATGCATTGGAGTCTATGAGCTCACGCGAATACATGAACCACGTGACCAGCCCGTTTTCTGCCCCTGGTTGTCGCAAGTTGCGCAACAATGACCATAGCTTGGCTAAAAACCAGCGTGACGACGTATCGTCTTTGATACCGTTCTAACCAAGTATTCTGTCAAGTGAAAACAGTGCAGCTCGCCTATTGAAGTGTATGAGAACGCAATGCGTCCGTGTTTAAACACTGAAATCAGAGCACCGCCGCCGTAGTAGCATGCCATCCCACAGCCATTAGTAGAATGCTATATAGAGTACCCGCCATTGGACTGGCCCCATGAAGTCAACGGAGTTGGTGTAACGCTGCCCCTAAAATCAAAGTAAAGTTGCGCCAATGAGGGGTCAGAAACTGAGACTGTTCTGCAGGGGTTTGAAATAGGCTACATTGTAATCAATGAGGCGTGTGGCAAAGACGTCGATATTGAACAATACGTTCAGTACAATGACAACTAATGTGTTGTCATGTCTATGTCGTAGGCCTACTACAGAACAATGTAAAATGTACATAGAGGTTTAAGGTAATTTCTGCTGGGCTGTTGCCTCGGTCCTATGCATTTATACCTGTGAAGTTGATAACGCAGTCATGTATGCACGCACGTGCGCATCATGTGATTAAATGGGTAGAAGCAGTGTGGTAAATATTCGCAAGTTAGGAATCCTTACTTTGAGCAAAAGTGGAAAAGTTTGTGTGTCTTTGCTGGGAACACATGCATACGTGCATGCACAATGATGTGCTTTACATGCAGTGTTTTTGTTGAGAAAGACTTGAAAAGTTGATATGTCTTTGCAGAGAGAAACACGCAAGCATAAGTATAAGTGTTAAGTATTACCTTTTTTTGCTGCCGTTAGATGTCCTTTCCAACTTTTGGCCTTAGAGATGTCGTTTCCAAAATGTCGTGTTAAAATCCATGGTTTGTTTGGAGGTGGGATGTGAGGAGAACAGCGTTCCGAGACCCTTGCTCACGGAACGGTAGGCTGCTTGTGAGGAGCTACAGCCAGCATAGCGTCAGCATTGCAGCACAGCCGTTTTCCCAGCGTAATCATTGCAGCTTCCGGTGCAGCTTAGCGTAACCATTGTTGCACCACCATTGCAACCCATTGTAACGCAGCCAGTGGACGCTAAGCTGCACCACCATTGCAACCCATTGTAACGCAGCCAGTGCAACAATTTTGCAGCTTCCGGTTCAGCTTGCCAATTGTATATAAGGATTATAGGGTAAGAGCTGCCACAGAGTGACTTTCGGACTGAATGACAGACAAACACACACACACAATCGCACAAACACACGCACGCAGTGAACCTCCTGGCTTTAACAATAAATGAATGTATATTGGAAAGCCCCCCCCCCAGCCCAACAGTATAGGTGGCCTCACACTGGCAGTGGCTAAATTATGCAGAAAATCAAAAGAAAAGTGTATGTACAAATATGGTTAAAATATATACAGTACAGTATATACATGAATGAGAAAATGCTCACTCTTAGGCGGAGGCCTCGGTGCCAACATAAAGGCTGATATCAAACTGATGCATGACAGTGTCACATGCTCAAAATAGCCAGTCTACAACATCACAACATGTTGTGAGTCTGTAGATTTTAGCTCATTTATGATATCCATTATGGCAGTGGTACCTGGGACCATCTTAAGGACACTGGTGACAGTGGTCCGGGGACCACCAGTGTCCTTAAGATGGTCCCAGGTAGATCACAGCTAAGTTGGTTAACCAGATGAAAAGTTGATGAACCAGATGTAACTCTTGAGAGCATAAATCAACCAATTATCAACGAATTATCAACAAATTATGATAGCATTACGATACCACTGAGTCCCTCAGGACTCAATACTATTGTTTTCTTTGCTGTTAAAGCAGGGGTGTCAAACTCAAATACACAGTTGGCTGAAGTAGAAAAATTGGAACCACTCAAGGGTAGAGCCTGACCGATGCCATATTTTGGGGCCGATAGCGATACCGATTTTTGGAAAAAACTACACCGATGTTACCGATGTTTTGGACCGATGTTTAATAATGATTTAAAATAATAAAAAATACATTTTGAAAATACATTTGAAAATTCGAATTTATTTTCTCTTTCAAGTAAACGGTAGGATACGACATTGACATCATTTACTTTTGTGAAATAATTCCATTTTCTGTCTTTCTTTTTCTGTTCCAGGCATATATCGGCCGATATATCGCCTGATGTTACCGATATATCGGCCGATGTAACGGCCAATATATCGGTACGGATATCACCGATACCGATGCCGATATATCTGTATCGATATTGGCCGATATATCAGTACGGTATCAGTCCAGAACCACTCAAGGGCTGAAGCTGCTGGACTGAGTTTCAAAATGCAGGTACTTGTTTACGAGGATGTCCCGGTGCGCCTGGTAAACTGTGAAAAAAAGTTAATTTCCTTCAAAAATAAATGTTCCTTAATAGCAACAAAAACTGAAAATGCATTATTAAAGCTCAGGTTCAGGTTCTGTGATCCTCACATAGTAAAATGAGAAAGTAAATCAATTGAGTTGAATTAATTTCTTGTCAGAGGGCCAGTTCTAACAGTATGTAAATATCATCCCGCAGGCCGAAGATAATTCATTCACGGGCCTGATTTGGCCCCCGGGCCTTGAGTTTGACATATGTGTGTTAAAGCAACACCCTGCAGGTTTAAGTGGTTAATTCTTTTCATTCTTTTTTGTACTCTGCAGGTGGTTTCCATTTCTTTTTGGGGCTTCTTAATTTGTCCTTCATTGCCCATTTTTGTTTCTCCTTTTCAAAGTATACTATGAATTCTCTCCATCTCTCTTGATCCCTGCATTACTAATACACTCTTTCTCTTCTCTCCCTCCCTCAAGCGCTCTATGAATCATTGGGGCTCTCTCATCTCTTTCTCTCTCTCCCTTCTTCCGCCTCTCTACGGTTCCCTCTCACCTGTGCCCACCTTTTCTTGTTTTGGCTTTCAAAGGCAGCTTGGCAAACAACTGTAGTGTGTGTGTGTGTGTGTGTGTGTGTGTGTGTGTGTGTGTGTGTGTGTGTGTGTGTGTGTGTGTGTGTGTGTGTGTGTGTGTGTGTTGAGTCCATGCACACATGCGTATGTTTGTGCTCTTCCTAGTTTGAGGTGCCTTGGAGTGGGAGCCAAGTAGGACGTACAACAAACTCAATCTTCTAATGCATGCCTGCCAGCCTAAGTGCTACACCTGAGGACACACACACACACACACACACACACACACACACACACACACACACACACACACACACACACACACACACACACACACACACACACACACACACACACACACACACACACAGTCCTCGGTTGAATTCTTGTTATCTCTTAAACGTGAGGAAACACAGGAAAATGCACACATGCAGTACATCTGAGTGTGCCGTAAATGGCATGCACTCACACACACACATGCGCGGGCGTGTACACACACACATGCGCAGGCATGTACACACATGCGTGCGTGTACACACACACCCACACACCCACACACCCACACACCCACACACCTTATCTATTTCCTTGAGGGAACAGACTTCTATCAGAACGGCAGAATCCCAAAACAAAAGAAACAATTCAAAAGGAGACAGAGGATGAGAGAGGAAGAAAACAAAGAGAATTTGAACACTGAAATGTGTCCATTGCAGCCCTATAACAGAGCAAAGCATCCTGGGATATGCCTAGGATGCCCTGAGAGCTGATACTGTGCGCATGTGTGTGTGTGTGTGTGTGTGTGTGTGTGTGTGTGTGTGTGTGTGTGTATGAACTGCTGAAGAATGCTGGCACTGAATGGGTGACTTGATTTATCACACCCGTGTGAAGTGAGGGGCACTCTTATCATCACATCATCATTCATCAACTCATTCCATCGAATCGCGATTTGCATCCTCACCTTCATCGTTGGTATTTACACAAACACTCGAAGCCAGGCATATGAAGGAGTAGCACCCCTCAAAAATACCAACTGGTCCGTGTCCATGCAATCCCGTTCATGACGACCTTTGCTGCACATCGTGTTTTCAACAGGTGGTCCGGGGACCACCAGTGGTCCTTGAGAGGGTTCCAGGTGGTCCCCAGCTAAGTTGTTTAACCAAATGGATCCTGGCGGGTCCATTTGGTTTCATTTTTACGTTCTCAAGAGTTAAAATATCCATCATGGATATTTTAACTCTTCAGAGTTATTTTAACTCTCAAGCGTTAAAATGTCCATCATGTGAACTAGTCCAAGTCTACACAACTAGAAGATTAATGGTCATCGACAGAAGCAAAAGAAATCTTTAGTTTTGGGGTCTGTGGGTCTAAAAAATATCCTCAATTTGTGGTCCGTGGCTCAAATGCTGAATAAATGGTGGGCCCTGGGATGAAAAAGGTTGAAAACCCCTAAGGTTTAGGGGAATAGGGGAGAATCTGTTCATATTTTTGTTTTTGTTCTGACTTTGATAGTTTAGGGCCCTAAACTATAAAACGCAGAACAAAAATTTGAACAGATTCATCATGAAAATAATCGACAAGTTCAGGCCTATTGGGAATTTCCTGTTTGGTAACACTTTCTATGATCCCTACTTTATAATGCATTATGAGAGCATTTATAGTGCATTATAAATGCATTCATAATGCCTCATAACTACACTCATAAACAGGCATAATGCTTTGTGATGCACTATATCAGTAGTCATGAAACATTATAATGTCACTGTCATAATGAATTATAACAGCTTAAATTCCAAGGATTCTATGGATGTTCTTGAATACTTATGAAGACCACATCTATAATGCATGATGAGGGTTTATAATGCACTCTTGACTGACTGCTTATAATAGATTATGAAAACCTACACATGCAGTTCATGTGAACTGTAGTAATGACTTATGGCATGCTATAATGGCCCATTCATTATCATGAGTTATCATTGCATGGGTTAAGTAAAGTGACACACATGTATGCATTTATAATCATGCATAATTGATCATAAAGCGTCATTGTTGGGGCTAAGTAAAGTGTGATTCATTTGCTTGCATTTAAAAGAATCTATGCTGCATCTTGAGTGATTATTATGCAAGACAAATACAGTAAAATGTGTATGGTGGGAATTTATGGACAAGAGATCAAATACATTTGTCACATTTATTTTGACAATTTCAATTTGAAAATAGCTGGAAACACCAAGGCCAATTCAAAAATGGGTGGCAATCCCAAGCAGAAAAACAAACAAACAACAAAACACACTACCCATAAAAGGACAACTTTGTTTTTTGTTTTTCAGCCAAGGTACGTTAGAGAAAAGATGCATGTTAATTTTTCCTTTCGCCGTTTTTAATTTTACTGATTTTAGACTATATATATTTTACTGATTTAGACTATATTATGGAGATTTTTATTACCTACTATAGTCCTAATAAATTAACTGGCTACAAGAGTTCAAAGGACATGGGCCTTGGTTGAAAAACAAAAAACAAAGTTGTCCTTTTATGGGTAGTGTGTTTTGTTGTTTGTTTGTTTGTTTGTTTGTTTGTTTGTTTGTTTTTTCTACTTGGGATTGCCACCCATTTTTGAATTGGCCTTGGTGTTTCCAGCTATTTTGGTTTTTCCAGCTATTTTCAAATTAAAATGTTCAAGGTAGAAACACACATACACACACGCACACACAAAACCTGGCCCTGTGCATGGGGCACCTGCTGACCTGGCCAATGTCCTTCTCTATGTTTGTTCCATACACTAGTTAAGGAACAAACATGCTTTAAGGTTAATTCTACAAAGAGCAGAACTGGGACGGATAACGTATTCTTCCACCTGCTATCCCCTCATGACAACTTTGTTGTTTGTTTGTTTGTTTGTTTTTCTACTTGGGATTGCCACCCATTTTTGAATTGGCCTTGGTGTTTCCAGCTATTTTCAAATTGAAATTGTCAAAATAAATGTGACAAATGTATTTGGTCTCTTGTCCATAAATTCCCACCATACACATTTTACTGTATTTGTCTTGCATAATAATCACTCAAGATGCAGCATAGATTCTTTTAAATGCAAGCAAATGAATCACACTTTACTTAGCCCCAACAATGACGCTTTATGATCAATTATGCATGATTATAAATGCATACATGTGTGTCACTTTACTTAACCCATCCAATGATAACTCATGATAATGAATGGGCCATTATAGCATGCCATAAGTCATTACTACAGTTCACATGAACTGCATGTGTAGGTTTTCATAATCTATTATAAGCAGTCAGTCAAGAGTGCATTATAAACCCTCATCATGCATTATAGATGTGGTCTTCATAAGTATTCAAGAACATCCATAGAATCCTTGGAATTTAAGCTGTTATAATTCATTATAACAGTGACATTATAATGTTTCATGACTACTGATATAGTGCATCACAAAGCATTATGTCTGTTTATGAGTGTAGTTATGAGGCATTATGAATGCATTTATAATGCACTATAAATGCTCTCATAATGCATTATAAAGTAGGGATCATAGAAAGTGTTACCTCCTGTTTTCCTTTGAATGGCACTGGTGATTATGTCACTACAGTAATCTGTTCAGTGTAATAATGTTGACACTCCTCGAACATTGGCGCAGTTACCAGTAAACTATTAGTCTGTAGACTCTCCAAACAGGCTTGTGGATAAAAGGGCTTTCCACTTCATTTAACCATTTAAGCTGTTAAAAAAAATAACAGCTCATCTTGTAGATAATAAGCTGGACACCAGTATATGACGGGTATAAAGTAGGGCTATTCAGTGTAACCTTAGGCTGCAACAACCAAAATAAGGACATCAGCAGTAAAGTAGATTACATTTTTTACTCTCTCAAGAGTATGTAACTCTCAGCATAGCTGTACAACCTAACTCACTGCAAATGTCTCTCTCTCTCTCTCTCTCTCTCTCTCTCTCTCTCTCTCTCTCTCTCTCTCTCTCTCTCTCTCAGCAGGTCATGTTCTGGACCGCCTGAGGTTCTTGACGTAACTTCTTGAGAGAGAAAGAGATAGAAAGAGAAAGAAGCAGAGAGAGAGAGAGAGAGAGAGAGAGAGTTAATGTCAAGACTATACCCTTCAGAGGCGAAGAAGTGGGAAGGCCTGGCAGCACACTCGCACGCACCCACACACTTTCTCTGACATGCACGCATACACCCCGGCACACACCCACATCCACCCGTGCACAAACACACCTTCTCAGCTGTCCGATTACAAGACGTGGAGAAGGAGGAGAGTGGATTGCAGGCAAAGCGGCGCCAGGCGGCACGCCGAAACCACACACACACACACACACACACACACACACACACACACACACACACACACAGTCCCACAGGAACCCATTCAGAGCTGTCGGAGGGTGAAGAATAGGGGTGATGGACAGGCAGAACAAAATGAGGTAAAGCTAATACTATTCAGGAGAGGTGACAGGTACAGTCACTGTGTGTGTGTGTGTGTGTGTGTGTGTGTGTGTGTGTGTGTGTGTGTGTGTGTGTGTGTGTGTGTGTGTGTGTGTGTGTGTGTGTGTGTGTGTACAGGACATGTCAATCAGTAGGAAAATGAAGCTAGAGTGACATGGCCGCCGGGCGAGTCTGGTTGCAGAGTGATGTTGTGTGTGTGTGTGTGTGTGTGGGAGAGAGCGAGAGAGAGAGAGAGAGAGAGAGAGAGAGAGAGAGAGAGAGAGTGTGTAGATTTGGATGTGTATATACGCACATGAATGTGTATGTGCCAGTTGTGATGGTCTGTGTGAGTGTATATGGACTAGAGGAGTCATATAGAGGCTGTGAAGGAGGAATCCAGTGTTGTTGGATATGTGAAGGCCATGAGGAGGTGAGGAGTTGAAAAGTTCATAAAGAAAATCAATGAATGAATCAAAAAGAAAGACTGCTTGTTATATTATACAGACATTAATATTATATATTATTCAGATCATAATAATCAGTAGCTTTCCTCTAGTGGCATTTAAATGCAGTGCTCTGTTCAATATATCTGATAAAAGATCAGCAAAGACTAAAATATGTAACGCTATCGGTTACTTTATGATGAGAGACATGTAACAGGGTATACCTAGAGAATAACATATCCATTATTTGTAACTCGAGAGTCTACAAATGGAAACAAATTGGTTACGCAGACATTTTTCATTCAATTAGCATGATTTTACTATTGGATTGTCTGAGAGTCTTTCCCTCTGGTTCAAGTACATAAATAACATCAGACTCAGGAGTTGACACTAAGGTCTCCGAGGCACTTGCCCATCGGGCAAGTCCAAGTCAGGTTCTACTTGCCCTCAGGTCATGGTCAGTCACTTGCCCCACAAAATATATTGTAAATTTTGCATTTAAGTTGCTAATTGGGTGCTTTAAACATTTCCTTTCTCAGTCGAAGTCAACTACGGTAAATATTCAACTTGGGGTAAATCAGTGGTTCCCATAGTGGTCACGGACTCAGGGGTTCCGTGATCATAGCAAAATAATAGTTTAGAACCAAATGGACCTGGGAGAAAGATAGGAGAGATAGCTAGAAAGCCGGGAAAAACGCAGAGCGCAATGACCACCTTCAAGACAAATATATCTTGTGTTGTGTTATAGCGCACACACAAGTCACACACTTGCCTGATCGGGCAACCAGGTAGCAGTCTTCACTTGCCCGACCATTTTTTTACTTGCCACGGGCAAGCAGGCAAGTGTTAGTGTCAAGCCCTGAGACTCTTCTGGCCTGGAAATGACTGCAGTTTTCCTTAATTGTGGATCCAATTTTTATTTGGCTGTGTGTGTGTGTGTGTGTGTGTGTGTGTGTGTGTGTGTGTGTGTGTGTGTGTGTGTGTGTGTGTGTGTGTGTGTGTGGTGAAGTGGAGGCTCCTCTAAGCAGATGTGTAAACGTCATTAGTGGAGGTAATGGAGGGAGGGAAGAGGAGGTGAGGAGAAAGGAGGAGAGGTATTTACACACAACGCCTGGAGCAGAAACACAAACAGAAAGAGAGAGAGAGAGAGAGAGAGAGAGAGAGAGAGAGAGAGAGAGAGAGAGAGAGAGAGAGAGAGAGAGAGAGAGAGAGAGAGAGAGAGAGAGAGAGAGAGAGAGGGAGGAAGATAGTGGGAGGATCCACAGAGTAAGATCGTTGGTATAAATTGAGTTATTGCAAATGAGGGATTGGCTATGCAAAATAACTTGGGAGATAGGAGAAAGCTAACAAGACAGATGGAGAGATACATCGATAAAAGAGTAAGAAATCTCAATTTGCTGGAACTGTATCCGAGTATGAAGTGAACTGCAAGCCTACAGCTGGTGTGGCAGTCGTTTGCATAGGGCAGCAGCCTATGAAAGTTCAGAATTCACTTTATATAATTCACATTTTGTTCACATCAAGCACACATTCAACATCGTTGTTACGTGCCACGTAGGTAGCATTCTCTGTAGGTTCTCTGTATTCCTCTCCTGTCTCTCCTTCCCTTTCCACTCTCATTAACTACAGATGGGACTGGGAGGTCCATAATCACTAGCGTCCAGCCCCCAATCGTGCACATCCACCATTCACCAGCCTGTGATTCCCTGGCCGTGCCTTCGACCAATCATGTTCACCTGTGCCCATATACTGTATATAATTGTTGTGTTTGTCTCTGTTCACCCTCTCCCTCACACCAAGCAATCAAAGTTAATCAGAGACCAAGCAGAAACCTTACAGTTGTTCTCCTACTTTTAGTTCTAGTTTGTATGCCTTACCTGGGGTCAGGCAAGACGGGAGCCCCTATACATATTAGACAACATGTATCTATGTTAAACCACACTAGGTAAGGAATGATTGCCAATATTTATCCCCATGAGTCAGAGTAGTTGGGCAGTCAGGCTTTTGTTTTCATATTAGTCAGTTAGACAGTCATGTATTTGCCTCCTTAGCTGTTTTGTTTATTTTGGAAACATCTGCGGCCCCTGGAGGTGGTATAGTTTTTGTTTTGAACTACTTCACTTCACATTACTTTGAACTAACTGCTTAAAATATTTCAGATTACTTATAGTATGTAAATATCCTCTGCTATCGTCAGTAAATTAATCATGTTTGCTATAAATGGTGTTGTCAGTTATTTGCACATAAATGTTTGGTATCTCATATTCTTGATTCATGTTCATGTCGTCTCTGTAAGTGTGGACGGACACTGGCAGAATTGTTTTCAAAACAATATTTGTGTAGCCTACCGTAGGTTTTGTCATAGTGCTTGTCATAAAAGTCCCTTCAACCCTAATGTATTCATAGATACACAAAATTGCCACTAGCTGTGGAATTTGACAGCAAAAGCAAAAGGTGGAAGTGATGCTGGGAAACTGCAGCGTTGATTCTAAAGAGTTCAATTTGTTGAACTTTTTTTCTCTACAGCTGCCTTATGTACTTTTGTATTAACATTAACAATTTGTATGTAACGCATCTAAACAAACATGTGGGTGTGGTAACGCTGCCCGTGTGAAAAGCCCTCAAATCCGGCTGCATGCAACCCCACATTCCCAGGTTGTCAGTCACTCATATGGCCAACAGGCCTAACCTGGCAAATGTTGTCACTAAATGCAGGCGTGCATCAGCCTCAGAGCGGTGCCTGGGGGCAGGAAAGGTAATACCACAAAAAACGTAAACGCGTGAACACGCACACAATCGCTGTCTGACTTCAAAGAGATTCTCGGCGACTATCTCCTCTAGTGTCGCCCACACAGCCGCCGCATCGAAGTGACGCGTGTCGTGCAGACCGTGGAGGTTTGTGTTTACGTCTGTATCTGCAGGGTCTGTAAAGCATCAAGTAGCCCCTGCTGTTTGACCGTCAAACAGGAACGGTTTAACCTGCCCTGGTCCCCCAACATAGCGTGCATGCACTCAACATTTATCAAGTTGTTATCTTTTTACCTATAAGTTTAACACAATAAACCAAGACCCCCTGAGAGCCAAAGGCCCTTGGGCGACAGCCCCACCGGCCAAATGCCTTGCGTCGCCTACTGAATACAGACCAGCACAAATGCACAACAAGTTTCCTTTTGTAAATACGTATTGTAAAGAGAGGCTTGTTTCCACAGGTAGTCCCTGATGCTTTGATAAATTGTACTTGAACAGCAACAGTCATATTTTACTTTTATTATTTGTTGCTTACATTGACTCCAGTACTGGGGTAATATATAGTGATTAGTGAATCATGATTGGCAAATGCGGAGGATGCATTTGGTAATTGCGAATATATATATATATATATATATATATATATATATATATATATATATATATATATATATATATATATATATATATATATATATATATATATATATTGTCTTTCTTTCTCTTGAATCAGGTTAGGCTAGATTTGGCTAGGCTACAGCCTTCGTAGCCTGTCATTCTCTGATGGCATTGGGACACGTCCATCATTAAGCAGAGAACTAGGGATGGCAATGAAGGACTGGGAAATCTGGCATGGGATTGTGAAATCCATGATCATGGTCGAAAAAAATATGATGATAAAAGCTGCCAGTTGACTTCAGAACGCCCCTCCCAACACACACACACACACACACACACACACACACACACACACACACACACACACACACACACACACACACACACACACACACACACACACACACACACACACACACACACACACACACACACACACACACACACACACACACACACACACACACACACACACACACACACACACACACACCTGTCAGGGACTTTGGTTGGATAGGTCCTTTTAAAGTTGTTGTCAGATGCACAGAGAGAGAGGTTACTCTGGCAAAACGAAAGGTCAGGATCAACATCCTGCAAGTCCTCTCAGCCGTGTTATTTAACCATCACACGCACACACACCTGCTGTCCATTACCTCTCCAGACACAGCCCTGACACCCCTGACACTGTCCAGCAGCCATCAGCTCACTGTCTGTCTTTTTGCCTCCGCTCTGTGACAAGTTGACGTGGGGGCTGGCGTCAGTCCGAACTCTGGCGCTCTCCAACTGTCCGTCCGAAGGTTTACTTCTCTTTGCTGTGACCTCAGAGACAGACAACAACGCTGTCACCTGGCTGAAGCTAATAGGGTAAAATCATTCTAGGCAGGAAACCTACTTGTCTTGTGACTAGAACTAGTGTTGTAGTCGCTATGTACCGGTCTTGAGTCCACATTTTCGTTTACCATCTTGTCTCGGTCTTGCCATTAATTAGACTTAATTGGACTTGATCTCGGTCTCAGACCAAGAGTTCTGAGTTCTCACTGAGACCAAGCGAACTCCTCTCTCCCGGAGTCCACTAGAGTACTGTAAATGTATTCTACCTAGCCCAATCATATTAACATATTGTGAGCTGTCTGTCAAGTTCACAATGTGTTTATTACGTACTGTATATTGATATACTACCATCCGTGGCATGTTATGTGATCTAAACATTCTTTACTCTGAAGGACAGACTAACTCATTAACAACCTGCCATATACATCTGTTGAATTAACCAACCATTATACCATTGATGTCCAATGTTATTATTGTTATTAATGTTCCAGTGCAGACATTGAGCAGTCACTAAATGCTGATGAACTTAAAGTCCTTCTTTAGGCATACGCATGCATGCACGCCCACACCTGAACAAGTACACAAGGGAGGGGAAATCCTACATGGCTGCTGCTGATTTCTGCTGTTCTTTCAGGACAATAGAGGGGCCAGGCCTGTGCTGCTGGGTCAAGTTGTGTCTTGTCAAGCCCTGTATCCTCTTTCCACTGAGCCTGACAGTTAAGGTGTACCACAGAGGCCCGTACTGGGCCCCATGTTAAACACATTCGCCCTGCAGTTAGACCTGACTAAAGCAAAGAGAAACGGCTCAGCTTTCACATCAAACAGCCACAACGGCCTCTTACCCCCCCAACACACACAATTCAAACAAAGTTCACAGGCTTCATGTATTGCATGCAATTGCTGTTGCTTGTCTTTTGGGAATTATTTGCTGAAAGAAACAATAATCTGAACGGATCATTGAGCAAATGATGACTAAACTGCAGGATGTGTCCATGTCTACCATAATTATGTCTCTCCAGTAACAGGTTTCAATCACATGTATGTTTAGGTTTGTATCGTGTTGTCTGAATATTACCTGACTTTTACTCCTTGAACATACTATTGATCAAGGGTTGTATGGGTTGTATGAAGCCGATTATCGTGTCTGTGGATAAAATCTAAATGATATACTGTCCACAGTTCTCAAGTGGTTTCACCAGACAATTTACTATGTATGTGCAAACAAATACACAAATAAACACTGACATGATTAAATATTTTGTAGTGTAATTGCAACATAGGATATGGACTGTCTGTATTGCCTAAGAAAAACCAATCCATTGGCTACACCAAAAATTACAAAAACATTAAGAGCTAATGAACAGACCTACGTGTTCGACACTACTGGCCACCTGAAGCTTTACCTTTGCCCTCAAGGTATTATTTAGAAAACCATGCAAAATTAGAGCAGCCTACATGATAAGTTGAGGGGAGTTTTTTTTTTTTTGGCCATTGGACATTAACACATCCCTTTTGCAGTTTAGGTGTCAGCGTTAGTGTGTGATTAAGCCTCATCAGTAATGATTAAACCCAACTGAAATATTACATCAAACAATGCCACTAAGCTTTACCGTTTGAACTAAACACAACAGGCCATTGTAGGGGACAACGCTCATCTCCCACACAACGCTCATCACGGCGGGAGCAGAAAGCGAGAGGCTTAAGCCACCACCGTTCTGATGTCACACAATCTCACACCACACGGCCGTCGCGTCCGCGCATGGTACACGCGCCATGCACACACACATGCATGATTGGCGCTTTATTGTGCCAATGATAGATGCTTTGTTTTGAGGTGTCCCTCATAATTTCTGGGAGCTCCTGCAAGAACTCCAGGCCACTTAAAAACATATATATTTCAATATATCACAATTCTTACTAATATTGACAGTTTAAAAATCTTTTTTAGTTTAGAATTGCTTTAAAATGTTCTACTTGAACTTTTCATCGTCCATATTGTTTAGAATTGTTTTCAAATGTTATACTACAAAAGCAAAGGAAATTGTGGGAAAGAATCACAACATATCGGATTGAACCGCAACAACGCAAACACAATATAAATTGATTTGGCACACACACACTAAATATCGATATCGTATCATACCGATATTTAGGTATCTGAATTGTCCCACCTTTAACTTTAATCATGAGGCAAAGTGAATAATGTTGTCTGTACAACGGGCGCGAATGTTCATTTAACCCTGAAAGTGTATACAGTTCTCTCTCAGGTGTTTCATGGACTGCCCTCAGAGTTCAGACTATCTTTGAAGACAATGAAGTATAGGAATGTCGTCCTCCTGTTCACGTCTCTTGAACAAATGACAGACAGGCCTCCATACTTTCTCCTAACGTCCTGCTCACGTACCACATGACTTTAACGGCATCTGGGACGGCCCTAACCCGTCAGCCCCACTGTCGACACAGCAACCGTTGCCTATCCCAGCTAACATCTGCCGCGTGGCGACCCGGGGCCGTTATAGAAAGCGAGTTTAATCCCCTCACAAGCGTGATGCCGTTGATGCGTGAGGGAGGGTGTTGTGGGGGACGCTATTTGAGCTGCAGTGCAGACAAACGGGGAAAAGAATTAGTGATAGAGGCGTTTCAGCAGGCGACCCATGGGCCTCTCCCGGAAGGACTCGGAAATGTTTACCGGTCAACATGCGGCCGCACAGTCACCCCTTCCTCCTGGCAGCGCCGTGCCCTCACCAAAAACCCAACCCGGCCCATTATGGTTGTGCAAAGGGGCGCGACCGCCAGGAACCGAGGGCCAGCGAGCCTTCATGCCTTCGTTACGTCCAGTTGGATGGATTTGGGGCTAGGGGCTAAAGGTGGTGGTGGGTTGGGTTTGATGTTAGTTGTTGCCATTGTCAGCGGTGGCAATGGGAGTTGGGGAATGTGTATCTGCCGGACCTATAAATATGAAACAAACAGGCGAAGGGGGCGATAAAAAAAAGGGTGAAACACCTTTTCCCCCTGATGCGAGAAGCTGCCATGTTGTCAAAGGCTTGGGGGTTCTAGCGCCTGCGTCGATGCTGCTGCTGCTGCCGGTTTTTATTTTGGTCACCCTTCACCGGGTTCTATAACAGACAAAAAAAAGTGTTTGTTGGTGTCACGTGGCACAGGGAGGGCAGAGAATGTGTTTTGAATTGGGAATACTGAATAGTAACACAAGGTTGAGGTGGCAACGTGTGGCGGTCTGGCACCCCCTTGTGGTGAGATGATTGATACAAGTATACAAACCAAAACTATTCCCACTTCCAATCTCAGGTCAAATTGTTACATCACTATCTCTCTCTGTCTACACATCTGTCTCTGTCCTGCGCATCATGAAACTCACCGAGACAGAATGAGTGAAAAGCTTCCTATCATAAAGTGGCTCAGCTCTGCTCTCACCCGTTTGCAAAGCATGCTGTGGTGGAGGATCCTCCATATTAAATCCTTGAATAAATAAAGATCTGACACAGGGGGTGGGGGTGGGGGGAATTATGACAGCTTCGTCAATCAGTCCATCAATCCAAAGCCATGAAATATGTACTTGTCTTAATATGGAGCTTTGATTCCATCAAGCCCCATTTCACAGCCCATTTCACTGTGCAAACAGAGAGGGTAGAATAGAGAGGCAAAGATATACACAATCAGACACACCTTTTTGACGATCCCTGTGTGCGTTTGATTGGAATTAATTGAATAGTTCTACATGAGTGCCAAGACGCTAGGCTGACGTGTTTGCAGAAGGAACCTGCGTGTTCACCGACTGTAAACTTGTCATGTGTTTCCCAGAGCAAGCCGACACTTTGGCTCAGTCAGAGCCTTTCTCAGGTTTCTAACACACACACACACACACACACACACACACACACACACACACACACACACACACACACACACACACACACACACACACACACACACACACACACACACACACACACACACACACACACACACACACACACACACACACACACACACACACACACACACACACACACACACAGGTACGTCAAGGCAGATTGGAAACACTCACACGCCTCCAGGGCCCTTGTCTTGTCTTTTTAAATGTGCCACAGCTACACAATCACAACAGCTCAAATGGAACTGCAGGCTATTTCTGGAGTCATCTCATTCATGGGAGCTCAATGTGCGTGCCGTGTATGTGTGTGTGTGTGTGTGTGTGTGTGTGTGTGTGTGTGTGTGTGTGTGTGTGGTAGGACGTGCCCTGCTGCTTACGCAAGAAAAGAAAAGGCATCTGTTTGTGTTTGTGGCATGCAGGGGGGAGCAGCAAATATGGAGATGTTAAATTAACCTTGACAAAGTTAAGTTTGTATAAATATTAATAAACTGATATGAAATATTTGGGAATAAACCCTAAAGAGAACTTCTTTGATACTAAGAGTTAACTTCCTGTTTGGCACAATAACAGCTCGATTGGAAATAATCACACCTGGCCAAACAATATTTCTACAATCAATGGTATCTATCTTCATCTGTTGACCTTACTCTCAACACCTGACCGCGACGGTCTCCAGAACAAGTAAGACTTTACTCTCAATAACTGAGCCACTGTCTCCAGAACAAGTAACACTTTACTCGCAACACCTGACCCACTGTCTCCAGAATATAAGAGTGTACTCTCAACACCTGACCCACTGCTCCAGAACAAGTAGCCTATGCCAACTAGGTTTTCAGAGCCCAATACAGCCATACACTGACACCTACTGTCCTCTATTTGTTACTGCATCACTGTATTTTAGACACCAACAGTAACTCAATTCATATAACACATCCAATATAGTGAGGTGTGTGTGTGTGTGTGTGTGTGTGTGTGTGTGTGTGTGTGTGTGTGTGTGTGTGTGTGTGTGTGTGTGTGTGCGTGTGTGTGTGGACATGCATTGTGTGCGCGCATGTGTACAGTTAGTGTTAGTGCCACCTGCTATCAAGCGGTGTGTCTTGGTGCATTGCGAGGGCTATTTGGTCTAGCAAGGCAGATAAGGGGGGCGATAGCAGGGCCTGTGCGTGTCGACTATCTTGCCTGCTTGGTGCCGTCTTGCAGGGTCACTTGGCTGCACTCTCCGGGGATGAGTGGAGGAGTAGAGGTGGAGAGGGAGGCAGAGAGGGAAGCTGAGATAAAGAGGGGGAGAGGAGAGGTGGAGATGGGGGAGTGGAACAGGGAGGTGAAATGAGATGGGAACAAAAGAGGAGGAGGCTGAGTGGACGGAGAAGGAGGCAAGGGGTCAGTGGAGTCGACAGAGGAGAATGGCGGCTGTGAAGGGAAACGTGTGGCTCTCCACGCCGCCACACACTTATCAAGATCTTCTCATTGACAGCCACAGGCGTCGCTCAGCTCAGCGCTGAACGCGGGTGTGTGTGAGAGAGGGTGCATTAGTACTGCACTATGGCACTGTATGAGGCTACTGCACATATGAGCATGTTATGGCCATGTATATGCAGAATCTCAACCATCAGTGATCGAATATCTGTGTGTGTGTGTGTGTGTGTGTGTGTGTGTGTGTGTGTGTGTGTGTGTGTGTGTGTGTGTGTGTGTGTGTGTGTGTCAAAAACTGCACATGAATCTGTGTGTATACTGTAGGTGTGCATGACCAATACCATCTGTGTGATGTGCACGTTCAAACAATCTAAACTCCCAATCCCAACTTTTATGGGGGCAGATTATATGGGGGCAGATTATATGGCGCAAGTGACAAAAGACCTTCAAACTGACACACACACACACACACACACACACACACACACACACACACACACACACACACACACACACACACACACACACACACACACACACACACACACACACACACAGATATTATCGGTGTGTTACCGTTGTTTGGTTTCATTATGATTTCCACTTTACAAAGAAAGTATACCTAATCCCCATTATGTCAGCACATCAGTGATGGTGTGACTGCCAGAAACACAAATAAACAGAATCCAACTTGTCAAGAAGCAGTTCTGGTTCTGACTGACAGACTCGTTTGAAACACACGCTCATGAAAAGTCATAACCTTCAAGTCCTCTTTTAATCAAACTCAAGGGGATTTCGGGATGACATTGACACATGTTGCCTGCTTTGGCAGCCTACATTGGAGGGCAAGTTAACTGAATTCATAAGAGTAACTAAGCGACTGATATTTGTGGGCCTGCAATGTTGGCACTATTCATTGTCTATACATGTCAGATCAAAGCGGCTTTGTTGCTTTAGGGACTAAATTGATGATGCAACCAGGAAATTCATATAATATTTAGCAGTGGTTTGTTCTCACTTCTCATATGGTACCATTTTATCAGGAGCATTAATTATACAAGGGTTGAAAAAGGGTAAAGTCATCCTTTAAGTTAAGTTCATATGCACAACACAGCATTTTGCCTGTTGGAGTAGCAGAAATCTGATTTCTCACACAGACAACCAGGGTCCGAATCTTTGGTACACGGATTACGGATTGCAGTCTTGCAGACTGCTTGTTTTTGCAGTTTTTCATCTGTGTAAAAGACAAGTCACAACTTAGTACCATCATGCAATCCACATTGATCAAAAACTGAAGGTTTTTTCAGCTTTTGAGGTAAGTAAGGCACAGTACAAGCAAAGTAAGAACTACCACATGCAATGCAAAGACTGCAAAAGCATTAACGTGCATCCTCGTGGTGGGACACACAAAGTCGATACTTTGTGTGGTAATCCTTTAGTTCTCAACTTCACAGAGAGTGACACAGTAGAATCCAGGCCAACAAATTACACAAACCTGGCCTCAGGTATAAAACATAGTTTTCCCACTAGACAGTCTGATACAGGTCTTTAGGGTGCATACCACATGCACTCTAATGCACAACCTTTTGAGAGTGTGACACACATTTCCTGTCTATCTCTTCACATAATGTGTATAAATATGGGCGCCATTGGCTCAGGGGTAGAGTCACCGGATGGTAACCACCACAAGGTTGCCCGTTCGATCTCGGGCTCCCGCAGATTTAGTTGTTGATGTTGATCAAAACACTGAACACCTAAATGCTCCTTATGTGCTAGTAGTTACCTTGCATGTTTTCCACTGCCATCAGTGTATGAAAGTGTCTGTGAATCGGTGAGTGTGATGCACAAGCTGTGTAAAGGGCCTTGGATAAAGGCGCTATATAAATGCACCATTTACCATTTAAAGCATGACAATGGCAAAAACAAATATTTACCTGCTATAGTCTGCTATCTGACAGGAACAAGAATAAAACACGAGAGGTCCATATTTCAAAGCACACAGAGAGTAGCTGTTGACTTGTAGCTACATGCATATCATGATTGACATACTGTATTACAGTATATTGTGGCTACAACATACTGTACATATCTGAATGTGCCATGCACCGTTCATCTTCCATGAAACAGATTATGTAAGGGGTAATATCTGGCTTGCTGGTCATTGTTGGGAGATAATTCACATATTGATGATAAGAGCGCCCCGTGTTTTTTTTTCCTTTTTGAGGGGCCCTAGCCCCCTCCTGCCCAGCTTAGTATGTTTGAGTGTACCTTAAATTAATTAATTCATGATTTGCTGATCATGTACCGGTAATGTGTGCAACAAAATTATGGATTGTGATGATGCATGAGTGATGATAATAGTGGCCCTCCCTAACTTCACACAAGTGTAGCTTTTTTTTATAGCCAAAGTATGAAATAGTGCTATTTGAATCAAATCTTAAATGACAGATGCTTTCCCAATTTGAATGGGTTAAACTATAGGTTTTTTAAAGTTTCAATCACTGAAACACACCCGCAGCCTGATGACACATGCCAACAGCAAGCCCAGCTGTGAACACCTGGCAGCCTTCACTGACACGCGGGCACATGCCACACGGTAGGGTACCAAAAACATTCTAGCGGACATTGAGACAAAACACTGCCAGGTTGTGGCAGCTGCTTCAAACAGCACACAGAGGCCTTACGAGAAGCGAATGGTCTGTGTCTTTCTGTTCCCTGGCAGATGCCACACACACAGTCACACAAAGCTGATATGGGGCTTTGGACTCAGGGTGACTTGGTTTCAGGCTTTGATTTTATTTTGTACCATGTAGCTATATATCTTGTTTTGCCTGGGTTTAACAATTGTATGAGCAAAAATCATTTAACACTGTCTTTTCTAGAGGTACAACAGTGCTACAACTGCAAGCAATAAATGTCTTAAGAATTCCATCTATTTGTCTAATCTTTTTCTCGATTCCCTTTGGATACATGACCTTCAGACTAATGGACCACTGCATTAGTGCCGGCCTGCGACAAAGTTAATTACTGGTAATAAAAACTAGGCTCTATAACATCTATTGCAGTGCTAAAACTGATCATTTTATTAATCAATAACTAACTAGTAACATGGAAAATTACATATAACAAAAAATAGGCCTACATATTGAAATTTCAGTTTACACTACTAGCATAGTGTATTGCTTTCCTTTTTTTATGAAATCCTTTTATTTTATAAATGTGTAAGTTCAAACAGTCATAACTTAGAAGAGGGAGGTAGCAGAAGGCAGTGCTGTCTTGAAAATAAATATTTCACAGTATTCACTTTTCACAGAACTTTGATTCACAAAAAAACTGCTAGCCAACACCACCTTCATCAGCGCAAAGCTGGATATATTGGATATGCTGAGGAGAGCCAAATAAATTCATTAAAAGTGAGAGGTCATATTTTACTGTGTTTGGATGTGTTTCTTTCATCAGTTTCTGCACCCAACCAAACAACCCGTAACTTGACCATTCCTTGTCACATCTGACACCTGAGAAACGGATTTGAATAGCTTTATGCTATAAAGGGGAATGTAGCATAAATGCATCACTACTGTAGAATTACTTAAAATGACAACAGCAGGGATTTGATTTTAGCTGCATTTGCAACTCTAGATTTTTTTATAATGGAATCTAGAGTTGCAATAATTTCCATTGACTTTCTAAAAAAGTGATTTGCTTAAATACCTCAATTGACTTTCTACAAATGTGATCTGCTCGTGATAAACAACATTAAACTCACCAACACTGCCTCTGTAGGGAAAGCTTGAATTATGCTCTTTCTATCTGCAAAGCGTTTGTATCACAGAATCCTCCGTGCATAGACATGTCACGACTTATGAGCCACTTTTTGTCAAGAAATTCTCTGCAGTTGATCTATAAAGTGCTATCTACGTGTATATCTATAAGTGCTGGAGTTTGGAAGCACTAGTTGGAAGTACTGAGTAGGTGTAGGTAGGCCCATACTATGGGCATGGTAATTATTCCATACTATACCACCTGATTAGAATTCGACACATAATGCAGGAGGCAGCAGCGCAACCCATTAATACAAACAAGTCCTTCCAAACTTCAGCACTGAGGAAAAGAATCGCTTGCAGAAAATTTGTTGAACCGAAAGTCAAAAATCTCTGATTGCTTTTAAGAACAGAAACAACCATTGTTACACTATGAAAATAACACATCTAATTTGAAGAGTGTAACATATTTCATGGCTAGCCAACCAGGATAGCCTTCATAAAGTGAGGCCACAGCCAGGGGCCAAACAGGAGTAACATCATCTCTCTTGCCTTTGTTCAAGTCGTGTAATGAGTCTGTAATGAGGCCTTGTAATATTAATGGCCAAGCTCATCTAACACTATGAGTTCCCATAGGGGTCCTCTCAACCCAGTGCAAGATATGAAAGAGAAACACTTAAAGGTGTGGGTGAAAACTATGGTGGCTAAATTACAGGTCTAAATCTAAAAACATTAACAAGCATTTATTCTTTAAGGCTTAGTTAATTAACAGGGTGTACAGGTATGTATCTGGATGTATCATACTCATACAAATGAAGAGGCCCAGAGGACAATGTTGGAATCTGGATATGTTGTGTTGTTTCATCAGATTCATAGTTTCGGTAGAAAATTGTGTAAATTATTTTTACATTCAGTAGAAGCACAAAGAGAATTAATTACACTCACAACAGTAGTTATTCACGCCAAAGCAGTCAAAGACCCCACAGTTATAACACAGGTTTTAGGTGCTATCTAAGGTAGTATATAGTATACAGTAGGTTATAGACTAGTAGTGCATGGACTAGTGTGAATAAGTAAATGTACTGTGGTGCCCAATTTTTTTATGTCGAGAACCCCAATTTGATATTTATCAGCCTGCACCCCCCTCCCCTTAGAAAATATATGCCAGGGAATATTTTAATTTAAAGGACCCTCAGTTTGACATGCATTAGTGATTAGTCTACACCACCTCCATGGCATTTACACAGTATATTATCAGAGTTACAGGCCCACCCAAGTTGGTGCCTATTACTATCAATTAGCTCGGGACCCCCTGGAACTGCTTCAGGTAGGCCTAGCCTTGAGGACCCCTGGCCGAACCGCACGTTGGGAACCATTTAATCAACATTTCGACTGACTCACAGAGACTCTCACAGGGAATTCCCTTTGGGGTAGTGGTTCCCTCTGGGCATTTTTTGGTCTAAAACACGTTGATAACACGTGTTTCTGTGGCTATACAACACGTCTAAAAAATCGGTAAAAAATGGTGTAAAAGTGAAAGTTTAAAACACGTCTAGCCAACACCGTTTCTAGACGTCTTTCTTTTATACGTCTATAACACGTCTTAGACTAAGACGTCTATAACACGTCTAGACTAGACGTGTTTTAAACTTTCACTTTTAGACCATTTTTTACCGATTTTTTAGACGTGTTTTTATCAACGTGATTTAGACCCATTTTCTGGTCTAAAACACGTTGATAAAACACATCTAAAAATCGGTAAAAACGTCTAAAATTGGAAGTGGGCATAAAGTATCCAATCTAATTAACACCCAGATTAAAGGGAAATTCCATCCATTTTCAACATTTCACTGTAAATAATATACCCTAGAGTTGCTGAGTGGACATATAAAAACAATAGCATGCTGAAACATATCTCAATGATGCATCACGATGTGTTTCTATGTTAATGATTTTTCTTTCAGATCTTTTTCCTGGAGTACAAAAGGGAAGGGTCAAAACTTACCTTGCTGCAATTAATCCCATAATTCTCTGACAATTACCACCACTGGTAAATACTTAACACATCAACGTTGGAAACAATGTTTTCATTTTTATTAGCACTCCAATAATCACAACAAATTGGGTTCCTTGGTCATCAGACTAGAACAGTGATTTCAACCAGTGGTCCTTGAGGTGGGTCTATGTGGTCCTCAGCTAAATGATGGCAAGTTGGTAACCAAATGGAACCTTAAATATCTCAAGTATGAAATCGAATGGACCCTCTCAGGTCCATTTGGTTCAATTTTGCAGTCGTTGTATTACACTATAATGTTTGTGGACAAAACTGTACCAAATGGAATCATTACATATCTTTTGTTCTGAGAAGCTACATGTAAAATGGTTGCCCATGCTTCATATGCAAATCAAATAATGGACCCCTGAAAAACCACTGTTCTTCATTGACAGGACATCAGTGAAGGCATTTTGACACATGTGGTGAATGGGGGAAGGTGTGCAACAGTTGCAAATGTGCTTGGCTGTAAAAAACAAAAACAAAAAACAAAAAAAACAACAGAACTACAGCAGTGGACTCCTAAAGTGCCATAGTGTTAAAAATGCAGTGTCAACTCTAAATCATAGCAAACAATAACCTAGAAATGTTGCCAAATAATGAAGAATGCCATGGCTACTTAATTGCCCTCTTTTACACGCCCACCACCACTACTTTGTGCAGGGCCTGTTTGATGTGGTCAGTCAACACAGAATTGGCTCTCCTCTCCATTGTGCGTCCACCCCATTCAAGATCTTGTGAACCAACTCTGAAATGAGAGGGGGAAAAAAACAAGCAGAAAAACTCAAGATTTTAATGACCCTTTCTTTTTTCCTTTTTCTAAGACTACCCCAGTATTAGATAACCTCCTGAAAATATTTAGTAACAATTATAACCATAGGCCTAGTGACCCTTTAAAAGTAATTATTATTTGTCCATATACTGTAATTCAATAAAGAGCTTTAACAGTCAGTGACCATTACAGAGATTAGTATACTCCAGAAAACAGGATGTTTGTCACTCACACATTATAACATGAAAGAATTGGCAGAAACAATACTTATTACCTGCTGCCAACCACCAAACATATTAAAAAGCACCATCAGGCCATTGAAGTCTGAAGGCATCCGATCAGCTGAGCACATCCTGTGCAAAAAAGGACAGACATTAAAAAGCTGCACAAGCACGGCTCCAAACACTGTACATATCATGACATGTTAACAGCAATACAGACAATTGAAATTAAATAACAGCACAATAGAACTTTACATACCTGTGCACATTCAGCTTTTTTTGCATGTCTGGTGAAAGTCACTCACATCCTCCTCTGTAGTCTTCATCACCATTTCCTGAAACAAGAGTGTAAAATTCATTTGTTATCATGAAAACAGAATTTAGACACTCACTGCACAATCACTTTTGTGATCTTCATTTCTATAATTAGTGAAAGATTACCTTGTGGAGTCCTTGCTGAGCAGCTGGTGGTCCTCCAGACTGTCTATTCAGGTGTTAAGATGGGGGCATAATAGTAAAACAGTTAGTTTTTCTAACTTAGATGGGGGTCTATATATTGTCGCTATAAATGGTTTGAGAATCACTAGAGCCATAGAAATCTTCTCGTATGGGGGGTCTTTAGCATATAGTTTTCACAGGCTACTTAGTGTTTGGGAGTCCTTGGCATGGAAAGGCTTGGGAAACACTAGTTCATGTAGAGCAGGGGTTTTCAACAGGTGGTCCGGGGACCACCAGTGTTCCCTGAGAGGATTCAAGGTGGTCCCCAGGCTAAATGATGGAAAGTTGGTTAAACAGATGTAACTCTTTGAGAGCATACACATGTTTACACTCTCAACAGTTAAAATATTCATCATGTGAATTATCCCAAGTCTACACAACTAGAGAATGTAGAAGATTAATGGTCATTATGGCAGGGGTTTTCAACCTTTTTGACACCAGGGACCACCATTTATTCGGAATTTGAGTCACGGACCACTATTTTAGCCCCAAAGACCTAAAACTAAAGAATTATTTTTGATTTTGTTCACATTTCCAGCCTGGATTTGGGAAACAAAACAGTGTAAACTTCGTAATTAAGTGGTGCTAATTCAGATATTTTAACTCTTGAGAGTGTAAAAATGAAACCAAATGGACCCGCAAGGGTCCATTTGGTTTCATTTTTACACTCTCAAGAGTTACATCTGGTTAACCAACTTCCCATTTATCCTGGGGACCACCTGGAACCTTCTCAAGGACCACTGGTGGTCCCCGGACCACATGTTGAAAACCCCTGATTTATGGTCATCTGTACGTTTGACGGTTTTGCTTTCTCTAAAATCCACCCTGGAATTGACAAAAACAAAAGGAATCTTTAGTATTTGGGGGTCTGTGCGGCTAAAATATCATCAAAGGGTGGTCCGTGGCACACATTTTGTCTAAATAGTGGGCCCTGGTGTCAAAAAGGTTGAAAACCACTGATGACTAGAGCAGGGGTTTTCAACCTTTTTCATCCCAGGGACGACCATTTATTCAGCATTTGTGCCACGGACCACCATTTGAGGATATTTTTAGACCCACAGACCCCAAAACTAAAGATTTCTTTTGCTTCTGTCCATGACCATTAATCTTTCAGTTGTGTAGACTTGGACTAATTCAGATGATGGATATTTTAACTCTTGAGACCGAAAAAATGAAACCAAATGGACCCTGGCGGGTCCATTTGGTTTACGTTCTCAAGAGTTACATCTGGTAAAACAACTTAGCTGGGGACCACCTGGAACCCTCTCAAGGACCACTGGTGAAAACCCCTGGACTAGAAGCATTATTTTTCATGTGCTGCGCCGCCGCCGCCCCCTCCTCCTCCATTTACATTAGCACGGTAAAATTAACCAAAACGATAGTAAAACATGAAATAACTCACCATTGCTGCACACGCAAGTCGCTTCTTTTTTGGGGGGATTGGATGACATATTGAGGTTTATTCCAAGAAATGCTCGACGCCATGTGTATCCTTCCTCTGCAAGAACTTTCTTGTGCTTTGAACAATGCCCCGCAGCTCCGCGCATGCGCAGTCGTCTAGTGCTCATGGTGACGTACCTGCGCAGTGACGTCACCGCCCCTGTTCCAGAAATGGATTCCCCATTCATTTTTCTCATAGACTTTTCGAAAATAATTTATATAAAGACGATTACGCCGCGGACAAAGCCAACTCGAGTCATAACGAATCATGATGACACACACAAACTTTTGGGACAATAAAATAATTTCTAAGATGAAAAACGAAACAAAAAGTCTTGTATCATGCCGTTTTCTACTTCTTCCTAATTATATATTATATGATGATATTGTGTTTGTTGTCATGATTTGTCACGACCCGAGTTGGCTTTGGTCGCGGCACAATCGTGTTTTTATTAACCATTTTCGAAAAGTCTATGAGGAAAATGAATGAGGAATCCACTAGTGGAACAGGGCTGGTGCCGTCACTGCGCAGGTCTAATACAAATACGTTTTCAACACAAACGTTTTTTCCCTACAACATTTGGAGATATTAATGGAGCATTCAGTTGTTCCTTCAATTAAAGAGTTTTCATTAAGAAATTAAAGGCAATGGTCTAGATTTGGTATAATAGCGGTGTTGTCCAACACGTGTAAAAGGTGGCTAGATAAACACCAAGCTTATTTACCCACTAACAACCCTTAAATGTGTTTAGGCTGCATGCAGAGATCAGGTATGCAACGTACGGTTGTTATATTTTATCAATATGTATTCAACACCCGATAAATAAGTTGGTCTAAAAAAAACACCATACAACACCCATTATAGCCGGTGTAAATCGCGTGTTACACTTAGACCATACGTGTTTTAACCGTGTTGTGCTCAGTGGGTAATGTTGCCAATGCCATGTTGGCTTTGCGCGCGGGACGCACGGGTTCAAATCCCAGGCTTTAGGCTACACAACACAAGACAACACAAAACACACACACACACACGCACACGCACACACACACTGTGGAGATTCAACAAAACGTGCATGTCCCTACCTTAATTATCCCAATGGCGTTGACTGCAAAAGTTGCTTGCTGGAAGTTAAGATTTGTTTGGTTGTCTTTACATTATCTATCCAAATGTTCATTTAGTTGTCCACCAGAGCTCAGAAGCTGATCAAGTTGAAGTTGAGTTGAAGGCTGATCAATGTACGTGAAGAAGAAGGAGTCGTCGCTAATCTGATGATGTAGTTATCCAGATTCATTCCGGCGATTCGGAGGCTGCATAGTTAGCAAGCTAGGCTAACAATACTAGTGCTGGTAGGGTTGTGTTGCCAAGCAACCACTGAAGCGACCGTGGAGATAAAGGGGAATTCCTCCCATTTTCACCTATTACTATGTCATTAATATGCTATAGATTTGTCGTGTGGAAAGCTTTGTTCATTTTTTTTTTTTAGTTTTTCCCTCTTAAATAAATCCATAAATTGTGTTTATTATGGTGTCTTAGTGACATAACTAAGCACCTCGCTTAACGCTGTTCCTAAAAATGTTTCAAAGTGTTTCCAATCTATATTTTTTCCATCTAAAACCAAAGATGGTCAAGGTACTACAATTCCCGAAGTACTCGCTCTTGGGTTCAATCAAAACGTAATGACGTAAGACGTATAGTCACGTGTGAGCAAAGCCATGTAGTCGAAGATTTGCGATATTGAAGGGACAGAAAATAGCCTGGACCTGCTCACGTTCTCGCGCGAGCCCGTAGACTCCAATCCATTCCGTAACTCCCAGTTGTCCCCATTCAATAGAACTCTATGTAGAAGAGCCGCCATTGCACTGTCCCCATGAATTGAACAGAGTTTGCGTAACTCTGTCTTTACTCCGAGGCTCTGGTAGTGAGTTAAGTTTCCCCGCTGAGTGGGTTGCGTGAGAAGTGGGAGAGCTGCCCGAGCTGTCATACGGTGTTGCATACGAACATGGTGAGTCTAGCGAAAATATTAAAGAGTTTTTTAGCTGTGGGCTACTCACACTTGTTGATGAATTCACAACAAATGGGCTAAGGAATAATTTCTGGAGATTTTTTGCATGGGATCTCCCTGGAAAAGAAGTGTAAAGCCAGCATTATTTTTTTTTGTAAATGAATCCCCACGTTGGTTTCTTTGGCTGGCTGCCATACAAATTGGATGGACAGCTTACAGTTGTAGTTTGTGCTGTGTGTAGTACTATACTAGCAGCAGTAGTCAGTAGTCATAGCTACGGTAACTAGAATGCAACAGGTGAATGAATGAGAGGAGCTGCCTTGCAGTGGAGCCTCTTGTCTGCAAACAGATCTGAGCAGTGTGCAACATGTAGTCAAATTGACCTATTTGGTTCAATTTATAGTTACAAATCCATCGATTTTTTTAACGAGCAACATCAGTCCAGACCTTTTCAAAGTTTGCACAGATAGGCTAGTGTGACTTTGGTTATGTTATTTTTGGAGTGGCAGAGGTGGGATGAAAGGATTTAAATGAATGGAAAAGATACCAAGTTACTTTATAAATACATCAGCCTGTTATGTAATGGATGCATCTAAGCAGTACTCTTGCTATGCAGAGAGTGTGCTATTTTTGAACCTGCCCTGCCCTTACCCCATGTGGGACAACTTGCTTCCCCAAAACCGGCCGGGGACCCACATCTAATCACATGTGTGCTGAGTGTTACTTCTACTAACTGTTGTACAACCTTTTGTCTTTCAGTCTGAGCCTATTAGAGTTCTGGTGACCGGGGCGGCCGGGCAGATTGCCTATTCACTGCTGTTCAGCATTGCCAAGGGAGATGTGTTTGGCAAAGATCAGGTAAAGAAGGGCTTACAGTATGAGTATACACACACACGCTGATCTCATTAGGGAAGTGTAATGGCAGCGTTTGAGATATTGCCAGTCCCCATATAGAAACAGGATATAATACATCCATTTCACCGGTTAGCTTTGATTGAATCTACATTAACGTTATTATTACAATTGGTGACTAAACTGTGCATGCTTAATTAATTCAGACTCGTGTCAGGCTTAGGTTTGACCTTGGGTTCAATGAAATGGATCTGGCGCCTAGGGCAACTCTTAGCACCACATGATCCATCTGGCCTGCGTTGAAGCAGCCGTGGCTTAGGAGGCTGTCAGTCAGACTGTTCTGTCATCTCAAATGAAATAATCCTTTGTCATGTCTGTCTGTATGTCGTGCTATATTGAAGCTCGAAAGGTAATTTCAATTTAGAGTAGCATGTTCTTTTGATCCTCATGATCTGTCTTAAAACACTGACCCCCTGCCATCGCTCCCTCTGCCCTTCAGCCAATCATTTTGCTCCTGCTGGACATTACGCCCATGCTGCCTGTCCTGGAGGGCGTGGTCATGGAGCTGCAGGACTGTGCCCTCCCACTTCTGAGAGGTAGGCTACCCTATACCCACGACGCTGACCAAGTGACATTTCAGCAAACAGTTCTGTCTTCCTAGACCAGTGGTTTTCAACCAGTGGTCCAGGGACCACCAGTGGTCCTTGAGAGAGTTCCAGGTGGCCCCCAGCTAAATGATGGAAAGTTGGTTAACCAGATGTAACTCTTTGAGAGTGTAAAATGAAACCAAGTGGACCCTTGCGGGTCCATTTGGTTTCATTTTTACACTCTCAAGATTTAAAATATTCATCATCTGAATTAGCCCAAATATCCAGCCTGCTGCTGTGGACAAAAGCAAAATAAATCTTTAGTTTTGGGGTCTGTGGGGCTAAAATGTCATGGTCCGTATCTCAAATGCAGTGGGCCCTGGTATGAATTAGGTTGAAAACCAATGTCCTAGACTGGTGTACCTTTATTTACACAGGGGAGATTTGCTGAGAACCAATAATCTTTTTCAAGAGCGTAGCGCTTCACACAGACACACGCAGGACCTGACCAGTACCACCACAGTCTTATTTATAATTGTTGGCCACTGAGCAGGGTTAGTTGGAAGGCCAGTGCCTTGCTCAAGGACACTTCAGTGAGATTGGGAGAGATCAGTGGTGGCCAGCCAGATTTTCCCTGTCAGTACTGGGAATGAAACCAGGAAAACATTTTGAGAATTTAACTCTTTGAGTATACATTGTGGTTTTACGCTCTCAAGAGTAAGGGTGGCACTGGTTAAAATCATTTATTTAACCATGGACCACTTTGAATGCACCCAAGGACCGCTGGTGGTCCCTGGGCCAGTAGTCAAAAGCCACTGGTCTATATTTTCAGTCATGTAAAAGACAAATTCACAGATAATAAAAAACTGTACTGTACTTTGAATGGAAAGAGGGTTGTCTCCTGATGTCTAAATAACAGCTCAGTCTTTGTGTGTCTTTACGGTAATCAATGTCACAGCTCTAGTCGTGACTCGTGAGGCGCCATGATGCGCCATCTCCATTGTGACCTGGAATTTTTCCTTTGAAACAGTGCTTGTCCTTTGCTTTGTTTGGAGCGGGCTGTGAGAGGCCCCTGTATTATCCGACAGTGCTGGGAAAGACAATGTTCTATGTTTTAGGCGAGACCTACAATATAGTGGCTCAGCTGCTGCTCACACATGGGACCTGTGGCCAAAACATACATTTTCAGCGTACACAACAGCACATTCTGGAATATGAATTCAACTTAAAGTTAATTTAATTCTTGAATTTCAGAGTTAAATTAACACTCTGTTTTTATTTATTTAGTGATTTTAAAAGTGCTGTTTAAAAAAATAATTTGTTAGACCAAATCAGCTTGTGTAGAAATATGAACAACTAGGGTGTAACATTTCGTTACAAGGCTAGGCTATATAGTATATAGTGAGAGTGTTTCGACAAATTTGTCGTAACAGCAACCAGCTATATGAACAAACAACCTCTGGTTCATGTGGTTCAGGACCTGCCACCTTTCCATCCGAACCTCTTTGTACCAAATAATCCACCCGTATTGTCAAACTACTGTATATGACTGTATGAACCTGGCTGTACAATACATTATGTACTGATCTAGTCTTCAATCCTCCATAAACATTAGTGTTGTTGTCTCATGAGGGTTTCTATATTGTAACTGTTGAGACCATAGGAAAGACAGAGAGACAATTGCCTGTCGCACATTTCTTGTATCTTTTGTCATGTCACTTGCTTTGAACACCAGAATATCCTGTGTGTTTTACAGTAAATGCATGGAATTTAACACTCACAGACTTTATTTGAAATTTTGCTCTTTTATCAACAACTTCGACGTACAGTACATCTTCTGTGCTTATGCTGCTAAAATGGCAGCTATTTTTTTTCAAACTTTATTTTTATTGAAGTTTTTCCTCTTTCTTTTTCAAAAACAAAAAGAATGTCAGGTCAGGCGTCACAATGCATTATGTTATACTAAACATTGCATGTTACTCTAGTGAGTTGTCCATCAGTGTTGTGGCCCAACAGATCCAAGAGGCACATTACGGTTACAGTCTTTGCCAGTCTTTCCATCCTTAGTCCTATAGTCCTTATTTAGAAGAGATAGAAATAGCAAGTCAGACAGTAAGTGATCACAGGAACAGAGACAGGGATATTAGAACATTGACAGAATATCTATTCCCACGTGCAACATCCATTTCTGACAGTACTTGTAGAATTTATCTGTACATATCCTGATTGAGAAAGTGAGTTTCTCCATTTCATATGTTCTGTACAATGGCTGTCCACTCTCCTTTCAAATGGCAGCTGGTTTTAAGCCTTTTTGACTGCAACCCCCTCTTCTCTTCTCTCTACAGAGGTCATCCCCACGGACCAGGAAGAGGTAGCTTTCAAGGACCTGGATGCTGCCATCTTGGTGGGCTCCATGCCCAGGAAGGAGGGCATGGAGAGGAAAGACCTGCTCAAGGCCAATGTGGCCATCTTCAAGAGCCAGGGAGCAGCGCTGGAGAAGTACGCTAAGAAAACCGTCAAGGTAAACAACATGGGGTGCTTGTGTTGAAATCCAGAATTCATTTTAAAGCAGCATGGTTTTATCTGCATCACCATAGGGGAGGGGTACAGTAGGTCACAGACAAGATCACACTTTCTCCAGTAGAAAGTCCAACGTGGTGTTATTAGCAACTTGGAATCAGTACTAGTAACTACCCCCCCTACACCAAATATTTGCTATAATAAGCAAGGCATGGTGCCTTCCTTGAAAGGACTGGTGACATATTAAACCGGACACACCACAAGTCTTCACTTTTTATGATGACTTTATTCTTGGTACTGTATGTGACACATTATGTTGGGTGCTGTCTTACAGGATTGTTTGCGAGTATTTCTCATATACAGGTATATAGAAGAGGTGTCAGTCGAGCTGAAAATGCTCAGTTTTTATCCGTAGTACTATTACACCCACAAGAGTACTATTATATCCACAAGAGGACACTGACCATTGTCACAAGTTTGCAAAAAGTAATGTGTGAAGTTTATATTCCTGTTGAATATTGGGGGAGACCAGTTTATCACATATCGGCAAGCATGTGTTTGCCATTCAGTTTTCCATTCAAGGCTGCTCACCTACTGTGGCTCAGTCCTTGTGGTCTCAATTACGGTTTTATTACGAATCACAACAAAGTAAGTCCATGAGATGCTTTCTGTCACAGAATGAGACCCACAAGGCAACATTATATATATAGTGTAGCTGTGGTGGAGCTGGAGCATGCTTGTTTTGCTGTTTTAACACCCTCTAGTGGACAAATTTGGCAACTGACAAAATATCATTACCAAACCCATAGTATACTGCCTCATTTATTTGGTTTTTCATCTGAGCTTCATGTGGTTCTACTAATAAAATCTAATGTACACATACAGTATACAGCCCCAACAAGCCACCAGATGTTTTGTCTTCACACCTAATGAAAAATTCGGTGTGAACACACCTAACTTGAACAATGTTGTGACTTATGAGTCATCGTGGTGTTGGCTGTAATTGACGATAATCTCAAGCAAGTTCCTAGGAAGGAAGGAATGTAACCGCTATAATGAGCAGAACAACTCCGGTGATGGTTACAATGGAAACATCTTTTCTATAATAAGTGTGTGTGTGTACTTGAGTGCGTGACAAGGGAAAGATATTTTGTACTGTGTGTGTGTGTGTGTGTTCTAGGTTCTGGTTGTAGGAAACCCAGCCAACACCAACTGTCTGATTGCAGCAAAGTCTGCTCCCTCCATCCCCAAGGAGAACTTCTCCTGCCTCACCCGTCTGGACCACAACAGGGCTCGCTCCCAGGTGTGTTCATGCTCCATCACCACCTAACCACCACTAACCCTAATCAAAACTGTAAAGCCATTTCTTTTTTTTTTGTCCTGTAGGTAGCAATGCGCTGTGGCGTGCCTGCCACCCACGTGAAGAACGTAATCATCTGGGGTAACCACTCAAGCACGCAGTACCCTGATGTTCACCACTGCAAAGTCAAAATGGCCGGCAATGACCTGGCCTGCTTTGAGGCTGTTAAAGATGATGCCTGGCTCAAAGGAGAATTCATTTCTGTGAGTTGGAACATGATCCATGTTGTCTAGTTACCATGGGGAAGGGAACTGTGCTCTGACACTCCTATAGCAATCTCCTGCTGGACCCATAAAAACTTATAGATCATTCGTTGCTGCTGTTAACTGAAGCGACATGTGGCTTATGAAGGTCACTGAGGTCCAATGTGCTTCCAATACGCTTTTAGAAAATAACTGAAGACATTCAACACATTATTGTCTGCTCAGCTGTGTTGCTTTTTGGTGTGTACACTGTGTAATTTTATAGAGACGAGGACCTTACATGTTTGAATATACTGTATGAGTCTGAAAGAAGCGCACAGCCCTCTCTATGTTGTTGGGAATTCGATTTTTCTTTGAGTTGTTTTTGGAGATGCACACACACAGCGAAAGTTGCACATCCCTTCTACTCGCACACACACGCACATTGTGAAAGTTGCACATCCCTGTTGTGGAAGTGTAAAGTCAACATCAAAAGATGAGAAAGCAGCAGATGTGCGATGGACCCGTTGTGAGACATAATAATAGAGGCAATGTTTTGCTAGTTTCGGCCAATTTACTGAAAAAAATAATGCACCAATAAATGCATGCGATTGGTGCAGCCATTGACGAGTTAGGGCGGTTTCAGACATTTAGACAGACATTTCCTTACTTATAGTATATACTGAACATAGTATATACAGTACATATACGGTACATGTGTATATATAGAGATAGAGATAGATATTTGAAGACCACAAAGTACCATTATACCATTATAGTACCAAGTATAGCGAGACAGAAATGATACCTACGCTGTTACAATGCTCAATAAAATTATGTATTGTGCACACCAAAAAGCAAGTGATTAGAAGTAGAAGACAACCTGTGGTATTTTTTCTTTATATTTCTGAAAGATTATATGGCAAACAGCTCAATTTTCAGAAATAATGTTTGTTCATGAGCTGGTCCAGCAGGCTACATTCACTGCCATGCATTCATGGAACTTCCAGTGTGAGATTTTCCTCCCATGACAGCGTCATGAATTTGTCCTGGCAAGTCCTGGGCAAGCTATGTATGGGCTGAACCAGTGTGTACCACTCAGGAAATGATAACAAGTCATGATAAGTACTAGCTAGCCCTTTTAGTCAAGTCCCAGTAAACAATCCATAGCCAAAGCACTCATGTGCTACATTGTCTTCAGTATTTTTTAGTCTGTTTACTCTATGCTGTCGCCACTTGTCATACTAGATCCACATGTTTCTGACCACTTAAAATTCAATAAAGAGAAAAGAATCATTGTTAATAAAATGCCTACGGGTTCTCCTTTCATCTTCCTGCATTCCAGACAGTGCAACAGAGGGGAGCTGCAGTCATTAAGGCAAGGAAGCTCTCCAGCGCCATGTCTGCAGCCAAGGCCATCTGTGATCACATGAGGGACATTTGGTCCGGGACCGCTGAGGTAAACACCTGAGAATGGTGCTGTAAATCTGGTTCCATTGCTTTAGATTTCCTGAAACAGTCTACAGTTCTCTATTTCTACCCTGAGAATTGTCAAGTATTCAACACACATACGCAACCTATTCCTTTTTGCAGACGACACAGCTACGTAAAAATGAAATCACATACCTAGGGTCCATCCTTGTGGCAAACCTTTCGGGCGACAAGATGGCCTCAAATATAGCCTGGGTTGGCTCAGGGTTGAAGACAGAGTGAAATATCTTTCAATGTGTCAGGTATACAAGATCTGGCTAACTACTTTCTTAGTGTCAATGAAGTCCACTCGCATTTCACCAGAGGGAGTGCAACTAACCTTGTGCTGCCCAGATACGTCACAAATAAGGGACTTAATTCATTTCGTTCCTATGCGTGCAGAATGTGGAATGCACTACCTACAGGCTTAAAAACATCCAAGTCTCTTGTCTCCTTTAAAGCCTCTCTCAAGGCACATCTACGGCTAGTTGCAATCCGAAACTGGCCTCAGTAGTTAACCCTCATGCTCATGCTTGTGTATATGTATGTACGTACGTATGCGGATGTGCACTGTATGTGTATATGTGTGCATATATGTATGTACAGTATGTGTATGTATGCATACGTGTATATGCATGTGTACGTATGTGTCCGTCTGTGTATGTATGCACGTGTAGTATATGTGTATATAATACAGTATATACTGCATATTACTGCTATTACTATTTTTTACCATTTTATATCTCTTCCACGTTTTTATTAATTTTATAAATGTATTTCTATTCTATTTGGAGGATGAATGTATCAAGTGCGGGGGACCCGAATGGAAATAAGATCGCATGGTCTTTCTTCGGTGATTCCCTTTTGACTGTTACTGTGTGTGACTGTACTTTGTACTGTTCTTTTACTGCAGTTCATTGTCTAATAAAATAATCAATCAATACTGTCAGTGACAGTGTTTTTTTCCTCCTCTTTGACATTCAGGGCGAGTTCATCTCCATGGGTGTCTACTCCACTGGTAACTGCTATGGAGTACCTGAGGACCTCATCTATTCATTCCCAGTCCAGATCAAGGTGGGATTTAGCTAATGCTGCCAGATTGTTGTCTTGAGCTTAGCTGATTGATAACTACAGTAGTATGTCTCCCCAGGTGTTGTAATAGCCTGATGAATGGCTCAGTGCTTGATATATAAGCCTCATGACCATCAGACCCTCTCCTCCGACAGCAAAACGCAGCTCTTGGCGTCTTGTTAACAACACGCTGTAGAGGAGCGTCACCATAGAAACCAGAGACACCAGTGGAAGGGGTGGACTCCATGCCTCCACTCTGGCTTGCCTGCTTTCTTAACTATGTTGGGCTTCTGGCGCAACTGCGATGGAGCACGCTTACGTTCTTGTCGTGTCCAAGTCCTAGAGACGATTTCTTGAAGTCCCTATTAATAGTGGCCACTGGCCACTGATAGTTTGGATGGGTAATGCCAGAGGACACATTTTACCTATGTTTATTTATTATTACAATGTACCTTGCTGCTTTAGAATCAGATTTTTTTGGTGTATCTGAAAGCCTAAAAGTGCATTATTTACCAAGTGAAAAGTTACATTTGCACTTCCATTGGAGTGTAAATTAGAGCATACATTTTGTCTTTTTCATCAGGACAAGTCCTGGAAGATTGTGGACGGCCTGGTCATCAATGACTTCTCCCGAGGCAAGATGGACGCCACAGCCACAGAGCTAATGGAGGAGAGGGACACAGCCGTGGCCTTCCTGGGGGTGTGACTAGACCCAGCACCAGGTGCCACCATCATCCAGCATGCAGACACCACTAAACCTCCAGACGCACGCCTATGACACTCCAACCCTCCTACAGTTTTTCGTGTGGGTGTGGATGTGTGTATGCGCTCGCACAAGAGTGTGTTTGTGTGAGTCCACTGCGATCTGTTACAAACTATCTTCAAACAAACCCTTTCTGCTAAAACAACAGTCTTAAACTAAGTTGAGGTATTGTTACAAACAGTCAAAGCACTATGTCTACAGTCACTGAAACGGTTAATTTTATAAACTATAAACAAGCAGGCAATGTACTTGTTATTTTTGTAGTCAAAGTTAAATGTTTACAAGGTTGAATAAAGGCAAAGTCTGTAATTTAAATAACATCTAACTGTATTAAGTATTTGTTTCTTTTGTGTGTGTGTGACTCTGTGTGTGTGTGTGTGTGTGTGGGGGGGGGTGTACTTCAATATTACAGACTGGGCTGTGCGCAATGCACTTCAATACTGAGGCTGAGCTTGAACTTCACTTGAAAACTCACAAGAGATTGCAAAAGCTTAGCGATATTTGTGGGAAGAGCTTTGACAAACATTCCTACTTGCAGATCCACATGCAGAGTCACATGGGACAGAAGCCCTTCACAACGTGTGCCACATTCATTATATTATAATGTGTCATGAACTTCATCATGTATGCATGCATCAGCTTGTATTGCATTGCATGTTAAGGGTAAAGATGGGAAACCAGGGCAGGGGAGACAGGTGAGACATTGCCAGAGGTTTAATTTTAAACTAGGGCTGTTGAATGATTAAAAGTTTTAATCAGATTAATCACAGCTTCAAAATTAATTTAATCAGGTTGCTACCCTTTTTTCAATGAGTAAATGCTCAGTTGGCTGAATCAGTGTGCACATGAGTTAATTGCGTTAAAAAAAATAATCTGATCAACAACAAGGTTAATTTAATCCCATTAACTCGTTATTTACAACACCCTTATTTTAAACAGGTCATCAATGCAATACCCAACCCTTACACATTTACTGAGATAACAACAGATGGAGAATTGGATCGGCAGGGGTGGTATTGCAGTTCCTCAATTGTTCTGTTGTGACGAAAAGATTGGAGCCAGAAGGCAAAGCTCTCTACTGGTCTACCGAGCAGTCTTCGTTCCTACTCTCATCTATAGTCAGTTCAGTCACGCAGGATAGAATTGAGAGTGGAACCTTTGCTTCTTTGCCTGGAAAGGACCTTAGGTGGCTTGGGCATCTTAATCGGTTAAGATGCCTCTCGAGCGTCTAGGGTAGTCTTCAACGTCCTACTGCCATACTGGAAGGAGACCCCAGGGAGACCAAGGTGCAGATGGAGGGATTACATTAACTCACTGGCCTTTGACTGTCTCAGGATCCCCCAGGAGGATGTTAGTAATGTTGCTTGGGAGAGGGAAGTCTGGAGCTCTCTGGTGGAGATAAGTGATTGAAGATAGATGGATGGAGAAGATAAAATGATACAATCAGTTTGTACCTGGATTCATGTTTGCCATTAGGTGCAAAATTCCACCACAGGAGGGCAGCACAGTCCGCCGTTTTATTTCATTTTAGGAGAAGCGGAAACATGGCATACTATCCCAGAGATAGAAATGCCATTAAATTTGAGTCCGTAGCTTGTAATGAATGCCAAACAGGTTGGGAAAAGCTGCTAGGGCCACAGAAATCCACTCTTGTGGAGGTGCCTGGCATATGATTTTCAATAATTAGCGTAATTTGGGGGGTCCTTGACATGAAAAGGTTTGGGAACCACTGCAGTAGCAATAATGTAGGCCTATACCTAGATAATTACATACAACGACGAATCAAACATGCTTTATGATTGATTTCAGTACAATCGTGCCGTGGGTTGGGCCAGTGGACGTGGCAGAACTCTATTGGTCCTCTGGTTAGCTTTACGCGTCACCTTCAGAGCCATAGAGTACGACAGCTCCGTTCACTTCATGGGGCCAGGTCCAATGGCGGCACTTCAACTAGGAAGCAATGCATTGGACTCGTGCAACAGCACGGCGTTAATGCTTAAATCGCTTTATTTTAGATTGTGGCTGTGGAAGTAATAGCATTAACATTAAGCTATAGACTTTAGTTGTTACATTACAATACTTTAAAACAGTCGGCACCTTGCACAGTATGCACACATACCTGAAATAGCTGTTATTCGCGCCGCCTTTGTTGAAAACAATGTATTTCCCACTCCAGTTTGTCCCTATTCAGCCTGCATAAACAGCGTCCGAGCGCTCTGTTCCTGATCCGTCAAAGTCGCAACCCTTCTACTAGATGCTCTGGCCACCTCTAAAAGGCAGCGTTGTCATAGGCTGAAAACAGTCACGCCTGCTTCCTAAATAAATTCGTTCCTGTTTGGGTTGACTTTTTAACGAGTGCATCTTTACCTAAACAATTATAGTCTCGTGTATTGTTGTGCTAATGATGAGCTCATGTGCTGCTTTACGTTATTATAACGATTAATGGCTGAATGAAAAACAGAAGTAGGCCTACGAACATTGTTTAATAATAAAACTACACAATACATTTCGCTGCTCCCTGGTGACTGTGGTCCAAGCCAAGGCCAGCCCTCTTCGACTTTCTTCCGACAGCATCCTACACACAGTAAGAGCAGCCAGCCAGCCTTACACCGGAATATGCACAAAATATCCTATTATTGTTGTGTTGTTTCTTTACTGTGTTATCACCATCCCATGCATGCTGCAAATGCAAATGCTGTCCTACACGCACATCATCATTTTAGCATTACACGTCATCCTTCTGATCGGCGTGGCACTGTAAAGGACATTAGAAATGCATCACTCAAAACAAAATCGATCGGTTTATGATGAATATCGCATATTAGCCGTCGACACGGTATTCACGGCGACGATGCTGCTGGCGACGATTTGCAGTTGCAGATGTACGGCCATCTCATCTGATCTATGGGGTTTGAGAAGGTGTACAGTACCGCAGATACGGATCCATTATCGTTTGTAGGGAACATCATGTAATGTAACGATGGCATCATTCTTTTGACCAGCGACAGCTCTGAAAGTTGCGGGTCACATGCGATGTATGTATCCATGTATAATAACAGGTAATGCGCGCTATGAAATCACGACAAGGTACTAAATACCAAGCCAAGATTTGCACGGGTGTCGCTCGGTTACAGAATACGTTGAGACGTGGTGGTGGGGGCGAGGCATCAATAAGAGATGGACTCGAAGAAGTTGGGAGTCACGCAAAGAACTGTGACGTGCATCTGCTTTATCTGGGAAAGAGGCAGACCCCGAAAGCAATAAAAAACAGATCTGTTCAAAGGCGCATATCTGAAAGGGACAACATTTGGCCCGCAGCCATATGTACACAGACAGAGCAGAGGTGAAGTTGAACGCGAACCAATGAAGGTGTCTCTGTTTCTTCTGCTTGGATGGGAAGGGCGGAAGAGGGTCATATTTGGGATGTTTAATTCCTAGTGGCTCAACACCGACCGCAGCGCTGGTTTTCAGAAGAATAACTGGTCGTCAGGGAATCTTACCTCAAGAAAGTTGTCTATTCTTTTAAGGAATGTACTGAACTGAGTGTGTTGTTCTCGTCGGACGCCTCGGCTAGGAGATTTCATTTGGATTTGCAGTTCTACTAAACTGTTGGGGGGGGCTTGGTCGATTTATAACGGTTTAAACATGGCACTTTATGTAGAAGGTAAGTGATCTTATGGGGAATGTAGAAGCTTACTGGTACTGTATCAGTAAGCATTGTATACAATATCAATGACACAGTACTATGTACTTACTACTACGTACTGACCTTTGACTTACAACTTTGTCTGTCCTAAATACTGGAGGGAATTGTGGAAACAAAAATAATATATTCTTTAGTTTTTGGGTATGAAAGACTAGACCTCATCAAATAGTGATCAGTTGCTGAAATGGCACTTGTATATTTCTGTTCTTATGTTGTATTGTAGACATGTCATTACTTCTGGCAGCAGGGTAGTTAATTCCATGTGTCATGTGCAGCTCAATGGGTAGAGTATGACACTTATATTAGTAACGTTATGGTTCAATTTCCTTCCTTCTCTTGTCTTACTAATGACTATGCTGGTCTCTAGCTGATAGTCTTATATAGCCTTGGATCAGGACTATAGGTGTATTTGATCGTTTTTCCCAGTAGATACAAAAGTAAAAATCAGACTTGATAAAATACATCATGTCTTGTTCCAAGGCTAGTTCAATTTGCAGAGACCACAGGACTGAAAGACTTACACTGTGCGCTTTTTGGGGACAAAAACTGCATACGAAATACACAGAAAAAAAATAAATGCCTGCAGTCAATGATTACTCCTGTGTAGCTCTTTAGGTAGTTAAGATCTCCCACCAAGACAGCCCTAACAAATGTGACTATTCATGGCACTTACTGGCAGTTCTTTTCATAATTGCACATTTGATTTAGGCAAATGACTTTGACCCCTTATGACTTTGATACTTTGATGCTCAGTAGCCACAACCACATTATTTTAAATACTGTATGTAGTCAGACTGGCTTTACAGAGATGTGAAGATAATGGAGCCAAGTGTATTACCTCATCAACTGCTGTATCAGGTGGATGAAGAGGTTAAAGTCCGCTGGTTTATGTCTTGGATGTTGTTAGGCAGCACAATTACACCTGCTGTAATCAATTATCTGTATTATGTTTGCAAACCGGTACCTTTAAAGCCTGACTACAGCACGGCTAGTACAAGGCAAATGAAATGTCTCACAATTGCACATGTGCTCTTACTTCTATGCTGCTGCTACAATTACTCTGCAATCTAAAGCTCCACAATTATGACTATACACTGCAGTCACTCACAGTGTATATGATATTGATGATATCCTTCTATTTCATTCCACTCTATGATGCAGTTATGGTCAGGGCTTAATAATATTAGCCTCCTAGTCCTAACTCCAAACTGCTTGCAGAATTTGGGCTTATTTCAATGGCTGTGAATCTGTTAAAGGGTTTTCAAGGTAATACAGGTTTATTCCTGGAATCCTGTCTGTTATAGTGGCCTAATATGGTACCTAAATTACTTTTGTGCTAGTTCCCTCAAAATCTCCCCCATTCCCGGAGGCCCCAATTATGATGAAGCCATGTTGTTGGATGCTAACAAGAGTCTTTCTTGTCCTCTTGTCCTCTTGGGAGAGCCAGCGAAATCCATTTGAGCCCTCGCCCGCGGGCGCCCGTTTTCAAAACCGGGCGCCCGTTTTCACAAAAACGGGCGCCCGGTTTCACAAAAACGGGCGCCCGTTTCACAAAAACGGGCGCCCGTTTTCAAAAGCGGGCGCCCGTTTTCAAAAGCGGGCGCCCGTTTTCACAAACTAGGCTATGCCTAAACCTAACTCTAACCCTAAACTTAACCTCAGTAAACCTATGCCTAAACCTAACCTAACCCTAACCATAACCTTTTGAAAAGGGCGCCCGTTTGTGAAAACGGGCGCCCGCTTTTGAAAACGGGCGCCCGTTTTTGTGAAACCGGGCGCCCGTTTTTGTGAAAGCGGGCGCCCGCTTTTGAAAACGGGCGCCCGCGGGCGAGGTCGCTTTTGGATTTCGCCCCTGCTGCTTTCTTGTCCTCTTGGCATACTCTGTCGGTAAACTTTTTCGACATGGCTGCCAGGATCGTGGATTTGTTTGCATATGTTTCTCTGGTACTCTCACCATGTTGCCAGTTGCTGGCTAATGGCAAGCCCCTCTTCCTAGAAATAGGAGACCAGAAGCCCAAACGGAGAAGTGTTGAAATAGCAGGGAATCATACTCACAGTTAGCTATGTAACTATGTAATTACGCCGTCTTTATCTATCTCTCTCTCCTCCTTTCTGTTTCTTGCGTCTCCCTCACTATCTGTCTGTTTCTCTGGTTTCAGTAATATTGTTTTTGATCAAGTTTTTGCCTGTCCACAATCAAGCTTTTGCCTGTCCAGTGTCCACAGACTTTGTCCTACAGAAACAGTTAATTCCCACCTGAAAGTATTTTACTTCATGACAGTGTCTGCTGCAAATGGACATTAGTGTCTATTTTTCATAAAGATGATGTACGACAATAGGGCCCCCTCACTTCACATGAGTGTGATTTTTATTTCTGAATTAGACTAGTAATATTTTGAGGGCCGCTAGCCCCTCTTATGCCGAGCGTTCCGGGTTTATGTAACTGTGAAGACAAAAGTGAGGCCAGAAAAGTGAAGACGGAAAAGTGAGGACACAAATTGTGATTGGATGCTATGGCTAGGGGATGTGCCACTGGTGAGCATTGCATAATGTTTGTGCCACAAGTGTTACCCATCGCACGATCACACTTTATAATTTGTCTTTTCCACTCACTCTGGCTCACTCTTATGCTCATTTTGCTTCCTGGCGTTTTGATTTGTGATCTAAAATTGCCATCTGCCAAATGGCCTGTCACCTCAAACGCACAAAGCAATATTTTGTTTTCAAGAGTGTTTGTGTGCACCGACATCGGTAGAATTACAGAAAAAAACAACTTCCCCTATTCCACTATTTCCAAACCCAGATGCAAATGGTAAATTAACACCAGTGCCACTATTCCATATTTAAACTGTTTTCAGCAATGGTAAATAATCTCTTTTCAGTGAGTAGATGGTGGTGAGATGGTCAAGTAGCTCTCAAGTCAAAAAGGTCTGGGCACACCTGCCTTATAACCATCCACTTCACTCCCTCTCTCACTGTCTTATCTACAGCACCTCTCTTTTGAGCAAGATTAATGATTTATGTATGACATAAATACAGTTCTGGTCTGAGCAGCTCTCATATTCCTGCTTTCCAACTCGTCTTCACACTCCAGCAGTAATAAACCCTCCTTCACCGTTTATCATTCTCCACCCAGCCCTATCACTGTTGTGTCCTGATACAGGGCATCTCATCTCAATAAGACAGTGGCTTTCAACCATTTCCATACCAGGGCCCATTTATTTATTCTGCATTTTAGCCACGGACCACCATTTGATGTTGAGTTTAGTCTCTCTGACCCAAAACTAAGGATTTTCAAGTTTGTGTCCACAATTTAGGAGAGATAACTGGCAAAATGTTGGTCAAAAATAACAATTCTTCTACATTTTCTAAATGTGTACATTCTTGAAAATTAAGTAATTCAGATGTATAATATAATTTAACTCTTGAGAGCGTAAAATGATCATTTTATGATCTCAAGAGTTACAGACCTATAAGGTACCTGGACCACTGGTTGAAAACCACTGAAATAAGAAATCGGAATGTCATTCGTCAACGTGCTTTCCCGACCGTGGATAGTCATACATAGCTATTACCAAGGGTAAGGGTAAAGACTGGTAGTGTGGTAGTAGTAATTAAAGTGATATCAAAATACAAAAACAAACGGGTATATCGGGTCACACCTAGATTGGGTGTGAGACGGCTCAAGTGAACATTCAAAAAGTGAAGACACAAATTGTGATTGAATGCTATGGCTGGGGGATGTGCCACTGGTGAGCATTGCATAATGTTTGTGCCACAAGTGTTACCCATCGCACAATCACACTTTATAATTTGTCTTTTCCACTCACTCCGGCTCACTCTTTTGCTCATTTTGCTTCCTGGCTTTTGGCTTTAATAACCTTACAGTGGTGCCCAAAAGGTAGATCGTGATCTCAAATTGGCATCTGCCAAATGTCCTGTCACACGAAGCAATATTTCGTCTCTTGAGATGGCACCCGTCTGTCTGTTGCAGAAAACTGTCTGGGAAGTTGACAATCAAACATTTGGAGCTCACGCATTATGTTTCCTCTACAGGTCTGAGTAAAGGCATAGCCAACGGCGGGATGTCTCAATTCCAGGAAGTAATGCGGCAACAGCTGGAGAGCTCTATGGATGCTGAACTGGAGAAGCTACTGGACACAACCTCAGGGGCAGAGAGGGAGGTATGTACTGTATATACAAGGCCAATGGGACAACGGCAAATATCGTGAAGAGCTCACTCAGACTGTGTTGAATGTCACTCTATCACTTCCAACCAAAACGGCACAGCCACAGCCAATTGCGTAGTTGTGGGGGGTGCGTGGCAGACAGATAACTCGCAGCTTGGTGACATGCGGTTACAGATAGAACTGTCGCCTCACAACTAGAAGGTCCTGGATTCGATTCCCCTTAGGGATGCCGCTGTGGGTGCTCCTCCACGTCATCACTGCCCATACCCAAGGCGGGGTTGGCGAAAGGGCCTTTCTATGTGGAGTTTGCACTCCACATACTATGTACTATGTACTTAGTATGTACATACTATGTACTATGTACATGTACATAGTATGTACATACTGTGTGTAGATACCCTCACAAATACATGCAGTAATCCTGGTCTCTAAACTGCTTCCCCGAGGCCAGCCTGATGGCGGGAACAGGTACAGTTTGGAATAACGTGTTCCTTCCACGCGCTACGTCCCCTGTCAGGTGAAAAGAAGGCAGCTTGGACTCCTTATGCATTGAAGAAAGCATGAGGCAAGTCCCATGAAAAAATTGGCTACAAAATCATGGGATGAAAAGTAGATAAAAAAAAGAATAGGCGACTGTGATTAACGTTCCATCCTTTCTTATGCTTTCATGGCAATTGGATGATTTGAGGCTTTTTTCCCCTTTTGCAAAAATCCACTTGTTTTATAACAGGCCAATGTGAAAATGGTGCGCCTACTATACATGGGAATCCACCAAAAGTGGAAGGAGCAGCACACCAAATGAAAAATACAGGACCAGGCTCAAATCTGATAATCCATTTGTTGGGGTTTTTGTTGGTTAAAATGGATTATCAGATTTGAGCCTGGTCCTGTATTTTTCATTTGGTGTGCTGCTCCTTCCACTTTTGGTGGATTCCCATGTTTATTTGCACCTAGAGCTTAGCACCCACTGCCCAAATTAGTGGCAGCAACTAGAGGAAGCGCACCTGTTTTCTTCTCCTCATCTATGGTGCGCCTACTATATTTGTCTGCCTAGTAGGAAAGAGTGTTAAAGATGTCACACAAACTGCACGCTACATTCATGATTTGATGCTTTTTGTTCAAAACAAGCCAATCCTGCAAACTTTGAGCCAATTACGGAGGGATGGACGGAGTGCAAAACCTATTCTTTACCACGCCTTCGGCCTGGTGGAGACAATAAATTATCTCTCTATTAGCAAAAAACGGCTTATGCATCTTGGAAGGACAGGTCCTTCGATTGTCTGTCTATCAGTAACAAATGGGTTACAGGTCTTACAGGGTTAAAATATTAATGATAATACTATGGGGGAAAAACAAAGACATAAAGAGGGACAATGGAGACAGCGCCATTCATCTGACATATACTGTATTACTATGTAATAATTTATTTTTATATGCTTTTTGTATTTATTTTCTTCAAGTATTTATCTCAAATGTTATAATGGAGGCCAATGTGACCCACAATCTGATTAGGCTGCAAAGTGATAGGACATATATTATATTTCAAGACTATTGCAACAGGGTAACGCTCAACATGGTAACTTACAGCTCACCATCAAATAATTACAATGCACTGTAATCCACCATTTAAATCAACATCCAACCAAATTCATCACAGTACACTAATCTTCAACAATGTAGACGACATTTCTGAGGAGGCTGCGTCATCTTTGGCATGCTTTAATTTGTAGTTTAAATGAAAGACAAAATAACTTTGAATGGCTATTAGTGATTGTTAAGTTGATAATACAGTGTATGTCAATACGCACTCTTTCACTTTTAATCAGCATCATTATAACATATCTGTTATTTAAATAGCAAAGTGCTTTCTCTGTCACCCTGATCTAATTTAAGTTATAACCAAAACACATAACTAATTCACAGACTTCACCCATTTAAAAATGCCCAAGCTAAATTTTCTGAAAAAAAGAAAAGAAAGGAAAATCTAATACTTATTCAAAAATGACAAAAATGATACAGTATGTTGCTGATGAAGGTCGAGTGTCCTCGCGTAGAACAAGCTAAATGCATCTTGACATGATCATCATCAAGATAAGCGATAATCATGTTTCATATGACTGGCTGTTCATTACCCAGTCAATTGATGATAATGCTTTGCATGGCACGTGCAAAGACTGTAATAAAAACATAACAATACTAACCCATGAAAATGGATTATTAATGGAATGAGCGCAAACACATACCCTGAGTGCATACATACATTCACACATCTTTCATATTATATGTTTTTGAATGTGTATATCAAATGGAATAATGTAAGTCATACTTTTACTTTTTTATTTTAAAATGTAACTGCATTTATAATGTAAGCCATTGGGTGATGCTGAAACATTCTCAATTATGGAGTCATGCGTCATAGATACATTTTTAGATGAATGATGTCGTCCACTGGCCACAGGAATCCAAGACCCATATGGAAGACACACTGGTATTACTCCCTGTCATGTTGTTACCTCACAGCAGGTGTACAACCTGATAGCACATCAAGAGTAACAGTGCTTGATTCAGCATTTTCTGATCTGTCTTAGTCTGAGCTTAATTTTCTCATTTAAAAGCATACATATTACATATTGCAGTGCAGTGATTGTTACAGTGAACAACATTGCCACATGCTCCATTATGTCATTGCATACATGAATGTATGCATGAAAAGGCATACATTAGAAAATGGCCTACATTATGAGCTTTAAAGTGGGAAACATAAAGATATGGCATTATCTGCAAGCCACAGGCCCATGACAATTGTGTGAACATAAGGAACGAGTCTCCTATACAACTATTTACTCAATATAAGGTATAGCAATTATATAAGCACCAATAACTAAAAACTATACAATCTGCAAAATACTGTACAGTGACTGCAATAGAAATATACAATCAAATAAAGACACTTGGCACTTCACTTAAAAGGACAGACCCACAGTGAAGCGAGTTGTTAATCATTATATTGGCACTATTGCTGTGCTTTCATGAGTCAAAACAGCTGTGACATGTATGTGTTTGCTCAAACAAAACATTAATGTACAATACAAATACAAAGTATTGGTGAACACAAACCTGCGTAGTGAAGTGAATGCATGTCGCATGTTGACATTTTGTTTTATAATTCACCTTTAACCTCTCTCCACCATAGGTGAGGTCTGGGCGAGGCTATTTACCTGGTCTCCATGTCACAGTTGTGGACATGCAGCTGTGTCAAACCATTGGTCATGTTTGCTGTTTAAATATTTAAAAAAGAGATCCGTGTGCTCCAGTGCCTTTGTCCGGGTTAGTCCTTACAGTAAAGTTACCCACAGTGTCTTTATTTATCTATTTGCTAATTACTGCGAGCACATTGTAGGAGTTTGCAATCCCAGACATAATATCTAAGACAGGGGACGGGTGATGGGGAAATGAAATGAGTCATTCTGCCTCAGGGCAAGAATTGCATCACAAGGAATCAGGCCTGTAACCATTAATACATAATCGTCTAATCACAATTATTTGAGATAATCACAATTATCTTTTACATAAGTGTCATAATAGTTTCCATGTTGAAAAGTGTTCATCATGCATTTTCAAATATAAAACGGCAGCAGAAATAGCATATGTAAGCTTGTAGACAAATGTCTTGCTACTGGCCATAATGACCAACATTGGGCTGTCTGGAACACTCTGTGAGAAACTTCGAAAAAACGTGCGTGGGTTGGCAAACTTAACATGTTCTTATACGTGTGTGGTGAACCACAAACAATGAGACATCATGAGATGTAGCTACGCTCAGAGGACTATGACTGGCCCATGTGCAATTTATTACTTTATTACTTTACTACTTAGCCTAATAGCCAATGGTCCTTGGGATGAGGTAAGGTGGGGGGTTGCCCTGCCGTCCAGTGAGGTGTGGAGGCCATGTTTGTGAGCATCAATGGAAGCGATGAACAAACTGAACCTCTGTTGTGAGGAGCTGGTCTTAATAGATTTACCTTAATAGATCTACCAAATAATTAAAAATTAAAACAAATAATATCTTGAAACAGATTCTATTACTTTAGGACTTTACTGAATCTGAAACATTTTTTGTTTGTTTATTTGTTTGTTTGTTTTACTTTTGAGTCATTTTGACATATTAATTCTGTTCCAGGTGTCCAGGAAAGACTTTGGAGGCTTCAAGAAGCTGTTCCACAGGTTTCTGCAGGTGAAGGGACCATCTGTGGAGTGGATCAAGATCCAACGACCCCCAGAAGACTCAGTAAGTGAAAACAGAGAGAGTGTGCGTGTGTCTGTATGCAGTTCTCAAGATTATACCGACACAATAAGATCACCCTGCATTGTCAAAGCATGAAACATAACATGCTCATATACAGTACTGTGGATTACCGCAAATGCATGTCTCCTTTGCCCTCTCATCTGAACAGCAGAGGGGGCATCAGGGGAGGACAAAATGTACAGACAGGTCAATGGCTATTGATTCCTGTTCATATTGTCAATCTGCTTTGCGACATAGGCCTGCAGCATTCTCTGATGGATGCCATTAATTAAGTGATCTTAAGTTGTCACATGTGTGCATGCGCTTGTGCATGTGCATTTTTCTTTCCACATACCATTGCATTATGTGCGATCCATCATGATGACATATAGTGAATTCAAACAAGGACTGTACGACTTAGCTATGCGCAAGTACGCACACACACACACACACACACACACACACACACACACACACACACACACACACACACACACACACACACACACACACACACACACACACACACACACACACACACCAACACCTAAAGAAGAACCTACATGGCACGTCATGAGCGTGTGTGATTTATGTATAGGACGAGTCTACCTGTCAATAGCAACAAATGTGTCTTTTTAGTGTTTTTCAACAATATAATAGAAAACAAGTCGGCAAAGTCATCTCCTCCCATTAGTTGGATTTAACGTTTTTAGAAAACGCTTCAAAATGTGGTCCATGAGTAACTGAATGAGGCTTTTAAAGTCACAGTTCCAAGCATTTGTATGAACCAGTGTTCCCCTTCAGTGAGAACAAGTTTCAGTCGATTCACAAAGCCTCCTCCCACCAAAACACTGACAGGTCATCTTGAAAGGGAGTCGGCCTATAGATGACACCGTTGATAACACTCCAAAGGCCTGAAGCCAATGGCAAAGAGCGGGATCGGAATTTAGGGCACATGGAAAACTGATTCAGCACTCATACAGCCATTTAAGGACAACTCAAACCTCCCCATTCTTTAAAATACTGTATGTTCCACTTTTCCATGTTTGTTTGTTCTTCATTAGAAACTTCCCATCCCCATACACCTGGGCCATTACCAAAGAACGTATTGGCACTTTCTTCTACAACGTAAAGAGGAGTATGACTGGGTCACTAGCAGAAGAGATTGAACACTGCACCCAGCTTTCCTTACACACTCTTTGTTCTAGAGGGGTTCCTGTACAAACCTTATGTGACAAAGCACTCTTAACTGATCAAATCAATACAGGGGAAATCTGTGAAGAATGAGGGATGGCCTTATTCTTTTCACATATTGGGTGTGTTGCTGTTGGGTGTGCTTCCTTCTGGGAAGTCGGAAGGAGACCAATGTGGAGAACTGGATCATTCACCTTTTGCATCCTGACTTCCTTATCGGATGGCTTATTTTGGGGTTGTACTTCATTTCAGAACACTCCAATTACAAGAGTGAAGCCAAGAGTTTTTGTCAGTCACCATAATACACATTGTCGTGCTTTTTTGTTTGTTTTTGTAGTTGACTAGGGCATGTCTGCCTTCTTGCTTTCAGTCTCGGAGTTAGATTTCTTTCCTCAGTTGCATGGAATTTTTCAGGGCATCCCAGGTTACCATGTTGTCTGGGCTTCGAAGTGTGAGATACTAAAAACTTTATCTCAGCTTCTTGGATACCGGTACTCACCTCAGTTGAAAAAGGGGGTTATTTTGAAGTCTTCCACTAGACATTTTGTGTCAATCCGACTCAGCTATTCGCAGTTGGTCGTCAGATTCCAGCCAATAAGCATAAGAGTTCTTTCACACCGCTAGATTTTAGAGTAGACGATCAGTTTTGGGAAGGTTTTGAGAAACTTACAAATCTTGATGCAAATTAAGAACACGTTTAGATATCATCTCAACCCGGATGTAAGCATGTTCCTGGAATAATTGCCTGCATTGTAAATACATTCAAACAACTCACCCAATTCAATTGGTGTATCAAAGCACTTCCTTGCTGTCAGCAAGCCATACAAAATGCATTTTCTATTAAGCTAATCAGTGATAATTTATATTGCACTGTATATGGATTGTGACCCCAACCAAGAAACCAGCGAGTTCACAACACGACACAGTGCATAACATTGCAGATCGGCTACTTTCACCAAAGATATATATTTGAATTACAGGGGAAAGTCTTTTAGTCGTAGTCACCAAAATTAAAAATGAATATTTGAATTGAGTTAAAGTGTTGATGGATGCAAATGTTTGTTTGCTAGAGCGCTAATCACATACGTGAAATTTCCTGTAATTCTGCAGGGATGCTGAGTGTCAACATCCTGCCAGATTCCAGTACAATTCCTTGTAGAGGTGAACCCTCATTTCCTCGTATTCTCTTGCCCATAGAAAAGATGATATATGGGTTCTCAGGCCATATATTCAATGTTGTACTCGAGCGCCAGAGATGTGTGATGGCAGCTTGCATGCGCCAAGTTTGGTTCTTACTCACTGAGTCCACATTCACAAAACTGGCGCCAATACCAGCCTCCAGTCTACCACACACACACACACACACACACACACACACACACACACACACACACACACACACACACACACACACACACACACACACACACACACACACACACACACACACACACACACACACACACACACACACAAAGCCTGGTCTGTGCGTCTGGGTTGTGGCGAGCAAGGAGAAGCTGTGTCACTATTCTCTAACCAGTCTACCCATTTATTTATATAAACTAGGGAGAGGGAGATGGAGCAAATTGAAATTCAAAGCAGGTTGTGATTATGCCTGTACAGACCGGGGGTTGGGGGGGTGGTGGTGGCGACTGCTTTTACAGTATGGGAAATTACTCTTGTGTTTTTGTGGCACACTGGTAATGTTCCTACCACCATGGAGAGTCAGACTGGGGTTCAAATCCACTATGTGCATCCAGTTGAGCTCTCCTGGGCAGTCCAATGACAACAACTGGACTTGTTTTTGTTGACTTATTGACTGCTTAATTCATTGATTGATTGGATACCTGGTTCTAGTTGGTTATACTGGTGGTCTGCTTCCCGACCAGTCTGGTTGGGTCTGTCCCCCCTTCAGCCGTGACGTGCTCCCACAGTTGAGAGGTGACAGATTTAATCTGCCCAGGGCAGGGTTCTGCAACCCGTGGTGCATACGACTCCAGAACACATCCCTAGTGGCTCCCTGGCTGTAGCATTACATATTGTGGCGATATGCCAAAATAAGCATTTCAGACACTGAAAACACCTGATGCGATGCGCTGTCTCACAGTTATGTCGCCGTTAAAGTAGCTCTGGTTGGCCATGCCACAAAAGCCCACACGCTTATCAGAGATGGAGCTTTAATATGAACTGAGGGGTGGAGGAGTTTCTGTCAAGACGTGACGTGTGGTGTTGTTGCTAGTGTGAGCAGCCAGTTATTCCACCGTTCAACACGGTTCCATGGAAGAACGTACTGGGATTACACTGACATTAAACCAGCACCGATCGAGTCGGATCCATGCACGTGGTGAGTTGTAGCCCCGTGTATGTGTGTCTGTGTGTGAATTTTTATTTTCGGTTTACAGTGGTGCACGGGATCCGGTTTTCTATAGTTCCAGATTTAGCCAATAAATCTAGAATAAAAAATAAAAACATTTATTTTTATTGGCTTTTATTGGCTTTTTGAACACCTTGGGTTGCCGACCCCTGGCCTAAGGCAATAGGAATTTCAGAACTTCACAGAAATTAACTAGGACAACAAGCCCAGTAATGATTTGCAGGAACATTACAAAACCAGCACACACAGTTAGAAATTCTATGACATCACACTGACAGCATTCCAGCATCCTTCTATCCGGAGATTGGCCTCTACCTTATTTTTATTCCTGCAAGGCTTTGTCCATCCTCCAGTGTGTCATTATACAACAGCTAATTATGAGGAAGCAATCTGATTGATTGAAACAGAGAGCCGTGCATAAACCACGATAAACATGAATAATCAAAACAAAGAATTCAGCTGTGCTTTTCTCTCAAAGGGAAGCAGACTCTGTAGCTAACTAGCTAGTTTCTTTGGACCTTAATTTGTGTTCCTAGTGTCTACAGCTGTTATTGAAGAAATACATTTCTCTGATTTTCTTAGTTTTAAGGGCAATTGTTGAATAGTGCAATATTACAGTCTGCATTATCTTTCAGAAGCGCAGGTGTGCTGACAATAAAGAATACTCTTGAGTGTAATACTACTTAATTCTGTGAGAAGCTACAGTTGGACCAATCAATCAGCAGTAGACCAAGGAAGAGGCCTCTGCTCCAAATATTTCAATTGGAACTCATGGTGGTGCTATAACTGGGTACATCTTGCTTTAGCCTCTTCTTGAATGCTAGGTTAATATAGTCAAGAGAACATGTCCCTTCCCTGACCCTTACTTTTCTTAGTCAGGACAGTCATGTGAACCGGGCACTGTCTTTTGCCCTGTTTCCTGACAACCTGTGTACTCGTTACTGAGTTACTGAATGATACCCACATTGCCTCCTCTTACCTAAACCCCAAACCATATTGTAACCATAAACCCAAACCCAGGCCCAGAATTTCTTTTCATGACACTTTGAGTTCATGAAGCTAAGGTTTCCCATTCAGGTGTACAGGGCTTGGATGGTGAGTTTGGCTGCAAAACACATGTTTCACATTTCTCTCAAAACAGCGTGCATGCACACTCTGTTTTCCTATCTTTCACCTCCCCTCCTTCTCTACCTCCCTGTGCATCTCCCTCTTTGCCAGACAATGAACCCCCAAGAGAACAGAGGCTTAGAGAGAGCTGTCAGGAGTTGTTTGTTGTGTTAGTAAGGCCATCCTCATTGACCACAGAGACGAGGCCTTGTGTTTCCACTCTGGGGGGACTTGCTGTGGGTCCAGTTTCAGGGCATGCTGAAGTTCTCAGACCCAAGCAGGGAGTGGTGACTCAGCACCGCCAACAGGAAAGCCAACAGTGTGTGAGAAGTGATGCTGGAGGTTTTTGTGTAACTGCCTGTATATATCGGACTAGAACAGGCATCGCTTAAATGTTTGCAGCTGGTCCGAAATTCATCTGCTCACCTTCTGACCGGCACAAAGAGGTCACTGGCTCCCAGTCTAATTTAGAATCACAACATTTAAAGTCCTCATGTTTGTCTTTAAATCTTTAAATGGACTAGCCCGACCATAACTCACAGAGCTCCTGCAGCCCTATGTTCCAGCCAGGGCCCTGAGGTCTGCTGATCAATCCCTACTAACTGTACTGGGGGTACAGTTAGTAGGGACTGTCAAAAGGTCTCGAGGGGACTGCGCCTTCGCCTATGTCGCCCCCGTACTCTGGAACAATCTACCCCTCCCGATCCAAACTGCCCAATCATTGAGGCCTTCAGGTCCCTTCTGAAAACTTATCTCTTCTCCTTGGCTTTTAACTGTGCTTAACGGCCTCACGACTGTCTTGTTGTTCTGGATTGTCTTATGTCTTATTGTTGTGCATATTTTTATTCTTGTTTACGTACTTTTCTTATTCCTCTTTTTGTTTTTGTTCTGTAAAGCACTTCAGTCAGCTCCTGCTATTTTAAATGTGCTATATAACTAAAGCTTGCTTCATCGATTGATTGATACAGAATTCAAAAATGGATTCCCGGGTCTGAAGGGGTAATGACCAACAATGGATTCTCGCCTAGAAAGGGTTAAGACAAGGGTCGGCAACCCAAGATGTTGAGAGAGACATTTTTGACCCAAAATTAAATTCAAAATCTGTCTGGAGCCGCATTTTATTTATTTATTTTTCCTGAGAGTGTGCAAATGTGAACCAAATGGACCCTGGCGGGTCCATTTGTTTCCATTTACTCTCAGAAAAAAAGGTCCTTAAAGAAAAATCATTAACATGGTGAAACACAACCTTTCTTCAGAAATAGAGTTTTTTAAAAAATAAAGGAGTTTTACAGAACTCCATTTGTAGTCCACACAACATCTCTAAGGGTATATTAATGACATAGTAAACTGAGTAAACCTTTGAAAATGGGTGGTTCAGATTGAAAGCTCCACCTCTGATAACTGCTGGGCTTTTTTGACATGGCCAAGTGTTACTTTAACTGGCAACTGTCAGACAGCGCAACACGTTTTGGGTGACTGAAATGTTTATTATGTTGGTGCGGATCACCCCAGTGTGTGTATGTAATAATGCTACAGCCAGGGAGCCACTATAGGGCTGTGTTCTAGAGCCCAGTGTGTATGTAATAATGCTACAGCCACTGAGCCACTAGGGCTGTGTTCTAGAGCCCCAGTGTGTATGTAATAATGCTACAGCCAGGGAGCCACTAGGGCTGTGTTCTAGAGCCCAGTGTGTATGTAATAATGCTACAGCCAGGGAGCCACTAGGGCTGTGTTCTAGAGCCCAGTGTGTATGTAATAATGCTACAGCCACTGAGCCACTAGGGCTGTGTTCTAGAGCCGCATGCGGCTCCTGAGCCGCAGGTTGCTGACCCCTGGGTTAAGAGAAGGCTGCGTGATAATGTTTGTTTAACTCACTTACCGGCTGATGCCCACAATAGGCCTGACATCCTGACCTGCTTGCTTACTGCTCTGATGTTGACCATGCATGTTGCGCTTGGAGCTTCCATTTCTCTAATCCTCATTCACTCACAGTGTACATGCTACATGCATCTTTATGATGTTGCCATTTGGATATTTGTATTTATTATAAATAACTGAAGGTTTTGCTTTTTTGTGATTTTTTTTAAATATAATAATTAAAAAAAAACAAAGGTAGGAAACACAAATTAAGGGGACGTAAGGTTCAGGAGGTTCAGGTTCAGGAGTCAGGACCCATCAATGGGCCCTGACCCACTATTTGGGAACCAGAGGAGTAGAGACCTTCACTGTCCATCATTAAGTCCTACAGTAAGTTTTGCACGCTACTAGGCCTGAACTTTACTTTAACACCATACTTCCCCTGCCTTACATCTTAAGACTAAATCCCTTGATTTATATAAAAGACAGAAATCCTTTGTCTCAAGAGTGGATCCTTCCTCTTGTATGCATACCGATCTGTTGAGCTATTGCAGCAAGGTTATATTATTCTTAATGCAAGTATTTTGCTTGTGTGAAATGCTCTCCCTTAAAACTTTTAATCTCACAAGCTCCCTTAGAGAGAAAGAGATTACTGTCTGCAAACATTAAACCAGACCAAGAGTGAATTATGCATTCATCTTTATTGATTTTTCATACTATTCATTAAGCCTGCAGGGGAATTTCCACAACAAACCAAATGGTCACAGACTGGTTAACAATTATGATGCGTTGCGTACTGAAATAAATATAATAATAAATATAATAATAAATGATGAGTTGACTTCAATTCTACTATGCAGAAGAGTTGATTTTCACTATTGTGCAAATGTGCAGTGATTGATTACTGTTTTTTTGCAATGATAATGATGGTTTCAATCGTTTTAAAAAGACAATGAGAGGTTCTTAAATTCAAATATCCTGTCCTATCTCTTTCCACTCTCTGCCATTCTGTTTATATTTTCCTCAGCATTTTTATTTGCATTGCAGGAGAAAGACAGATAGGAAACAGTCAGAACAAGCTGTTAAAAGTGCTGCTGATGAGAATATTGACTTCACAAAGCGGCTTGACTGTCTTCTCTCTCAATCCTTTCTCTCTCACCCTGTCATTCTCCCTCTATCACCATAGTCTTTTCTGCTGCCTAGTCAACATTGTGACATTTGAAACTGAGTACTGACAGTGTGTGTGTGTGTGTGTGTGTGTGTGTGTGTGTGTGTGTGTGTGTGTGTGTGTGTGTGTGTGTGTGTGTGTGTGTGTGTGTGTGTTAAGTACAAATGTAGATACTCCATACACACACACACGCACGCACGCACGCACGCACACGCACACACACACACACACACACACACACACAGGATTCTCTTGTTTTCATTGTGTTTGTTGGCCCTGCAAATTTGCTAGAAACGAATGACGAATTCACCAGTGCCTTGATTAACAAACCGATTCTCTGCCTGTCTCGTTCCTGTCCCTTTCCTCTTCTCTCCCACAGATCCAGCCTTATGATAAAATCGCTGCCCGCGGCCTCCCTGACAACGTGGCCGAGAGCCTCAACAAGCTGGTGGTGGTGAAACTCAACGGAGGTCTGGGGACCAGCATGGGCTGCAAGGGCCCCAAGAGCCTCATCAGTGTCCGCAACGAGAACACCTTCCTAGACCTCACGGTGCAGCAGATAGAGGTGACTGACACACCACAGAAAACACACCTTTGGCGGCAGTGGCTCAGGGCTAGAGTCACCGGATGGTAACCGCAAGCTTGCCGGTTCAAAACCTGGGCTACCCCTGAGTTAGTGTCGACTGAATGTGTGTGTGAATGTGATGCACAATCGATGTAAAGCGCCTTGGATAAAAGACACTAAAGAAACTAAGAAAGGTGCTCTATAAATGCACCATTTACTAATTCTATAGAGAGGTTCCCAACTACTGGTACAACTGGTGCTACACAGAGGAGTTGCCCCAAATAGGAGAAAAAACGTTCCTTTAGTAAAGTAACACCAAAAAGTGTGGGGTCTGACCCACTGGGACTAGACCGTGTGTGGGTGTGTTCCTGCTAAATCAGCACCAGCTGGCCGGCTGCTGAGGTCACTGTGACGTCATAACGGGTGGGGGCGCCCCAGAGGGGTGGGACCATGACGGGCTTTGAGGTCAGGTTTAGGCCAGTGATGAATTTGGAAACTAAATCATTTTCGACGACAAAATAAACTGTCTGATATTTTATATTTTATGATATTTAGTTGGATAATAAAACTAGTCTAAAACTAAAACATGTCACATGACTAAAACATGACATAAAAAACTAAATTAAATTGTAATTAAAAAAAAAAAAACTGTCAAAATGTAACCCTGGTTTACTCATAGTTTATGTGAGGTTACAGTTAGTCATATCTAGATTAGGGCCAAAACATGGTGAGAAAAGGGAGTCCCGGTCAGACAAAGCATGCAGAATCCAGGAAGTTATGCTCATCTGCATTGAGTCATCGAGTGCAGAGCGTAAGCATCTGGTCCAAATGGAGGGTTTTTATTAAGCTATTCCCCAAGGGTGTATACCTCACCCCTCCTGCCTTCGTTTTACAAGTGTCTGGAAGTCGCACGAACTCGGCAGAGCATCCAGGGTGAAGCAGATGCTTTGTACAGTGTGCTGGCATGGTTCTGGTCCTGTGGAAACGGGGGCTAGAGATATAATGATAAGAAGTGCACGTCATCCTCTCCCTGGCACTCTGTCCAGTCCATCAGCTGTTGGAAGTCTATGCATGTGCACATGCACGTGTAGGCTCTTGAAACGTAAACATTTGAAAATGATTTCCAATCCGCCAGCTGTTGAAACACACACACACACACACACACACACACACACACACACACACACACACACACACACACACACACACACACACACACACACACACACGCACACTGCCAGTTGAGCTCAAAGAGGATCTTTTAGTCCACACAGGCCTGCAATACTGGCAGGGATACAGAGACTGCAGTGTGCAGAAGCTGTGTGCGTGCGTGTGTGCGTGCGTGCGTGCGTGCGTGCGTGCGTGCGTGCGTGTGTGTGTGTGTGTGTGTGTGTGCGTGTGCGTGTGCGTGCGTGCACTTGCGTTATGTGCATGCTCTGCGTTGCATTGGTGTTTCATAACAGCCTCTTTCAAACACACTGAGCTCTGTCTGTGTTCCACTCACCTCCCGCAGGCATTAGTGTTGGGGATGGGGTTGGCAGGGGGATGGGCCATCCATCCATCCATCCATCTATCTACGCAGGTCTGGTCAGATTACTTCACGACTCAATCCATCCATTTAGGAGGGGAGTGCCAGTGCCCATACGCTGAAGGCCATTAGAAAGTGCTCCAGGCTGCCCCACACGTTTACGTTGGCCCAGTTCCCTTTCAGTCCCTACTAGCTACTTTTAACTCAATATGAGAATCCATCAGCAAATGGAAAAACGGTGTCTACTGATATTGATACTCTCCAATATTTAAGGCCAAATATTTTAAATCATTTAAGAGTAGATTCAGTGTTGTTGTCCACTATTGTCAGATTACATAACATATTTTCTCCATCAAAAGGGGAATTTGTGGAATGACCATCATTTCAGGGTTGGTTGTGGCAGTAAATAGTTTTCTCACTCACTGTCCTTAGTCAGCCCTGCCCTTGCTTGAGGTTATGTAAAATCCATAGTCCATGGTCAAATCAACATGTCAAGTCTTGCATACTATTGTACATCACATGCTTTTTCTGTAGTCTCCCACTTGTCATTCTTTAAACATACTTGTGCTTTTTGAGTTATGATATCCACACAATGACTCAATGAGGTGTAGTCAATCAGTATTTAAAACCTCCTTACATTCATTGCACTTAAATACATGCTCAGATATGAGTACAATGTTTGTCCAAGTAATGGAGACTGTTTATTAATCTAGTGGGAGGGAGAAATGTCATAGTGTGAAAAAGCAGAAGAAAAGCCAACAACAGCAAGTGTCTGCATTTAGTGCACCATTACCTGCTGCCTTAAGGGAGCTAGAGAGATGGGGAGACCACTTGCGCTTTAGATAGCAAAAATTGAACTGGTCAAGATCTTGTCAATGATTTTGTGGATGTTCAATCCATAGACATGCCCTTGGCGGAAGGTCGAGTACATGGGCAAAGGCCCATGTTCAACAAATGTATTGTTCACAGACATGCATTACATTTTTATTTCCGTAAAGTAACTGAGTTACTTTTGAAATGGACTAACTTATTGTGAGCTTATAGTTCAGCTACCATATTGTAACCAGTTTGGGTTGCTGGTAGATATCAAATTTTCTAGCCTCACAAGCCTTCGCCTGGCTACTGCTAAGGTTGCATTTTTGCACCAATAGTATTATAGTATTAGAATGTGTTTAGTGTGCGAATGTGTGACCACATTCAAGGATGTCAGTAGGCCTACTGTTCTGCAATGGGTTAACAGGATGCACACTTTCATCACTTGCAGTGTTTCATTAGGTTAAGAGTGAAACACTACACTGTGTGTGTGTGTGTGTGTGTGTGTGTGTGTGTGTGTGTGTGTGTGTGTGTGCGTGCGCGTGCGCGTGCGTGCGTGCGTGCGTCTGTTTGTCTGACAATGTCTGGCTGTCTGTCTGTGTTAGTTTCTTCATCATTTGTTCACTTTTAAGCCTAACCGTATGTTTTAACGGCGGGCGATGGACTAAAGTCGTCGTCCGACAGGCCACTATCCATTATTTGTCTATGAGAGCCGCCGTTTCGGGCGATAGCAGCAGAGTGGGCGACTTCGGCCGACGTGGGCGGGCGACGTCGGCCAGAAAGATAAAAAATGGTGAGCTTTTCGGGCCAAATCGGCCGATGCTTGGCCGGGGATAGCCAATCAGAGCCAAGTGCTGCTTTTTCCCCCCCTCGACCCTGAACCATTTGGCGCAGTTTGGTTCCTAGTTCCGCCCCACTTCCTCCTCCACCATACTTTTTTTTCAGTGCACCACAGCACCGTCGTTTACAGTACTCATTATGAATGCCATTCATAATGAGAATTTACGGTAAAACGTACTGTAATGGTACTTCCACAATATAATTTTCTACAGCATTTGTAATTCTTAGAATTGTCTTGTCTGACCCTTACACCTTCTCTCTCACTCCCATGCAGCATTTGAACAAGACATACAACACAGATGTTCCTCTCGTTCTCATGAACTCCTTCAACACGGATGAGGACACCAAGAAGATTCTGCAAAAGTACACTCATCACCGCGTCAAGATACACACCTTCAACCAGAGCAGGTGAGGCCTAAACTCATATCAAGGTTCAAATTCAAAAACAAGCACATGTAAATGGTGGTGCGCACACCAGTGCATGGTCATGACTCACTAAGGACAGGCACTGACTACAGCCCGCATAACTTTCCGCATTTTCCTGCGCTGCCCCCCCACATCATCACATACAAGTGGTTGCAGCAGTATGCTCTGTACAAAAACAGCTAATCTATAAGCTCACAACTGGAAACATTATACAAATCTTCCGCTTTGAACACATCTATTATGCACATGTTCTGAGTGCTCCAGAAAAAAAACATTGCTTTGATTATTACAGTTGTATGTCTCACAACGGGTCGGGCATAGGTCTGCTGCCTTCTCATATTATGATGTTGAGTGTGTGCATACAGTACACTGTCCCGATTGGCCACCCCAGTTCTCTTGAGTAAGAAATGGGCGTACAACTATTCCATACTATTCCAGTCTATCTGGCTTTGGCCAGGCTAAAGGTCCTAGTAATAAATCAAAATGTAGCCCGAATTAACTATACAAGTACAAAAGGAGAAAATGGCAGGTGGTCAATGGTTCGACTGGGTCATGCTCAGACATCAGCTTAAGGGCTCCATAGGGCATACTTACTACTTGGCCTTTGTATTCCTTTCAGAACACAGGCCATTGATGATTCGTTTCCACCATCCTCCAGCTATTTCCACGTCAGTCGCTTCTGTTGACATCAAGCGCTGTGCTAAAAGTCACGGCTATTACGAATGGTTGCATGGTTGGACACTAGACTGCTTAGATAGGATAATGAGTTGATTAACTGCAGTACAACGATTAGGCCAGAGACTTGCGAGCATAGAGAGTACAATTGTGATGGCTAACATCACAATTGTATCTGCAGGCGATGATAGCGGTGCATAGTGAACAGGCACATGCTGTACAGACTGATTGCTTTGCTTCTAATTTGGCACAAGTATGAGATGCCCCTGTTCTCACGTGTTTTTCTCTCTCACCCTTCTTTCTCTTTATATGAGATTGCAAGCAGACTACAACTTCAGCATGTTTCAAACATTTCGACTACCTTGGCAAAAAAAAAAAACATAGGCGGTTTTCTTGGCTGATCGCAATTGACATGTCAATTTGACTGCCTGATCAAAAAGATCAGTCATCGTCATTGTCACCATCATCGTTGCCATCCAAAACCAAGGTTTTTTGTCCACAATTTAGGAGATAGGCCATTGGTTGATTGGCTGGAACAGAACAGTCATTGATATCTTTAAGGGCATTCTTTTCAGTGCAAATGGATGTGTATCAATGTAAACTGGTTATTCTGGTTATAATTATGAGCATTGACAGTATCCAAAGGAGGAAACACAATGGGGAGATATATCTAGATACATCAAAAGGAATATGAATGATTTGTGCGTCGTTAATAGTGTTAATCATCTTAACAACACCTTTATTGTCTTTCCACTCTGCCACTCTGTCAATTTACCTGGACGGGGGGGGGGGGGGGGGGGGGGGCAGTGTTCTGTTAATCTCCACAGCCTGTTCTCTACATTCCAAGTAGGACTGTATCCATCCCACTGAGCTGCTACAGTATCTTGACATGTGAGAACATTCACCCATAATGGGATGTTTTTTCATATCACACTATCACTAAGATGAGTGAAATTCACCTGAAGAAAAAAAAATATGGGTGTGCAGGGAAACAAACCTACCTTCTATGTTTGTATGACGGCACTGAGTACACACCATGAAGCTGCTGAAAGACCCACCCACCACAGACATCAGCAACATTATGAATATAGAAAAAAATATAATTGTCCAGGTGAAAATCACCCATGTTCCCTGCTCTGTGGTTAGAAAAACGGGAAAGTCGGGATTATCAGATAAAGTGTTAATGCCAGTATGTACTGTTGCAGGAAATCTCCTGTCATTGCATCAGAGCTTAATCTAATCAATGTTTATCAGGGAGTATGTAGTGCATTCCTAGTGGGAGCCATGAAAAACACAAAGCAACAGCACGCTGATAAATATTAATTTGAGTGCAGCAGTGTAGTGTTAATATTTGATCGGCTTCTTTCAGGACGGGACTACTTCAGGAAATTCCCTTAAATAACTCCCTTTTGAGGCCATTGTGCAACTGCCAGAATGATTCAGTATTTTATGGTGTGTCTGTGTGTCTGAGTCTGCAGGTATGCCCATAGCATACATAGATAAGACAAGACCAATTTGTCTCTTGGCTGTTGCCCTTGATATAAATTTATTGTTTTCAAATATTTTACTTCAAGGACCACAAATACCAGGTACACACGATGAATCATCAGCTTAACCCAGTCATTACATTCTGGCCCGGTTGAGCCCGACTCTCCCAGTTGCAAATAATAAGCCAAGCTGCGCTGATGAAAGCATGTTCTGTTTTAGATTATTCCTGGTCTTGACTTTGATCTATTTCCCAGTAGATTAAATTGGGGAAATTCATCTAAGTAGTAGTTTTAAGCTCATGTTATGTGATTGGAATGATTGAATTGTAATTATAGAGTGGTTTAGAGTAGACTAATAAGGTGAGTCACGACAGTTCTAATCATTCAATACAACCACAAGCATAAATTGTACAGTTATGTATGTATTCGAGCCGTATTTGCTTCCTGTCACTAGGGCTTTAAATCTTTGGTTGCTACAGCAGGCAAGCTGGTAATAAAATGCAGACATGCAAATGTACCCACAAGCCAACCGCAACAGCCCTGCCAATCAGGCTCAGCCCTATTGGCACGATGGGTTGCGCATTGGTCTGTCGAGTGAGAGGCCTGGGTCCAATCCCCTCTTCCGGGGTAATGCTACAATCTGGCATAGTCAGCAGGACAACGAGCATAATATTCTCAAATGAGGGACATTGTGTGAAGTGCGCAGACACACTCCAAAGACTGGCTGGGTGAATGTAGCCCCCCAGTTGGTCTGGCAAGTGGGGGACCCGGGTTCAATCCCCGCTTCCAGTGTAATGCTACACGCCTGTAGGTTTCAAGTTAACTTTTCACCAGATTTCAGCATCATTTAAGAGAGACACAGAGGAATGCTCAGCAGTGTTAACAGACATAAGAAGAGAATGTTGAACATCGTTATAGTTTACGGGAGGGATTCACCGAAAGGGAAATTACTGGCTGAAAGCAAATACCTTATAGGAAGCAGTTGTCCCAAATAAAGAACACTGAATAACCAAATATGATTAATATTATATATCTTATCTAGATCTATCGATCTATCTAAAACCTAACTTAAATCATAATCACTCTTATGTGTCCATAAAATATTTATTCTACACTTTTGAATGCACTACGCAATGATATCTTGCCGAAAAAAGCAGAATATTTTATGCAGCAGCCGAATATTGGGTGCATCGCTAGTTTAAGGTGCAAAATGTCTTGCTCTTAATGCTCTGTTGAAGATAATCTGCCACTCATGAGGCTTCTACGCTTACCGGTACTTTCACCTGCTGCTGTCCGTCCTCATCTAACAACGGCCAAATCAGTGCTTGCCCCTGTTCACTCCTGAGAAGAGTTTTGTTAAGTTCACCTGACAGGGATCCCTCTTAGGGGCTCTTTGATCTGCTTTCTCACTTGCACTCTTTTTTTGCACACTAGCAATGACGGCTTTCACTCGTTTATAGGCCCTTTGCCTTGCCTCAATTATATATATATCAATTATTCAATTATATATATATATATATATATATATATATATATATATATATATATATACTGTATATATATATATATATATATATATATATATATATATATATATATATATATATATATATATATATATATATATATATATATATATATATATATATATATATATACTGTATATGGGCATTCAGGCATTGCGAGATAAAGGTTTCCACGGTGTAGATGACTGAGATTGGAAATGCAGTTTTCTCCTTGTGTCTTTATCCATTTATGTGTGCAGTCACGCAGTGGACGAGAGAACCAAATTCCAGTTTGTTTCTCTCTTATTGTGTTGCGCTTGAAATGTGCTGTAATTCTGCATACTGTTAATAAAATACTACAATCAATCGCTCTCACTTTTGCAATGCTCTTCAATATTTTATAAAAGCAAGCTGCTGCAATATATAGAATTAATGATTAACCATAGTATTTCCTCACCACTCTGTTTGCTTCCTTTCCCCCCTCATAAACCTAATTGGGTTTTGTTACCGCAACCTGTCGGGGGGTCTAGTAAGGGAGGGGTGAGGGCTAACAGGACCGGCTAGAGCCCTCCAGGGCACACAGGATGGATATGGGAATAGTCAAAGATTGGTCTCAGAGATGGGTCTCGCTCTGCTCCGATATCCAATATGTATCCTTCTGTGGCTCCCCCTCGGGGGGCCTGCCTTTAAGGCCCCTGTTCAGTTCGGTTCTGTGACGTCACACTGCCGTATCGCCGCTCTTTCGCAACAGGTTTAGTGTGTTATAATTATAACATAATTATAATTGAAATTCTGACATTCTCTCTCTCTATCCCCTCCTTTCAGGTACCCACGCATCAACAAGGAGTCCCTGCTGCCGGTGGCCACAGACATGGGCATGACGGGTCAGAACGCGGATGTGTGGTACCCGCCCGGTCACGGCGACATCTACGCCAGTTTCTACAACTCTGGCCTGCTGGATCAGCTCATAGCCCAGGGCAAGGAGTACATCTTTGTGTCGAACATCGACAACCTGGGAGCCACCGTAGACCTCAACATCTTGCACCAACTTGTCAGCCAGCCCAACGGCAAGCGCTGCGAGTTCATCATGGAGGTGACGGACAAAACGCGAGCCGACGTTAAGGTATGTACTGGATACTGACCGTCTATGAGGTATTAATGGAGCCTATGCTAATTTCAGTAGATTGGTTCCAATGTGATAATGGCTTTAATGTTGTGACTGCTAGAATGCTGAAACCCAGATATTGGTGTTTAAACAGGGATTAAATGGATGGTCTTGTCCTCATAGCACACCCCAAATAGGAATGGCGTCAGGCCAATATGTACCTTTACCCAACTTAGGACCCCCCCCCCCCCCATCCATATGGCTACTATTATTTTAGCCCTTTAGCCAAGTAGTAATGTAGTAATGTAGACGCACACCCATCATAAAAACAGTTGGATATAGCAAAGGTTTGGGTCTTTCTCCAGGGTGGAACGCTCATCCAGTACGAGGGTAAACTGAGGCTGTTGGAGATCGCCCAGGTGCCGAAGGCTCACGTGGACGAGTTCAAGTCTGTCACCAAGTTTAAGATCTTCAACACCAACA
>CM076974.1:22710749-22968249 GCA_039105355.1 Benthosema pterotum | reverse complement strand
CATGCCACGGACTCGTCCTGCACTTCATTTCGGATGCATTCTTTTAGTCATGTCATATATTCAGTGGTTTTCAACCGGTGATCCGAGGATCATCAGTGGCCTCCCTCCGTCCTTGAGGGGGTACGGTGGTCCCGAGCTAAATTATAGTTAGGAACCAAATGGACCCTTATGTACTGTATCAGTGTCTGCATGTGCCGAATGTACAAATGGACGGCCGATTATACATCTAAAATCTTCTTGCCCCTTTACTCGTCGGTAAAACAACTGTTCTTTCTGGTCCACAGTGCAGCATTTACTGAGAAAGAAATGCAAAATGCCGCTTCTCTCTTCAACGCGCCGTATTGCGAGCTTGTAGGTCTGCTATTTTTGTCCAAACGTGCCCTCGTGCCCTCTTCATCAACCCCTGCCCCCCTAACACTCTCTGTACGTCCCTGTTACGATGTGAATGGACAACTGTTGTGTATTATATTCCTTCTCGGTTATAGTCTTTTTGGTCATTTAGATGAGGACCACCTGGAACCCTCTCAAAGACCACAAACTTTATAATGAGATGAAAAGTTTATTATGAATTAAGATGTGAGACGGAGGGACACCCAGCTGCACCCCAAAAGGTGTGATGCTCGTCGCCCAAGGGAAGAGACTGCAGCCGGGTAGGACATGTATGTAGCCCTGGTCTCGCTGGACGTGTTGCTAAGGTACAACATTAAACATGCTGCAACAAGCATAATCAGCATACAGTCCACAGTCCACAAAAAAGGAGGAAAAAAGCTACTTACTTCAGAACGTTCAGGTACTAAAACAATCAATCTAACTAATTATTTGGAATTGTAGTTTTATTTGATTGTGTTGTGGTACAGCCAGCTTAATTATACATTAACGTTGGCTAGCCAGCTACAGCTAGCCTGGCCACCATAAAGAACTACATAAACAAAGATATTTCCTCATATGTCACACAGCCGTGCCTCTATCTGCCGCGGATTGGTTTGGTGCACCCCCTCCCACGGGACATCGAGTGTGCCTGTGACATCCCAGAACTGGAGGTATGCAGAGGAGGAGGGAATACTCCTCTCTCTGCTGCCCCATCTGGCGGAGTCAGGTTAGCAAAGATCAATTTCAGGTGCAAAAAGTGTGCAATTTTGAGCCCTGGCTTGAGAAAGTCACAGGGCTTTTGCAACCTGGTGATGTTGTGAGATTTTAGATTAGATGTCTTTGCCAGAGTGCACACCATAGCCCCTCACGCACAGTATGTTAGCTGTATGGTGCATCCGAAAAAATGTGCACCTGCCTGGTCAGGCAACCAGATAGTAGAGTTCAGGTGTTTACCCTGTCTACCCCTGAAGAGGCAAGGCCACAGCATTACAAAAAAAAACAGCATTTAGGGAGCATGAAATTCCTAATACCTTTGTTCACAACATGACGTTTAGTCATTTCATGTTCATAACTCCCTGAAGCATATCTTTGTTGTGTCTCTTTTATCTGTAGGTGCAGGAGTACCTGACAAGGTTTGAGAGCATCCCTGACATGTTGGAGCTAGACCACCTTACAGTGTCTGGAGACGTCACCTTTGGCAAACACGTTTCACTGAAGGTCAGTATACTAACTAGTGTGTGTGGTGGCTTCATTTTCCATATGAAGCCACCATACACACTAGTTGCTCAGATTAATTTCCTGTCTTTCGTATGTCTATAGTACAGCCATAGCTTGGAGAGGTCTTTCCAAATAACTCTGTCTGGACCCCTCCAGGCTAGTACAAAATGCCCAAATTATTTGTTAAAGTTCATTGTATGCCTTCAAACAAAGGTCGCTTAAACCCTATGCATGGTACATGGCATTGTGTCTCACAGGGAACAGTAATCATCATAGCTAACCATGGGGACCGGATCGATATTCCTGCTGGCTCCATGCTGGAAAATAAAATTGTATCTGGCAACCTCCGCATCCTGGACCACTGAAGCCTTCTCCCTTTCCACCCTTCAGCCTACAACCTTCACAACTCCCACACCATGTGACCACAACGCCTTCATCCCAGTCATGTGACATAGTATAGACTTGTATAGGCAATTATGTGACTCCAGACCTCACGTTTACGGTACTGTACCTACAGACTGATGACAGCAGTGAATGAAGGCTGTAATAGCAGATGCAGTGCTGTGATGAGTCACAACTCCCAAGGCGGTTTAAATAATGAAAGGACATAAGTGATACCTTTTGTTTTGGTCCAACATTTCAGCTGGCAGATATTGTCACAATGGGAGACAAACCAGAGCCGGGGCATTTTATAGGACACAAGCGTACAGTATGAATAAACAGTATATTTGAATGAATGTAACCTTTCGTAGGAATATAAAAGAGAACTTATCACACTTGTCTTGTTTTGCAATGTGCACACTACATAATTGTACTGAGGTATCTAAAGAGCACATTGCATTTTATTTTTTAAGTATTATGGCAAAAGTAGACCAACAGCCTATCAACCAGCCCTTGCAGTGACGGCCCATACTGACCAGCTCTTCAGATACAAATACAATTATATAGTGTATACATCCAAACAAAAGCACATACACAAAAGTGTTATGTCTTCTTTGTGATTATCTGACAACAAAGGTCATATTCTTTAAGAATATTGTTTATTCATGCGCCTGAATCTCATTGAATTCAGTGAATTCCATCGAACTTCAAGTTCCAGTGTTTGCATCCCAGTGCCTCTATAGCGCATTTATGGTGTAGAACATATCTTTAGTTGCCTTCTTTAAATAGCCTTGCACAACTTTAGGAAGTAGTCATATACATGTGCCTTCCATCTGGTTGGCAGGGGTTCTTTATGATTATCTTCTTGGCCAGGCTGGTTAGACCAGTAGCTGAAGACGATGCTATCACTCCTGTGAGCATGTCAGTGTGTCTGTCTTTGTTTGAGTAGCTAATGTTGGGCACTGCTGGATGGATTGGCATGACACTTTGCACACTCACTAAATGTTTGATGTTGGCCTCATGGTAGCACTATAAACCGACCCTTACACATTTTGGCTTTTCAATCTTGAATCGTAAGACGTAAAATCAACCTCCCCTTGCCTGATAACTTGGGTCATGATGCAATCATAGCCTATTTGGCTATGCCAGAAAAGATTTTTTGACATTTCGCATGTTCTTCAATACACATTTGCTACTAGGTCTACAGGCTGCAAATTGGTACACTTCTCTGCAGTGTTGTATTGGTAATTTTATCCTTTGGGGGAAGTCACAAATATGTTGTTTAATGCCCAACCCTAGGACACACTTGCTGTCCATCCAGGCTTATTCCTGTTTTAGTTCACACTGGTGTGCGATGCATGGTTGTGCAGTTTGTAACACTTTGACCCTCACAGCTAGAAGGTCCTGGTTTCAATTTTTGCTGTAAGCTCTGAGCACTGGGGCTGTTTTCTCCTTTTCACCATCACTGCTCATCGGTGAAGTTGGCAAAAGGGCCCTTCTTTGTGGAGTTTTCAATTTGTGTTTGCATGTTCTCCCCGTGACCCCGTGGGTAGACACTGCCTAAACTGTCTCCCCCCTGGCCAGCTGGGGCTCTTCATGGAGGGGGTACAGAAACTGGTTGGAATAACGTGTTCCTTTCACACGCTACATCCAATCGAAGAAACTTCCCTGTCAGGTGAAAAAAAGAAAATCGACTCCTCATGCATGGAAGAAAGCATGAGGTCAGTCCATTGCTCTTTCCAGATTTGCAGAGAGAGTCCTCCCGTCTAGGATTGCATTAGACAATTGACACTGGGTGAAAGACGTGTGCTACAAATCGTGGCACAAACAAAAAAAACGCAGCAGCCTTTTATAAACTTTGTTGAGGTATGAACTTGAGGTTATGTTTTATCGATGCATGTGTGTGTGCGCGCCATGCCTGTTCCTGAAGAGTATTTTGGGGGACGGTGTGATACTGCATGCAATGACCAATTCAACACTGCTTCTTTGGAGTCATCTGATCAAGATGTATCGATCAGAATTTTCATATAACATTCCCATTGGTTAGGACTGGCATCGGAGGTTTGCAGGAGACGCACATTTAGCAAGATTTCATTACATCCTTAGTGCCCCCATAGATGCCACAAATGTCATTATCAAAATTAAGTACAAATGGTCTTGTGAGTCATGTGACAGTGGCTGTCAATGTATTTGACTTTGTGTCTGTAGGTAGGCCCAGATACAGTGTAGGCCATCCAGCCTAGTGGTGACCAGAGCCTTTAAATAAACAGTTACGCCAACTCTGTTCACTTCATAGGGCCAGTGCAATGGTGGCCGCCCGCGCTCCTGGGGGAGGCCAAAAGTGACACTCCTGAAACCAGAAATTGATAAATGAATTTGAATACATTCTAACAGAGTCTCGCTTTGCAAGGTTGGAGCAGGGTGCTATTGGGAAGTAGGCAGAAATGCATTGCACTCAGACAACAGCTCAGCTTTAATGATTTTAAATCCCTTTATTTTAGGGTGTTTTTTAAGCATAGCATACACATAACAGACACTTCAGTTGTTACTGTAAATCGGTTCTGGTGATGACCTGTGAGAGTGCCTCAGTTTTGTAGATTAGTTTGCATAGGTTGCCCTCTAGAGGCTACTCTGTTATTGGCACTGAGAATAGGATAGCTCTTTCTGGTCAAGTTGCAATGAAATTAAATAAAAAACAGAGCTGTTTCTCATCAGCTCAACAGCAAACAGAAATAACAGACTTGTGCTATTGGGAAGAATGTTATCCTCGAGTTAACTTCGGGCAAACAACAAAGCATCTTTCTAATTGGAGACAGACTTGTTTAAACATTAAGTGAACATGATTTCTAACTGAGTCAGAAGTTGCAAAACCTGATCAAACTGCTCCGCCAGCACTGCAGCTATCCATTATCTGCCAAACCACAGCCCATACTGGATAAAGATAAAATGTGACGACTTGACTAATTAATGTCTCTGCCGTGAAATGGTCATATTGTTGACACAAATCACAGCACTGTAGGCTAATCATATTTGTTGACACAATAGAAAAGCTTTGTTGAAAGAAAGGTTTTAAGTAAGGCGGTATCATTAAGTACTCTATGGTGATGTGGAACGTTTCATCATATTGGCAGAGTGACAAAAGACCCACCTCTCCTGCTCTGATCAAATCCAATGCAATGGTTAAGGGGGTGCATAGTTGTGCATTTGTGCAATGTTGCTGTTGTCAAGTTTGTTTTGCCCATAGCCTTTGTTGGACAGATTTGCAGGCAGTGACATCTGTACATACGTTATACAGCGGTACAAGTACACACTGTACAGACAGACCAGCGGTCTCAGTTTCACACTCTTGAAATAGGAGTCAAGTGGGTGAATGTCATTTACACTCCTATTTTGAATTGATGTTCGGTTGAAGGATCTCTTCTTCATTCTGATTCTCTGTATTTTTTTAAAATATGCCCCTATGAAAACACACCTACTGTAAATAATCATAATATAGAATTAAAACTTTAAAAATCACTGCATTTTTGTACAACAATGAACAATGCTCTTTTTTCTTCTGTAGTGTTTTTATCTAGTAGTTTTGTTTTAAATGAATGTGTCAGTGATTTTAATGTCACATTCTTACGCTATGCCTCCACCAGAAACCTTACTCCCAGTGCCAATCTATCCCTCTTTCTTTTCTCCACTCATTTATCACTCTCTATCTCCTTGTGGTTCCCTCTGTCAGTCAACACAGTACAGTACTAGCTCTAAGAGCTGAGACAGTATTTTGTCAGTGTGCAGGCACAGTGAGAGATGTTTGAGATATTGGACAACAGAAGCCCGAAAGCAATAATGTATTGTTCTGTGACAGCAAACTGGTCTCATCTGAGCCCAGTTCTGTCTCCCAAGAGCTGAATAAAGTGCAATATGGAACACCAGTGTTGTGTCATTTTGTGTTTATGTTCAGAATAATTATCACAAGAACAACAAAAAGTGATGTCTGGATTACCAACCCAATATCTTGATTTATTAAGGAATCTGAATGGCTCATTACTACAAGCACATACTTGTTACTAGAGAGAATTCAGAAGCTTAAAATAAAAAAATTCAATAAGTCATACCACTACTTAGCCTACTGTACAAAGTGAACAGCCGTCAGCCAATGTTATAATTGCCTTCACCATACATCCCTGTATTGAATTCATTATTTCCCCAGTGAAAAAAATGTATTGGCAGCCAATGGTGCCCAACTGCCCATATAATGTCAGTACAGTATAAGTCAGCTGGATGAACATGTTACAACTACAATAGATTACATACTCCCCTAGTACACAATGTAAAAAAGTATGTATTATTTTTATGGAACAGTGGGCCTTAGAGAAGTGTAATGTTTTATGGTGTTGTCATTCACAGTTAAGAGTTTTTGTTCTGGTTGCAAAAAGGTGGGGTTGTCCCTTTAAAATGTTACATGTAAGTAATGCAGTGGTTCCCAAAGTGGGGGTGCGTGGGCCCCAGGGGTCCTTGAGGGAGTTCCAGTTGGTCTCCAGTTAAATGATAGCTTGGAAACAAATTAGTTACATTATGGATAACTCAAAGAGTGTATACATGGAAACAAATGGGTAACCTTGACATGAAAATATGTGTTCTTATACCATGTCTGGTATAAGAAAAAGAAAATACCGAAGAAATATTGCAAAAAGAAAGATAAGATGCACCAAGAAACAGAAGTATAAAAACTAAGGTGTCTAGTCAATCAGTGCATTATAAAGTGTTTCACTGCATCTTGTCCTAAAAAGACAAGAAAAATAATAGTGCAGTCAACCATAAAACCCAAGTATTTTAGTCCATTGGGCAGTATTATAGGCTACTCGGTGCAGGGATCAATTGTTACTAATGCCACTTCAGATTTGTTGTAGCGTAGTTGTACGATTGTACAATTGTAGTTTAATTCTTCAAGCTGTCATCGGTTACTGTATGTTGCAATGTGTACCTGTTCGTAGGCCTACTGTAATTCTCAATTTATGTTAATAAAAAAGCATTAATTCGTTCAGGCGAACCGCGAAAAATATTTTTTTTCTTGACGGGTCTATTTGGCTTTATGTTACGATCTCCATCGCTACCAACTCTCAATCATTATAGCTACAGACCATCTGGAACCCCCCTCAAGGACCACTGGTGGTCCCCAGACCACTGGTTGAAAACCACTGGCCATAGATAAGAGCATAAGAGCCTAGAATTCGCAAGGCGGAGTCTCCAGCGTGGTACAGCGGTGGCCATCTTGCCACAGTCTGGAACGTTCATTGCATGATAGCCGTTTTCAGTGTTTTGAGGTGAGTGATCTGCTCAAACGAACGAATTTCGAGCGGCTTGCTTCTATTACACACGTTATTAACGTAGGCCACGTGGTTGTCATTCAGGATGGATGCTTGGGCATGTAACCGCTTAATGGAAGCTACGAGCGCAAGTTATCAAGGCTCCACACCACAGTAGCTACAGTTGTAAGCTCAACATTGACGCTGCTAGCTTTAGCACCGAGATGTACAGCAGAGGCATCCAGTATAAGAGTTGCGATATTGAGGGGGCAGAAACCAGCCTGTTCATGTACTCGCGCGACCCCTAAACCCCAATGTATCATAGATATATTAAACTATGCAGTGCATTCTCCGCAACTCCCCGGTCCCTATCCCTATTTTGTCCCCATTCTCAATTTAAGTCTTTGTACTGTAGTCTATGGGTGATCATGGAGCTGTCATTGGACTGGCGCCTGGCCACTATCCCAGTAACAGCTGTGGTCTAGCGACGGCTGCGTAAGCGTAGACCACTATAAACGAGAGTACTACTGACACGCTTTGAAGTTCCAGTGCAGGGCACGAAGCGCCATGAATGAACTGAGTTTATGTAATTCTAGGCTCGAGTGGTTCTCAAACTTGTTCTACCTCTGCGATGGTCTAGGGATAATTTAGTGGGGGGCTGCCCAGTGGGACCCCCAATTTATATTGCAAGAATTAATGAAACTTTTGAGAGTGTACAAATACAACTAACGGGTATATTTGGTTTCATTTGTTCCACTGGATTAATGTTTTTTAATGCACTATACAGTAGCCTGCATTTCAAGTACAACAACAACAGAGCTGATAAATAACTGAGTGGACACTAGTTAAGAATACAGCTGTTTACAATCTAGCAGTCTTTCAACAACTCAAGGGATTCCCAATTTGTCATGTACCTGTCTACTGCAGACCCTCATTTATTAATTTAGGTCTTTGTTGTACCTGCAATTGATATTGTAAAATCAATGTTAATTTTAATCTGAAAGAGCGCAGGTTGCACACTCAGAGTTAGAGACCCATAAGGGTCATTTTGGTCCCAAACTAACATTTAGCTGGGGACCCAGAGACCTCAAGTAGTCCTGGGCATTCCTGGAAACCACTTTGGGAACTATAGAGCTATAATTAAGACCACAGTGGAGATTTTCAGTTATCAGGTTTTCCTGAACCTGAACTTATGGTTAAGTGTTGTGTGAAATTAAATAAAATTCCTCTATTTAGATACATCAAATGTGTTTTGGTTTTTTTTTTGTTTTGTTTAGACAAAAATTGCTGGCTCTGTTTATAGAAGTACAGAAGTAGGCTACGTCCAGTACCAACCAGTGAAGATGCCTGACTGTTGTGCAGCCGTCGGATGCAAAAGTGAACGCAGCCTTGAAACGAAAGCGAATGGGATCACCTTTCACATGTAAGATATGATCATAATGAAATGCTGAATGAATGTTACTAACTTCTTTTTTGATAAGTAAATAATTATAAAAACGCAGTAGCACATTCATATTTATAACACATTTCACTGTTCAACACAGACCAGTTCTGTAGAAGCAATAAGGGTTAGGGTTAGACTGATGCATTCCCATACACAGACATTTCTGCCAGGCTTACATAGTTTTCTGGCTCACTCTAATTTTGGTGGTGGAAAATGCTCAAAAACTGTGATACAATGAGATATGATTGGCAACTTGCTACAGTCCCACACAAAACGGTGACAAAAATAATACAAATACATAACAGAGGGGATACACGGCAGTCCGCCACCAATCTAGTTTTGGTGTAGCAGAAAAGCACCTACAATAATTTACGCATACGACATCAATTTTCCATTTAGTGGAGAAAAACAATCAACACTTTAGCTGAATATAGGATGGCCTAGTGTGGTGTATAGGCCCTTGGGAGAGGGGAGATTAATTTATGATTTTATTCATACTTTACATTCAAGGAATCTCGAAAGTGCTGCAACAGGTAAAAAAGACAAATGCATCACAACATAAAAAGCATCTAAAATTGTGAATAAAAAGAAAAACATACAGACATGACTAAAATGCGTTGTTAGAGTCCACTGACTGGGGCACTTGAGTGTTCCACAGTTTGGGGGCGACTGAGCAAAAAGCCTGGTTATCCATAGTGTGCAGGTTAGTGTAGAATGATTCTTTTACACCTCTTGCTAACTTTTCTCACTCTTTGAAGATTCCCCAAAGAGAAACATTTGAGGCGACAATGGGAACTTTCTCTACGGAGGAAAGGTTTTGTTGCCAGCAAGAGATCCGTGTGCTGCAGTAAACACTTCAGGCCAGAGGACTTTGACAGGACAGGTCAGACTGTCCGGCTTAGAGAAGGAACTGTACCATCTATCTTCTGCTTCTCAACTCCTCGAAAAGTATGTGTATCGTTTGGCTGGAGGCAATCATAGATGCCCATGCTTCATATGTCTTATGTCCCTTTTTATAATTGTATTTCCTTGTGTAATATTTCAGTATAATGTGAAATACATGGAAGTCACATTCTTCCATTTTAGGTAGTAAAACCCAGGACCACACAAACCTCAATAAAAGCTGAAGAGAGTCGCTTGGCCCGCCTGGCAGTGGAGGGACCTCAACATTCCCAACAGACTCGGCCAAATGGTTTTACAGCTATATCCAAAGCGACTGTGAGCATTACAGCCACTGCACAGGTACAAATAAATATGTCACTGTATTCAGACATACTTGTATTTGTTAAGATTGTGCACAGTGTTGACAACACACAAACATATACCAAACCATGATATGCTGTCCGTGGGACGTGAATTGTGAAAGATGTTATATAGTGTGATTCTTTCCTTATTCCGCCGATTAGGATCACCCCTATGCATTGCCTGGTTCTTTTAACGGACTCAAGGCCTTAATTGGCCAATCCAAACTTAGAGAATCCAAACTTAGAGAATCCTTGAAGAAGATGACGCTAGAGCTTAAGAAAGTCCAGGCCAGAGAACGGAGGGCGAAGAAGAAGGTATTGAGTCTTCTGGAGGATGTGCGGTTGCACAACCAGCTAAATGAAGAGTTGAAATCGAAGCTTGATTACTTCTCGGGTAAAATGACAATTTTACTTGACTTTATATCTTATGCTCTGATATTGTTTGACGTATGACTTCTAATTAGTTGGTTATAATTGAATTTCAGATGTGCCGATGGAACTCTTGGCAAAGCAGGGCCATGAGTTTACAAAGGCCCAGAGAGAGTTTGCCCACACTCTCCACCAACACGGTCCAAAAGCTTATGAGTACTTGAGGAACACTCTACATCTTAATCTCCCCCATCACAGTACATTACAAAGGTATTGTTTGAGTTGTTTGATTGCATTTGTATTGAATTTGAACACGGATCAAATAAATTAACTACGGTGCCCTATTTATTTTACAAAGGTGGAACCTCCAGGCAAGAAAATCGAATCTCTCTGACCCGGACTGCTTCCATGGAACAGGATCTGAACGTCCGGAAGGCACATCCCTGGAAGGCCCTGGAAGGGATATGGGTGTGACAATGTGACGTGGGAGAAGAAGATCTTGTGGGGTGGTTATCCGTAGCTAAAGTCAAGGCAGTGCTGCTGTATGGAAGACGCTAGACTTGCGTAGATGTCCTGCAGCACGACAGCGGAGCGAACACAGCAGATCTCCAGACACTTCCTGGAATGCTTCAATTAGGGTGCCAGGTACATATTTCTCAAGTTCATAAATTGTTCTGTCAACAAGTTGCCAATCATATCTCAATGTATCACAATTTCTGAGTATTTTTCCACCACCTTATGGATTGGTATGATGTCTTCTGCAGGCAACGTGGAAGTGCAGGATGAGACTACTACGTGTGTGTGTGTGCGTGCGTGCGTGCGTGCGTGCGTGTGTGTGCATGTGTGTGTGTGCGTGTGTGTGTGTGTGCGCGCGCGCTTACACAGGTAAACTAGATGTGCACAAGTAACCACTGTTACTAATCTGCCAACCTGTTTTGGTTCTCTTGTGGACTTAATTTATTATTTTTATTTTATTTTTACATCTCTTTGCAGTTCCAGTGTTCAGTCAATGTCCAAGCTCAGTCACATTGCCCGGAATGAAATTTGTTTAAAACATATGTTTGTGCATCCACACCAGTATTATGTTCCCAATATGTTGTGGAATTTATTTGGTAGGAAGACTTCATGCTCAAAATGCTGCTAAAATAAATTCCACAACATGGGAGCATAATACCCTAACCCCTAAGCCAGGGGTCTCAAACTCAATTTGCCTTGGGGCCACTAGAAGCAGAGCCTGGTTGAGGCCGGGCCGCAGCCACAGCGCGTCACATGGACAAACGTTTTTTTGCCATTTCAAGCCTATTTTTTCGCCATTTTCGCCTTCATTTCACTTAAATTTAAGTAGATTCAGACTCACCAATGTGGGATAAAGAGTGTGTGCATAGGTGGTGTTGTGTCGCACAAAAAACAAAAATAACATTTCTATAATAATATTTCTATTCCTTTCTATTTCTATTCCTTCCTTCCTTTGATATACCACTGTGCTATCTGTTTCATTCAGTAGCACATAATAGGATTATGATAATAACTATAACTGAACAATATTAAATGAACTATTTACTGGACAATAGAACCTACAAACAATACAAAATAACCGGACCAGCCAACCCATCAACAAAGTGGCTCTGATTTGATTGTGATGGCATGAATTACAACCAATAAGGAAGCAGTAACAAAATCTTTACTTTAGCTATCAATTTATATTCCTAACAAAGCCAACTACAGCAATTTTGAACTTATACAGCCACTACAAAGCAGCGCCATAAAATAAATAAAATCAAAAATATAGTTTGTCAGTGTCACTCAAAAACTAGTTTTGCAAACATGACACTAGAATAGACCATCAGAATCGCCACTTAGGCCCAACTAGCAGCATTGGTTTCCCAATAGTTGTCATGTTTTACACATGCCTAAATAGGCTTTTATTTATTTGCGCTAGCCTCTTTGAAAACTATATCCCAGTTGCGCGACGTCTCATCTTTGCTGGCAATGCTGTCTGCAGTGGTCGCACAATGGGGCTTTGAAAATAATTCAGCACTTTCGGTTTCTGACCCCACAATGTCGCAACTTTTCTACTAGATGGCTATGATTCTATCCAGCGCAGATGTAAGCCTGCCCTGGAGCAACGACAACACCGTTCACTACGGGCAAGGGGGACACAACAGCTCGTTTTAGGCTACTCACCTTAGCTCAGCGTGCTGCTTTATAAGCCATGCATCCGCCCGTATCGGGCTTTAGAAAACTGCTACGCTGTCATTATTTACCAAACCGAACGCAGTCCTTGGTAAAAAGGCAAAGTTTTCTTTTCCCTACGTGTGTTTGTAAACACGGAGCGGTGGATAGAGAGACGCCATGACAGGATCTCGCCCGTACTGCAGCCAATGGCGTCATTGCATTTCCTCAGATTGACAGTTCAGCGACAGAATGAACTAAACTGCACGGGGGGAGGGGCGTGTTTCAGGGTGCAGATCCGGTTCCTCTTTGCTATTCTGTGCAAATAGCAAAGCCAGTAGGCGGGCTTTAAACAGGATCTCAGTAATGAGCAGTCAATAGTAACAGACTGTTCTCCCGCAAATGCTTTGGGCTGCCTGGTCGGAATTTGACGGGGGAACTCGCGGCCGTCGCGGGCCGCATTAATATTAAACGTTCATATTAAGGTGGGGGCCACAAAATATCATCTCGGGGGCCGGAAATGGCCCGCGGGCCGGCAGTTTGAGACCACTGCCCTAAGCATAACCCTATTTTCATTAGTTATTGTATTATGCATTTTGATTACAAATTGTGTCTGCACCACATCACCAAAACTTCAATACTAAAATGACAGACTAGCAGGGAGGCATGCTGTGCAAAATTTAAAAAAATATATTACCATAACCATTGTTATAATGCTATTTTAGTTTTATTTGGAGAATTCTTTATTGGAGTGTTATGTTATGAAGATGCCATTAAATGAGATACGGACTGACTGCCAGTCTCATACTATATTTGTATTTGCTGTTTTAGTCTTTCAAAGTTGAGAGCTGTGTTCTGTCCTGAATAGCCATGTGGCCTGTTGCCTGAGTATTTTGACTTAATTTGCAAATCTGTTGTATGTATTTGTAACCTGCTATTTGTCTCTTGTTACAATTGAAATTGGTATTTCAGGGAGTTGTGATTTTACTTGTGGATAGACCCGCTTCAGTGGACATGCATGCATATTAGAACAGAAAGTGTTCATGTCAATTTAAGGACTCAAGTGTAGCTGTCCATGGTGACCCTCATCTGAAAAGATTTTGTGCATGGGACCCCATCATCCCCTTGTATGCAGGACCACCTTGAGACCACAAGAGGGCCCCCAACGACAAGCATAAATATTTCCTGGAGAAACTACAAACGTGCCGAGTATATGTAAAGAAGGATATGCCACTCACTCAAGTGTAGTGCCACTCACTCTAAACCAGCCCCATTATATCCCAAGCAGATTTTGAAAGAAAAAAAAAAAAAAAAAAAAAAAACTTTATTGACAAAAACGGAATACCGCCTGGCGTATTATACGGGCTATTAAACTCACTTCAACCTAGGAATAGGATTGAGCGGGACTGAGAAAGTGACGCATGTGACCCCTCCTTCACGTATCCCGTGGTCCCATGATCAAAGCCATCTAGCAGAAGGTTGCGACATTGAGGGGTCAAACTGAGCGCTGGAGAGCTGTTCATGCAAGGGGACAAGCAGGAGTTGCAAATAAGCGCTATTTTAAGGCATCATACATAACTATTTGAAAGTATTGTACAGTAACAGCTGAAGTCCCTGGACTCAAACAAGAGCCCGGCTTTAATGATCTTAGCATTTCTGCTAAGTCCAGCCAGGACGTCTCCCTATTTGTTGTCCCCATTCTCAATAGAACTTTGTAGAAGAGCCGCCATTGGACTGGCCCCATGAAATGAACAGGGTTTGCGCAACTCTAAGTCTCTGAAGCCACTGCATTTGTCATGTGACTTGTGATGATTGTGTTGTTTCTGCATGTGAGCTCAGTTGGTTAAAGCAGCGTCAGGTCTTCATATCAGACCTGAGGTTGTTATTCTCTTGTCCTGCGATGCACAATACGACGCCATCAGACCATTGACTGTCCTATCGATCATGGACCCGTACGACACCGAGGGGGACGAGTCTGAACGACCACTGCTTCGCCGGGGCCAAGATGACAAAGTCGAAAAAGGTGATGTAGCAGCTAATGGCATGTAGCTTTTGTCTTTAGCTGTTGTCAGTACAATCTAGCTTGTGACTAAACTCGTAACTGAGAGTATACAACTCACAATATTATTTGCGCATTTGTAGTAGAGCCTAGTAAATCCTACCCTACCTTAACTATCATACACTTACCACTGCTGATCATGTTTTGTTAATATATTGTTTTGTTTACACTTTAAGGAATGCACGATTTCGTTCTTTCTTTCTTTTCAAACAAGGTTTTGCATTGCATGGCTGCATGCATATTTTCATGCATTATCTCCTGAGTCATGTTCCTAGATATTTAATTTTCACACAAAGACGACATGGTGATGATTCACTTTCTTTGCTTAGCTTTTTGCCAGCAGCTTTTGCTGGTACCTCTACTAAACGTGTCAACGACAGAGTATAACGATGACAGTAGTGTGGGGTGAGAACCTTATGCACGGATGCCAACATTGGTACTTCAGCCCCTAAGCCTAACCCTATTTTCATTAGTTATTGTATTATGCATTTTGATTACAAATTGTGTCTGCACCACATCACCAAAACTTCAATACTAAAATGACAGACTAGCAGGGAGGCAACCCATGCTGTGCAAAATTAAATATATATGACCATAACCATTGTTATAATGCTATTTTAGTTTTATTTGGAGAATTCTTTATTGGAGTGTTATGTTATGAAGATGCCATTAAATGAGATACGGACTGACTGCCAGTCTCATACTATATTTGTATTTGCTGTTTTAGTCTTTCAAAGTTGAGAGCTGTGTTCTGTCCTGAATAGCCATGTCGCACAGACAGACACCCACACAGATTTTAGCCATTTCTTTTGCAAAAATAGGCTTCCTGGTGGCGCTATAGCAGGCCATTATGGAAAATCTAGGGCAGAGGTTCACGGTTGTGTGTGGGGAGTGTGTGCAATTTTGACATGATCGGGTTAACGGTTCAATGTTACTTTACTTAGTCTCTTGAGAGAAATTTGTCTTGGATATACAAACTTACAGAAACATGTAAGACAATACAATACAATCCACTAGTAGTGACTAGTACACCTCACCAGGTCTCCACAGCACCTCCCGTCAGTAGTGCTAGTTAAATAGTAATAAGACAAAAAATAAATAGAATAGATAACTTCACCAATACCAATATCTAGTGCAATTTTAGGAGCATCATAATGTACCTCCTACCTGACTACAGTAACCTATAGTCGGTGTATATGAGAGGGATCAGACGCAGTTTTCTTTGCCTGCCCTAGGGTGGCCAGAGCCTTCTTGTGGGAGAGTTAGGATATTCGTGTACCCGGAAGCAGAGAGGAGCTGCCAGGTCACGTGACTATACAGAGCCTCTTTGAGTCCTATCTGAGCATAACGGTCATAATAAGTCTATGATAACACTCACTACTCATGCAGTCTCGCGAGACGTATACCATATCGCGGACTTTGTGGGTCCCTATTAAATCCCATTCATTTCATCGACTTCCAGCTTGAGGGTGGACTCACAGGGCTCCTCCAGCAGCGCTAGCGCCCTGGCGCATAGGAGTGAACGGGAATATCCTAACTCTCCCACTAGAAGGCTCTGAGGGTGGCTTGCTCAAAAATGATCTTTGGGGTGTTGGGAGGTGTTGACATCCTCATAATCTTCCCGGCCATCTTTACCAGTCTCAGTATCTCTGACTTAAACTTAACCGTCAGGTTTCCAAACCAATTGGCAATAGCGTCTCACTATTTACCCCCTACCACTGTTTTTAACGGGAATGGGTCGTTAATACGACCCGAAGTCTTTCACTATGCGGTCCCTCGCCATCTCCATAGCATGTAATACTCCTGCAAACAAACTTACCACTTTGATCGAAACACGCGCGTTCTCCTTACACCTGCGATCCAAAGTAATCCGCCCCACAAGATATTGAGATTCCACGTAACTGTACAAAAGCCCAAAGAGCTGTGGTGCCAGCAAGTATTTTTAATAATTTTCCCCAAATTTATTTTCCTAGATTCTCATGCTGTGTCACATCCTCGAACTATCTCCGTTCCCACCCCTCCGTCGAGGACTGGATATCAGAAGCTGCAACGCCGACGTTGCTGCTTCTGATATCCAGTCACACATCCCATCTTTCGAGAGATATGCTGTTGCTTACAGACAGCATAACTGACTTACAGACTGCTGTCTGACTTACAGACAGTATACTGACGCAACCCATTGAACATTTTCTCATTGGAAAAAATGGGTAAAGCATAAAAGTACGTCTTGAGCTGTGCTGTGATGTGGTGGCATAATTAAACATAACGTATATGGCACACCGGCTATAAAGAAAATAAAGACACAGCACTTCATCTCAGAAAGGTTGCCTACCCCTGCAGTAGTGGATACCTTTTCATGATTGGCTACCCCTCTAAGCCAATGGGAGACCTCCTTTCATTGACTGCCTCTAGGACACCTGCACCTCTAAGGCGACACTCACACTGTTACACATATTTGTAGACTAAGATAATATCGCAACATGGTGTCAGAATAAACTGTAGTTATTACGGAGAGTGGAAAGAAATCTTTTGCGAAACTAGAGGAAAGCCATGACAAAATACAGTGAGTGAACCAACAAAAGAACATCTGGAAACAAGTCGGAAAACGAAGACCAGGATATTGTGACAGAGAAACATTTTGGGAAAAAAATACGAAACAGTAAAAAGATGCACAACGGAGATGTCAAACCCGCAGCGTCAGAAGTAGTAGAAAATGCAGTAAAGAAGATGCACAATGGAAACGGTAAAGCCACAGCATCTGGGACACAAGTAGCTGCAACTGCAGTAAGCAGTGTAAATGATGAAAAGATGAAAAATGGAGATGGCAAAGACACACTGTCTGCGGCACAACTCACTCCAACAGGCAAGTTTGATTTCTTTTGCCAGAAAGGTGCCTGGGTACATTTGCTACTTCTGTACTTTCTACAATTAAAAACAACCGTAAAGACAATCTTAGTAGACACTTACCGTAATCATGATTGGCTGCCTCTGAGCCACTGTGGGAAAACCACAGTCTGCTGTTGTGTTAGGCATGTGTGTCTACAGAAGATGATGTTACGAGCAGCCAAAAACCAGCAAAAGAACAACAGAAAATGGCAAAATACCGGCTGGGACATTGTGTCTGAGAAACATACATCATCTTGGGGGAGAAAAAGAGGAAAAGATGCTTAACACAGACGACCAAGCAGCAACGCTTGCAGGCACCTGGCAGTTACGACTCGTCATTCTTGTTATAGTTTACACAGGCCTGATATACATATATCAAGCCTGTGTAAACAGTTTCAAGCATCTGTCACCAGGAGCACAACATACATCATATGGCGGCTTTGTCATTTGCCATATGATGGCGTCAAACAACAAACTGTCCATCTGTCCAGCAACAAACCCAGGCCCAGCATCAATACATAGTTCTACACAGCTGAAGACATAACAAAATCAGGATGTTTGAAACAGTTATTGTGTCCTCTGTCAAAGGTTGTAACCCATCCATGTACTGTATGTATATTGACAACTTTGCTCGGCGTCTTCTTTTTCACACACCTACACACACGCATGTGTGTGTCTGTACCAATGCACGTGCGCGCACACACACACACACGCTCACTTGCTCACACTCTCACTTGCTCACTCACTTTCTCTCTTGAGAAAAGGAACTGCTTGTTGCAGCTAGCAGTTATGACATTGTCATTCTTGTCGACAACCTTTTTACAGCCCAAGTATCAGCTACTCGTCTGTAATGTTAATTTCCAGCAGCATACTCATCATCAAACAGGGTTGTTTTCATCTTTTCATCCAAGTCTTGTGTTCCCCTTTACCTGGTAGTTAGCGGTTTATTGGCCTACTTTGGCATGTGTCACGAGTCACGAGTGTTTGGAATGTGTGACTGCTTGGTCTGAAATGAGAAATTCAGACCTACCTGAACTTGCAGCAGATACACACCGGAGTCAATTTAGAGAGTATAGTAATATGCAAACTTCAGAAATGTCTATCTGATGTGTTGTAAATGAAACCCTCTTTATCTTCCCACAGCCCCAGCATGCTGCTCGGCACGCTACAACCTGGCCTTTCTGTCCTGTTATGCTTTCTTTGTGGCCTATTCTTTGCGGGTTAACCTCAGTGTGGCTATGGTGGACATGCTGAACGCCACCCATCATACTGGTCCCAACCAAAGCTCCTCGGTGTGCCCTGCACACCCCAGCCCTGCACGTCCCAAAAACAATCACACTGTGAGTAACTCTACTGTATGCTTCGTTTCACTAATGCAAGAGGTGGAGCGTGAACAAAACGTTTGTTCAGGGGTTTTTAACTGGTGGTCTGAGGAAGTATTGCATGTGGTCCCTCCATACATTTAGTAATGTAGGATTGTTTTTATTTTATATATAAAAAAAAGCTTTCCACTGATTAAAAACATGAGTTACCTATGATATGTACGTAGAGTAATTTTACTGACAAGTTAAATTAAACAGAAAAAAAATCTTAGTTGGGTTGTATATACATGGGATGCATAGCAAGTGTTATAAAAGCACAACAGTGGTCCCTAGGTTGGTTGTCAGGGTGGTGGTCCATCACTCACAAAAAAATCCTGTGCGTTGAATCGATCACAGGTTCAGGTTTACATGTGTAGTACACAACGTTACGGACAGAGGGAAATGTGTTTGCAGGGAGATGGTTTGAGATTATAGCAGCATGATTCCTTCACCATAGAGATGGCATATATCTAAAAATGCAGTATGATAAACTGACAAAAGTGTTTTTAACAAATGAGATCAGAGTCTTATGAATTTAAATAAATAACTAAATAAATAAATAAATAAATAAATAAATAAATAAATTAATAATAACTAGTCAAGGAATTTTCTGCACTATAAGGCAGACTATAATTCCTTTAATTTTCCTCATAAAAAATGACAGTGCGCCTAGTTTATATTCTATGACTGCAGTAATTGACTGCAGTAGTTTGTATTCTCTGCGCCTTATAATCCGGTGTGCTTTCTATTTGAAAGCATTTCTAAAATAGGCCATTCATTGAAGGTGCAGCTTATAATCCTATGCTCCTTATAGTGCTACTACAGTTGAGATTTTGTTCTAGAATTCTCAAACATTTTCATTTCAAGGGCACCCAGTTTGGCATGCATTTGTCCACGGACCCCCATTATTCAGTATACAATATAATATGGCTCAGGAACAGTTCCCATGGCTATTCTATTTACTGCACTTAGCGACCGCCCTATCCAGTTCTTCATGCATTTACACTTCCAACAGCAACAAAACTACAAAAGAAACCTGAGGTTTGACGGCATTTCTTCAAAAGTTACACAAATATCTAAAATGACATTTTATAACCTTATCATGAATGGAAAATAGTACCTAGCACTAAGTGCAATATTGGGGCATGAAATGTCCCTATTGCTTCAGATTACTTTATAGTCCTCAACTGGGCTTAATAAATATAATAAAAGAGGTTAATAGGTATAAATAAAATGCCTATATGGGATTACAAAAGTACATTGATGGCTAAAAATATGTGGAAGCAAACCAGGAAGGACCTAGCCTGGCTCAGCCCTGAATCAGCACCTTAAAAATACTACCTTATTTTTTTCTTTGTGATTCAAGGACTGGCTTCCTTGCCTTTGGGGACGTTTTTGTCGGTTGGAAATCCATGCCCAGCACCTGATTGGCCAACAGCCCTGTCACTCACTTCGTTTCACTTTATTATTCTTTAAAGAAGCGCCAGGCTTTAGGTTTTATAAACATCATCATCCGACATATTTTTCTGCTTTTTTCACATGCTATTAACGCTCGTCGGCTGTGTTTGTTTAGTTAGCAACGTCATTATTATGCTAATGCTAACATAATAATGACAACGTCGTCTGCTTTCCCAATATTGATATGGGTTGGTATGAACCAATCACCGTGAAGACTGCTGCTTTGATCACGCCCATCCCAGAAACTGCTGTAGTAGAGAGGGACTTCAGTCTGAATAATGAAGTGAAACATCCTAGAAACTGCTCTAGTAGAGAGGGACTACAGTCTGAATAATGAAGTGAAACATCCTAGAAACTGCTGTAGTAGAGAGGGACTTCAGTCTGAATAATTAAGTGAAACGGAATGACAATTCAGTCAGGCTAGGAAGGACCACCAGCCATCTAAACAGCCAGAAGACAGGGAGTACTTGAGAAAGTAATCCAATTACAGTCGTTCTTACTCAAGTCACAGTGAGGCATTCTGAAGCCGTTCAAATGAAAACTTTCAGCTGCAATATTAAGAATCAACCTTAACTAATACCCAAATGAACCATGAGACCAACGACACAAAGAAAGTAATACCAGTCAACTAGTTAAGTCAACACAAGCCATGATAGCATCAAGTCTCTCTCTATATTTCACAAGATGAAAATGCATATACCAAAGATGATTCTGGAACAATATGGTTACATCGAGAACACCTGATCAGAGTGACCTAGGCTATTTGTCTCCTGAAAACAGTTATCACTCCTTCGGCAACAGAGATCTCATAGTATGACCGGCGACCGCATACTACATAGTAATAATGATAACAAGGTTACAATCACAAACAGCTAGGACATTCTGAAAACGGATAATGAAATGACCATCAAGAACTTTCTGTGGTGAACAGATGCATACAGAGACATGATGGCACCCTCAAACAGCAGATCTACAAGGTGGTAGCGCGACACAACTAAAATCCATGGTGATGTGTGATTCCTTCACAATAAACTCAGAAATCCCCAAATTAAAGATTTACTGGATAACTCTTGTGTACCTGTCTAAATACTTCCTTAATGTTAAAGGACCACTTCACCACTTTGCAATGTATGAAAATTATTAAAGGTAGGGGAAGTGATTTCACTTTTGTCAGATATCACCCAAAAAATATTTTTTTCTGTTAAAATGCTCTATTATAAGGTGTGGAAACCACATATGGAGTTTCCCCCTCCCCCACGTTAGCAGAGGAGCTAATAAAAGTTCCCCAGGTCACCACAATTCTCCTCCAATCAGGAGCGAGCAGCAGGTTCATATAGTGTAGCTACTGTTGGGGGCCCCTAGTGCACCAGGCTGGTACTACACCATGAATTTCAAATCACTTCCCCTACCTTAAGTCCCTTGTCTGTGCTGAATCTGGTATACACATGATTGGTTGAAGTTCCTCTGGTGTTGTGGTAGTGGGCTTTGTTAAAGGACCACTTCACCACTTTTCAACATATGTTCATACAATAGGTCCTCACTAATGTACATGATAAAATACCACTATTTTTTTCCTACTCATTCTCTGTCTCACAGGAGGGCTGTGGACAGATCAGAAACTTCTTCCAATGACATCATCATACTAGCTTGGATTCCACCATTGATGTCATTAGAAGAAGTTTCTGAACTGTCCACAGCCCTCCTGTGAGACACAGACTTGAGTAGAAAAAAATAGCGGTATTTTATCATGTACATTAGTGAGGACCTATTATGTGAAGATATGTTGACAAGTGGTAAAGTGGTCCTTTAACAAAGTCCACTCCCACAACACCAGAGGGACTTCAACGAATCATGTGTAAATCCGATTCAGCACAGACAAGGGACTTAATAATTTTCGCTCCTATGCCACCAAAATGTGGAATGCCATATCAACAGTGATTAAGCTATGCCCAATCACTTGACTCCTTCAAAACCACTCTCAAAGGCCACCTACGGATGTCTGCAATTCGGAAATGGCGGTGGCTCAGGGGTAGCGTAGCCTGATGTCTGGGCTAGAGGGCTGGGTGCTGCTGGAGTCACAGTGGTGGAGCCGATTGGTCACAGTGGTGGAGCCGATTGGTTCCACCACCTGAGTGATCACCACCTCTTCCCCGGAAGCAAACGACAGAGAACGTCTGACACCAAATTTCAAGCGCTGCCCATCTGCACTGTAGTTCACTCCCACTCCTAGACCAGAAAATGTGGCTTGTTTGTTTCCTGTTTTTAAAAACGGGACACCTGCAGTCTCCAAAGCTAGGGGTAGAGTGGCGGCAGAGCAGCCAGATGGGAACCACGGTTCCCAGGTAGATCCTGGACTCCCCTAGAGTTGGTGTTGAAGTGTCTCCCTAGCTATAGGTCAATTACACACCACTGGAAACAATCTCCCAGTGGTGTACTGTGTAATTGACCTATAGCTAAGCCCTCTCCACAAACTGCTAGGGCCCAGTCACAGCCAAGCATAAGTAAGGGATAACACCCGACGAACCGGTGATTTGTTTCCTATTAACTAGTTAGTTAGGAAACAAATCACCCGTTTGAAGGGTGTTATCCCGCTTATTACATGGCTTACGTCAGTGGTTTTCAACCAGTGGTCCGAGGACCACCAGTGGTCCTTGAGAGGGTGACGGCAACGGCATGTAAACAACCAAATACGTAGCTAACCAAATGGACCCGCTAACGGCGTGCTGGAACTAAATGCAGAAGCGCAGCGTGGATTGATATGAACACAGCTGTTTGCACTTTGGGGAAATTGTTTATGCAGCGGTCAAATATAGCGCGGAGCGGTGATTATAGTGTAATATTTGACTGCTCACATGACCAGAACGCTGGCTTCTGATTGGAGCATTCATTCAAGCCATGTAATAACATGGGTTAGAGTAGACAAACTTCTTCACCAATGGTTTTCCCTTATGATAAAACATTTTTTTTATTCTTTTAAGAAATGTCACACATATTGTTCTGTGTGTGTGGCAGGCCTTTTGGCAGATTGTGACTAATGAACCAGTATTTAATTTGTAAAAACCCGACTGGGAAGTGTCCAAGTGGAAGAGGCTGTAGGACAGGTGAAGTGTTGACTGTTTTCTGCTTCATCACACACCCTGCGGGCGTGTGTGTGTGTGTGTGCGTGTGCGCGCGTGCAAGAAAACAGAAAACTAGATTATACACACGGACATAGTTTTCCATCTCAGGATTAAGGTCTTAGTGGTTATAAAGGGCATGGTAGGTTGCTATTAATAGCCATTGCGATCACCTTGACCAGACCACACTTACACAGGCATGATGGAACTAGAACAGACTGCAATAGACGATTTCAGTGTATTGCGTTATACTTACCATATTGTCTTATGTGCCTGTTTGTATCATTGAGTGGATGGAGCAACCTTAGGCGTGTTCACATTAACCTGTCAGAATATGTTGGGTTATGTATTGCAGGTCTTTCCAATCAGTAGTAAAATAAAACTAACAAGCACACTGAAAGAATATTGTACTAAACTTGCAGAGACATACAGTATCCAAATAGATTAAATAATCAGAATTGTGTTAATTATAGCATATTCTGATATTAAAATAAAATATTTTAAAACTGAACCCTGAATTCGGGTTTAGAAAATATTTTCCCCTAGTTCTCCAGAGAGATAATGAATAGAGACACTGAACTAATGTTGTATCTGTGTGTTTCTCTTGCAGGCTAGTGTGTATGACTGGGATTCAGAGACCCAGGGCTGGATCCTGGGTTCCTTCTTCTATGGCTACATCCTGACGCAGGTGCCTGGCGGGTACCTGGCTATCCGCTATGGAGCCAAGTGGCTGATGGGCCTAGGAATGCTGGGAACAGTCCTCTTTACAATGCTGACTCCAGTGGCTGCTGACCTGGGCTCTGGGTACCTCATCGCTGTACGAGTGCTAGAAGGAATAGGAGAGGTAGGCAATAATGTTATTTATACAGATTTGATGAAGTCGTATGTAATTACTACTACAACGCCCATTATTTATTCTGCATTTGAGCCACAGGCAAACCATTTGATGACATTTATTTAGACTTCCAGATGTAATTGAAGGAATTTGTCACCAATTCCAAGCTGTATTAATGTTGCTACCATTAGGAGCGAACATGTGAATTTTGGAAAATGTTTCCTACATTCTCTAATTGTGTACATTTATTTTAAATTAACTTAACTAATGCAGATGTTCAACAATTTTTACTGAGTTAATTGCGCACTAAATAAATTAATCACGTTAACTCATGGCTGAGTTAACTCAATACTGGATGATTTACTTTATGGGCAAGTGGGCATAAACTTTTTCCTTGCCTCTGAGAATTCATTGTCAACACCTGGAATGGGTAAAGTCAAAGTCAAAAGTCAAAGTCGCATGATTTGTCACTACGTTACCGCAGCGAAATTGGACCTCCGCTTTTAACCCATCACTTGGAGTGGTGAGCTCCAAGGAGCGGTGAGCTGCGGCTTGCCGCAGCTCGGGAATCATTAGCTGATTTTGACCCCCAATCCATCCCTTTGATGCTGAGTGCCAAGCAGGGAGGCATTGGGTCCCATTTTTTAGAGTCTTTGGTATGACCTGACCGGGAATCGAACCCCAGCCTCCCAGTTCCAGGGCGGACACTCTAACCACAAGGCCACTGTTCTGGTTGTTCTGGCCTATTTGTTCACTCTGGGTAGCTAATGATCCAACCAGTACACTCAAGCCGTACATCTATAGGGCTTGGTTCCTAGACTTTTCAGCTATGTTGATGGTTATCCCCTATGGAGTTGTGTCTGTGGCATGCAATCCTGTTGATGCTGTCATTCTGTTTGTCTACAGGGAGTGACATTTCCTGCCATGTATGCTATGTGGGCAGCATGGGCCCCACCAATGGAGAGGAGCCGACTGCTCACCATCTCTTACACTGGTAAGCCAAAGTTACTCTTTTATAGTACTGTGCATACTGTATTTTTGACTAAAACCAGCATGTAATTTGTGATACTGTTTGCCTAGAGTTTTTATGTGTGACGTGCAATGCTCATACAAACAAAATGTCAATTACAAAATCTGCCATATCTTTTAATATATTTAGATACATGTTAAAACGTTGCATGTACAGTAATATACACTTTCAGGCAATCAGGACACTGAGATATCCATCTATGATTTTGTTAATGTTATTACATGTGCCAATCTTATGAATGTATCATTTGGTTTCCAGAAAGGCAACTGTCTAACGTCATGAAAACATGTCTTCTTTAGGAGCCCAGTTGGGGACAGTGATTGGTCTCCCTCTGACTGGAGAGATCTGCTTCTACTTGGGTTGGACCTATGTTTTCTATCTATTTGGTAATGATGGCATTTTTTAAACAACATATATACTGTAGCTCAAAACACTGCAGACCTGCTTTTTATAGTGTGTACTGTGGTACATTGGCAAAGCAATACCCAAAGGCATATCCAGTGCTTTATATGTGTCATATGGTGTGTGCTCTTTTAACATTAAATGTAAAAAAAAAAAAAAATCTCAATGTTGAGATTTTATTTATTTATTTTTTGGAATATTTAATTTCATCCTTATCAAGCATTGATATGAATTTTGAAAGTATAAAATGCAGAAAAAAAGAAAAGAAGTTCCATAGTATAGTTCTGTCTATGTCATCTATTTCGGCATCTGTGAACTCAAGTTGCCTATTTGTTCACTAGTCTGCCAGACGTTTTAACAGCCAAAGACACCGTTTCCACCAAGTCATGCACAGTTTGCAGATTGAAAAGCTTCTCTATATTTGTTCCTCTTTCTTAGTCTTTTGTGGAAAAGATTATTATGGAATGTTTGGGCTCTCTAGGAGTTCAATCCTTCAATGTTAGGGCACAACGTACAGTAGTGTCTACAGGGAGAGTACAGTAGTATACAGTAGTGTTGGTCCCGCCTGAATAATAACTTTTGTATTGCGTGCAAAGTGCAAACATCACCGCAACCATTGTTTGCTGTCTTTTGCTACAACCTACAGTATATACTATATTGTGCGACAATAGATGATATACAAGCTTGGTGTGTTGCATCATGTTGCTGGGGGTTGCAGCAATTTGCCAGACACATCGTAGTTACACCCAGCCCTAAGTTCCTGTTAGTTGATCTCAGGCTCGGTGTGACTGCTTAAATCAGTCAACACAGTTTTTATTTTTTTTATATAGAGAAATATGGAGATTTTTAATTACGTAAGCATCATTTATTGAGCATATCATGAACAGAATTTAGAACTTGATCTAATATAGAAAAATAAGCAACCCAAAACAAAATCTAGAAATGTAGGTTCACATTGAAGCGCTGCAAATTGCTTTGAAGTGCAGGGCCTGCTAGGTTCATGCTATGTGTTGCAAGGCTCCATAGATAACCAGCATGTGGAAGTTATACACAGGAACAGCAAAGATAATTGTGGCATTGACAAAACACAAGCAAACGGCACCAACCGTACAGTATGCTGTATCATGATACATCATACCTTATGGTGCTAACAACACCACGCTCCTGTTTTGTGATCTTCAGTGCCCAGTGTTGCAATTACATAGGAGAAACATTGGCTCTTTAGATTCTGTAATTTGTAATAGCTACAGGGTATTGTGTTTCATATCTCACCCAACAGCTGAGAACAGCTAAGGTCACAGTACCACTAATCTGGGAACCTACTGACAGAAAAACAGCAGCACCCTCTGCTGTTTGCTTCTGGGGCAAGCCTCAATAGAATTTGTGTTGATTAGCAATGATACTTTCAAATTCTCATATGGAATAATGGTGCCGAAGGGTTGTTACTTTAATTGAACTATATTATCACAGAACAATTTTGGATTTGAACTATTCCTTGTTGCAATAGTAACATTCTGGAATATTAAACGTAAAATAGTGTAGCATTGTCTGTCTAGTTGATCTTTATTCCAAAATGCCACATTCCACCTTCTACTTAGCTAGGTGCCGATTGGCTCAAACTTTTTCGGTTTGATTCCAGCGTGAAAATTCACATAAGCAAGCTGACTACATCCAATTAGAATAACTCTTGTTTCAGGTCCAGGGACTGTCAGAATCCCTTGAGTGGGTTCCCACTTGACCCTTAACCTTCTGTAATTGTACAAAGGGACCAAATGGTTTAGGGCATAGTACCACTGTTTTACACTTGTGCGCTCTCCAAAATAGTATTGTTGTAGTATTGTTTCCGCAATACATCTAAAATATTGTAACTTAATGTTGTCTGTTGTTGTTTGTCTGTTCAGGAGTCGTCGGGATGGTCTGGTTTGTTCTATGGGCTATTTTGGTGTATAACAAACCCAGCACTCACCCTTACATCTCAGAAAAAGAGAAACTGTATATCACCAGCTCCCTCAAGAATGAGGTAACAAGACTGCATGGGCTCAAGGAAGTTTGGTTTTAGTCTAATTTCATCCACTGTTTTAGATTATTTTGTAAGCATAACTCTTCAATACTGTCGATTCATGAATGAGATTTGCAATTTGCTGTTTATTGCTAAAGGGAAACGTTTAATTGTTTTATGGATTTGGTAGTCATGTGACACTTTTATTTTGAGTATTTTATTATTATACACACACCATCATACCACACTACGCCAATTTCAACCTGCAGTAATGTGCAATCTTGAAATTATGCAGCACTTATTTCTTTTTCACTTTTGAGCTAAGTTAAGCCATGACATTGGACCTAATGATCAAACTGTTCCTTGTATATGTGCACAGCTTTGAGGAAAATGGAATATATTATTGCACCGTATGTTTGCATGCACATTTAATATTGTTATGAAACTCTTAACACCTCTTAGTCTTTATGCCATGCTAAAAAACACTGAAAGCTGTATCACATCACTGTGATTAATAATGAACTCACAGGAAGTTTATATTTACGTGTAAGTCAGTAAATCCTGAACACTAATGTGAGGTAGTTGTCTGTCCATTGCCTGATTTATGTTATTTTTTTCTGGTCACTGTTCCAGCTATCTCCCACAGTGGGTCAGGTCCCCTGGCGCGCCATTGTGACGTCAATGCCGCTGTGGGCCATCGTAGTCGCTCACTTCTCCTATAACTGGACCTTCTACACTCTCCTCACCCTGCTGCCAACATATATGAGCGACATACTGGGCTTCAGCATACAGCAGGTGATGCCTTTTAGAACTCAAGTACATCAAGTAATCATCATCAAGGGGGGGTATTTTAGTTCATTATTAGTTTTAACTGGCTTAATGAACATGGATTTCTTCTCTGCTCTAGAATGGCTTCCTATCAGCTCTGCCATACATTGGCTGTGCCCTCATGGCTATACTGGGGGGTCAGGTGGCTGACTACCTGAGGGAGAACTGCCAATACCGCACAGTCTACGTCAGGAAGGCATTCTCCCTCCTTGGTGAGAAACCACAATGAAGAGTACATGTTCATACTGAATAGTTATTACATAACCAGCCTTTATGGAGTGACCAAGAAGCCCCCAAGAAATTTCAATAAACCTCTGTATATACAGTATACACTCCTATGCAATTCGGTTGTCTTAGTGGAACTCTATGACATCAGGACTATCTGGTCATACTGACAAGATATCACAGACACTTATTTATAGAAAGATGTTAGTTACTGCATGTATTGAGTGACCAAGCCTCTATTGGACTCTTCTCTTTGTGTGTACGTTCTTCAGGTATGGTCGGTCCAGCAGTGTTCCTGATTGCAACAGGTTATACGGGCTGCAACTATACCCTGGCTATTACTTTCCTGACGATCTCGTCTGCCCTGGGTGGACTGTCTGCCTCCGGCTTCAACATTAACCACCTGGACATTGCCCCCTCGTAAGACTTTACCATCCATCTGCAAGCTGTCTTATCTACTCTAATTAATGCCTTAATTCCTTGACCACTCTACCCGTTGTGCATGGATAATGGCTCATGGCACTTAATCCAGACTTTATGGGCCTTTATGCTCAAATGTTCAGTGTTGCAATTTCTATGACTGCACAACATTTAATAACAAACATGTTTCTTTCTAGATATGCTGGCATTCTGCTGGGTATCACCAACACTTTTGCCACCATTCCTGGCATGGTGGGTCCTGTCATTGCCAGAGCCCTAACAAAAAATGTAAGTACCAGGGTCTAATTTATCATAATACCGGTAAATTTATTTGAGTTATTTACTTTGGTAAAGCCATATACAGAGTGTACATTTTGTATACAAAGTGTACCTTTGTATATGGCAGTAAACCTTTAACAGCTTATTTTTGCTTACGCAAGCCAAAGTTTCCTACTACACACAGCACCTCATATGCTCGTGTTGTCTTGTCATCATTCTGCTTGCTCTGTTCTGTCCTGAGTACACATGGTTTTGCATGCTGTTCTCTTCCATGTATTCTTATAGAGACTCTCAGATTAGAGCCATGCCACCACACAAGCATTTACTGCCTAAATAGCAGTGAAATAAAATATAATACAATTGAGTCAGTCATGGTGTCTATAAATCGTAGCCCTAGTGTCCAGATGGCAACTTCACCTTGACTTTCATTTCCTGTGTAATTGGTTTAGCATTGAAGGGAGGATTAGCCAATATACATTTGGCCACTAGAGGGTGTACTGTGTACATAATCTAGATGTTGGCACAATAAAAACTGCAACAAACAAGGGTGAAAATGTTTTAATATCCCCACAATGTACTGTTGTAAATACTAAATAAATATACTTGGACAAAACCAGAGTCAGCATCAAGTTATAATACTTCAGCAAACCAGAGTCAACATCAAGTTATAAGTGAACCCCTCAAGGGGAAACCAATTCTGGACGTAAGTCATCTTCTGCTCCCAATCAGATCATTCCCCAAAATGGTATGTCTGGGTTTGGCAGTGGTTCCTAGACGCTAGAAGCCCAAAAGACTTAATTTGATTAGTCTTAGTCCAGTGACTTAAACTAGTAATAACAACTGGCAATCTATGTGGTCGCTATGTGGTGTGCCGTGAGCTTTTGATCTTCTATTTTTCCTTAAAGTGCAAATAACATGAATTCCTAAATTTGTTTTTAATACTCAAGATACATATTGTATATGTCGCTCAAGCTTGTTACTAATGGTTTGAGCCTCAATCACTACTGATATATAACCAGTCCTTGTCATTTCTTTATGGACAGTTTAGCTGCAGTCATCATAATACTGGAGCTGGATAAAATCAGGCTTGTTTCTATTCCACAACAGCTAGGAAAGTCAACAATGGTGGACATTGCATACAAAATGGAAATGCAAATTTGGAACTGGAGACTGAAGGGGAGGAGGAAATACACTAAGTAGGGTGCATTGATGACACCATTATGAAGGCAAAATCAAACAAGCTGTTCCTGAGAGCAATTTACTTTAAAGCTCATATATGATATGAAAGACTGTTTGTTCAAACTAGATACTTTGTGGGGATAAAATAGAAAACACATGGGAGCACCAAAACACACAAAAAGATTAAATAGATGAATTTCATGTTATTTCCCCTTTAAAAGTTTATTTTATTTGTGTTTAATGTGTTTGATTCTGTTCTAGAACACTATTGCGGAGTGGCAGATGGTGTTCTACATCTCTGCTGGGATCAACATGGTGGGAGCGACTTTCTACACCCTGTTTGGTAAAGGCACAGTACAACCCTGGGCAGTTCCCAGATCCTACACTGACGGACTCCTAGTTGAGTCTCAGTGAATCAAGTCCCGGACAGTCACCTGTTAACAGAAGAGAGAGTGTTGGAGATTCTGCCACATTGTGGCTGCTTTGCACACAAACACTAATGGGAAGATGTCGCCTTATAAAATAAGCCTCTTAAACTGATTTTAAAGTTCTCTTTTTTTATTTTATTCTGGTAAGTGGACCATTTGCATTGTATTTACTGGTTATAAGGCCAAGTTTAAATATGTTTTTTTTTTGTTTTGTTTAGTTTTTTTTTTTTAACATTTTGTGTACATTTTTATGTTTTGACGTATTCATCTTTTAAGGATTTGTTTACAGGGCTTGCACTTTCTCTTTGTCAAAACAGATAACTAGTAGTGGCCCCCAAGCCTTTTTTTGGATGGGGGCTCTATTATGTTTGTTTTTCTGTCCTACAAAGAAGTTAATTGCATTCACTTTGCCTCCTTGTCATTTTAATCAGGGATTTATTATACTCGGGACACTGTTTGAATGCTATTACCATCCTAGTAGGATCGAACCCCAGTGTTTAATTTTGCAGTACTAGTTCTCAACCAACTGTATTCATTGTCTATCTAAATCATGGATTCTGCAGTAGTTCTATATCATGGTAGAATAGAGAAGCACCGTGGCTACATTTATATAAATGTACCTTTGGCCTATAGAATCTTATCAAACAAATCAAATATGAATTATGGCTTAGTAATAAAAACACAACAGCCAGGTTTGGATTTGGTTATAAACATGTTTGGTTGAAGATTTCATAAACGAGAACCACAAGGAAATGTGAAGTAAACAATATGTGAAAAAAACGTTACTAGGCCTCTATCTGCCAATAACAAATATCATCCACATCTTAATTTATTTTACACTGCCCTTGTGCCTTATACAGTAGCCTATATTTCAGTAGTCTAGCAGGGTCAAATAATTCAGGACAAGGCCTATACAGTATATCACATCTAGAAAATTACATTAGGCCTACACATTGCAAAAGTGAAATGCCATTAAAGGTTACTGATTTTAATTCTTTATATAATCTAATGTGTGTAGTGTATGCTTTAGCTAACTGTGCATTTGTGACATTAAGGGGAATGCTTAAGCTATACACTGTATGCCATATTCACGAATATTTTTTTGTCCTCTGGCAACATTCCAGAAAAAAAATCTGCTTTGTATTATGTGAAGGCATTAACTAAATCCAAATATGATCTAAGCAAAATGTGTGTTTATTATTTACTGTTAGGCCAAATGTCAATCATTATTAACATTAACGTTCTCACTCATTGTACAGTATATGCATAACTGACTAACTTTTAATGCAATTATGCTTTGATGACCATCCCCATACATCCCATAATCCTGTCTACTGTACACAGTACCATCTTTCTAGTGCAGTGTCAGTCAGTTATTGCGATGAGATGTACATACTGGCATTGGCTCAAATCACATGACATCAGGAGACAGATCAAGGAACAATCATGCCATGCCACACTGGATTTGTTATAAAGAATAAGTGCAGCATGTCTACAATTGGCTTGGTTAATTGGATATATCCTCCGCAGGGGTGTAGTGGAGGGGGGACACAGCATCACCCACTTCTCTCACATCTAAAATATTTTTGGCAAAAATATGAATTTTGACTTGTCATTTACTTTTATGGATACAATTAATTAAGCATTGTAACCTGTTTCTAAATAGGCTGTAAATGTATAGTGTTTGGCAAGTGTACGCAAATGTCTTATGGTGCGTCCCCCACTTCTAAAAGTCCCACTACAACACTGCACAGTCCCACTACATCATCTTTCCCTTCCTACAGCAGTTTACAGAAAATACATGGTCTAGCCTATTTGGCCTATTGGCTTGATGGTGATGAATTGTGATTAATCTTATATTAATCATTTTACACCCCATATATGGCTGGTTTGACTCTTGTTTGACTGTTTCAAGATTTGAAACTTTTTGGCGCACCTGATAGAGATGCTGTAGTGTAGTTGCTCGGGTTTACGCGCACAGCGTACATTACGTAACAACTCCCGCCTGTCCTGTGAGGCTAGCCTTCCAGAGCCATCTAGTAGAAGAGATGCGACATTAAGGCGTCAGAAACTGAGCGCTTCAGCCTGAAGAGAGACTACCTGGAATTGGAAATACCGGTACATTGGTTTCAGCGACGGCGCAAATAAGAGGTATTTATGGGGAGCACTTTGGAACATCCCAATGTTTTATTGTATTGTACAGTGGCAACTAAATAATCTAGCGTTCATATTGTATAAAACAAGGCCTGTTGCCTAGGAGCATTCACGTCATTTCTGCTTACTTCCCGCCCAGGACTTGTCCCATTTTCGTCCCCATTCTCAATAGAAGTCTACGTAGAGGGGCCGCCATTGGACTGGCTCCCATGAAGTGAACGGAGTTTGCGTAACTCTGCCTATACTTTGAGGCTCTGTGGCATTCTAAACGGATCAGTCTCCAGATTCAGGTCCTGCTGCACCGTGACCGAACCTGACACCGACCGACGCGTACAGGTATAGTCCTAGCGCCCATGCAATACTTTGTTTTAATAGCGAATTTGTATTGGATAAATAAACATTATTTAACGAACCAAATAACAAGTTTGCGTTTTGCGTCTGGACGGGTGCATAGAGTATTATTTTAGATGATGCTGAAAGAGCGGGCAAGAGACGGGTAATACGCATCTAGGTTTCAGTAAGCGGGCAGATGAGAGGGAATATGGCGGCGACAGTATTGGGGTTAAGAGCCAGACGTTCAAGGCAAGCTATCTAAATAACACAATTGCACGGTGGTATGTGGTTATTATGTCGGTTTATCACCGGCTTTTCAAAAATAGTCACCGGCAGAGAGCAGACAAAAAAAAAATGGAACGAAAATGGTAATTCAGTGCGTCGAAGTGAAACACCCTGGCTGCTGGCAGGTGGTAATAAGTAGTAAGGTTACCTTACCAACCATACACACATGGCCGGATTTAGCCAGCCCTACTAGGGTGGGCTGGAGGAATGGCAGGGTGGGCAACTACAAAGTTTTTTCCTATGAAGCAGGGGTTTTCCATCTTTTTGACTCCATGGCCCACTATTTACTCGGCATTTGAGCCACGGACCACAATTTGATCACATTCTAGCCCCACAGACCCCAAAACTAAAGATTTCTTCAGCTTTTGTCCACAATTCCAGGCTGGATTTGGGGAAACAAAACAGGCAAACACAGAGATCAAAATGACTATTAATCTTCTACATTCACATGATGACTATTTTTTAACTCTTGAGAGTTAAAAGAGTTACATCTGGTTAACAAACTGTCCACCATTCAGCTGGGAACCACCTGGACCTCTCTCAACCGTGCACTGGTGGTCCCCGGAGCAGGGATAAAAACCACTACCTTTCATTGGGTGGGCAGGATTCACAATTTGGTGGGCCTTGCCCACCCCTGCCCCCCTCTAGATCCAGCCCTGCATACACACCTGAGCCGGTCTAGCGAGGGATTCGCACGCCAATTGGATTATACTGACCTACCATAATAGCCTAATTACAATCACATCGATATGACAACATCTATATTAATACCTATACGAAATGTGGAAAATGTAGGCCTACTGCAATTGCCATTTACGTGTGTGTGTGTGTGTGTGTGTGTGTGTGTGTGTGTGTGTGTGTGTGTGTGTGTGTGTGTGTGTGTGTGTGTGTGTGTGTGTGTGTTGTCCGACGAGAGGTAACAGGCCAATGTTGATCAATATAACAATTCCTCTAAGTAATTCACATGTTCTCTAAGGGTAGGTTTGGTTATACCAACTCTCCATCGTGTAAGCCTATACTTGCAACCTTCTGAGGGACCACTGGTGATCTCCAGGCCACTGGTTGAAAACCAATGGACTATAAATAATGCATTCTAATAGTCCCCATAGCAACTATATGCAGGGATCCCATAATATGTAATTTTACGTACCTTGGAATAACTAAACATACATAAGCTACAACATAACCTGTGTGTTCAATTTTCTGCAGTGACTAGATTCATAGAAATGGCTGCCACACACAGTGCCATAATAATGTCCTTGGACATCAAGCTAATTGCAAAAAGCAAAATCAGTGTGTGTTCAGGAGTACAGCAGGACAGTTGGCTAGATCTTGTTTGCTTGTTTCTGGGAAAGAAAACAGAAGGCTGTGGATAGAAGACCATTCTGTTTTTGGCACAGTTGCTTTGTGGAAAGCTGGGTGAATTATAGCCCTGAAACATCATGCGATACATAGCTAGGTGAATTATAATAATAATAATACACTGACTACATTATAGCAATTTAGCTGGTGCTGTATTTAGAGGACATTAAAATGGGAGAGCCTTTTAATTCTTAAACATGCTTCATGGTTAAGTGAGTTTTGAAAAGTAGGGCTGCAACGATGAATCGTAATGAACTCATTACTAATCTGCAGCTAATCAAAAGTATTTTTGTTAGTTAGAACATGTCTAAAAATACATATTCTAAGGTGTTTGTTTTTCTGAGAGCATACAAATTAAACCTAACAGGTTAATTTGGTTCCACTTGTGCCTAAAAGAAAGATCACTCACATAGTGAAACACAACTTGATGATGTCAGTTGAGTTCCAACATGTTAATGATTTTTTTTTTCCAGGCCTCCTTTTGTAGAAACACAAAACGGGTGGACCTTTTATTATTTTCCCGTATATTAATGACATAGTAAAACATTGAAAATGGATGGAATTCCCCTTTACTGCTATGTTATTCAAGGAGTGTAGAGATGCCAAATGGACTGAACTGCAGCCTTTACGTTAAACACAGTCTAATCTCTGTAGTATGTAGGGCACTTCCAAGTCAGATTCCTTAGTCAGTATGTTCTGTTCATAAACATCTGAGACAACAGCTCCTCATCCCCATAGGAATACCTCCTGGCATCGTATTGCCATGTTTCCAGGGACCTTTCCATAGTTCGCTGAGCCAATCTCTTTGGGGCAATTAGCAGTGGGACATCACCTGCAGCAATGATGCCATCAGTGTCCTTGTTAGTCAGGCTACAACACTTACTGGTATCTATGTATGTGTAAATTACAGAAAGCAATAAGTCAAATGCTGAACCATTTTTGCCTGACAAATGTTTGATGAGGGTGTTTACTATAACACCTTAATCCGGCCACCAGACAAAACCGAGGTTATTTTTGCATTTTCGGCTTGTGGAATTTGAATTCCAACAGCCATGCCTAAGTAAACGCCCCTTGTCCCAAAAAACATTTATATCCTAACAAGTCTTTTTTTTTGCTATTCCCATTGTCTGGTTGTATTACTGTAATGCTCTGCTCAACCAGTCGACCTAAATAGATTATCTAACCCCAATGTTAAAATGCTCTACCAATCAATCTGGATTGATACTTTTTTGTCACTTAAACTAGTTTTCACTTTCAAGAGATTACACCAACTGTTCAGGTTTAGGAGTCTTTATTGCACAAGTAAGATGTCGGTGTAAAGATGAAGGAGGGGGAGACTCAGGCTAGAGGCGTAGTCTTGGGAGCCTGATGACCACCGTGCTCTACCCGCCTGGCGCCTGACTATCAGGAAGTCCAGTAGTACTAGGGTTACACCCGGAACAAATTAGTAACAAGCTGAAATTTTCAGGATATGTTCAGAATACTTTTAGGAATGACATACTAAAAGTCCCTGTGAATCCCCCTTGTGCTTTCTGAGATATTCAAGATGGCGTCCAAAATGGCTATTAGATATAATGGGGGGTGAAAAGGCCATATTGAAATCCAATATGGCGGCCACAATATTAGTATATTAGTGCTAATAGGTGATAAGAAGGCCATATTGGGCGGCCATATTGGATTTCATGGAAAGTTGCAATACAAAAAAATGTTTATTTATATAATTGATCAACCTGTGAAGTTTTGTAGAAATATTTTCCCTTTTCACCCCCCATTACCTGTATATCTAATAGCCATTTTGGATGCCATCTCAGAGAGCACAAGGGGGATTCACAGGGACTTTTAGTATGTCATTCCTAAAGGTATTCTGAACATATCCTGAAAATTTCAGTTATTGGACTCAGGCGAGAGAAATACGTGTTAGCAGGCAAAGGCTGAGAAGGGGCTTGGTTGGGGAGGAGGGGGGGAAGTTCGACAGTGTGAAGCAGTATCAAACAGGCAAGAGATGGGATGATAGGCGTATTCATACTGTGGGGAATGTTAGGTGATTGGCTGTGAGACTAGGGACACAGGTGAAAGGTTGGGCAGTGGGTGGTCTCGGCTCTCAAAGCTTCTTTGAACACAACATCTTTTAGTTCCACAGGATGTGGTCTACCCCTTACACGTGGAATCAAACGGCTCAAACACCTGTCTGTCTGTGCCATTTTCTATATTATTAATCAAGCTACACACTACTAGTGCGTGCTATGCGGTACTAACTGCAAATTTACATTATTCTATGTTGGCAGATTGTCACATCGCTGTAACCAACCCTAGCCACCATGGGAAAGGAAAAGCTCCACATCAACATTGTGGTGATTGGTCATGTTGACTCTGGCAAGTCGACCACCACTGGTCACCTGATCTACAAATGTGGTGGCATCGACAAGAGGACTATCGAAAAATTTGAGAAGGAAGCTGCCGAGGTGAGAGATTATTAATAGTAGAATGTAGTCAGAGATCATTTATTCATTTAGTAGATCATTTAGTATAGCTCTATTGAACCAAGTGTCACAACACCTGTGTGTGAGTTGCATGTGTCTCTGCTCATCCATAACAGAGATAGATATAGATGTTGTATCAGAGGTTTACATGTTAAAGTATTTATTTAGCAGCTGGGCAGCTTTATCAATGTAATGTTTAATTGGTCTTTTATAACTAACACATTTTTAGATTATTTTTTGACTCAAATTAAAGACCATGAATTCATGAACTGAAATAGTGTTCTATGTGATCTAGAGCACTCAATGGTATATAATATTTTGTTTTCCCTTAGATGGGGAAGGGCTCATTCAAGTATGCTTGGGTTCTGGACAAGCTGAAGGCAGAGAGGGAACGTGGTATTACCATCGATATCTCTCTGTGGAAGTTTGAAACCAGTAAGTACTATGTGACCATCATCGACGCCCCGGGCCACAGGGACTTCATCAAAAACATGATCACTGGGACCTCTCAGGTGTGTAACGTGAGGCTGGTCACCCATTTTGTCCACACTACACTATGGTATAGTCACCGCAGCGTCCCTGTTCTCTTGTGTATCCAAGATCTACTCCACAGCACTCATTGGGCACTTTGATTGCATTTCAGGACTGCTTGTTACTAAAATGCATCACTTTGGAACTACTATAACTGCACACGCTCTATCTCAAGATGAGAGCTTATTATTTTGATGATAATAATAATCCTGATACTTTTGCCCAAAGTAACAATATTGTTGTGTGTCTACAACAGTCTGTAATTCAGTGAACTTGAAGTAATTTCTTTATTGACTTTAAAACTGCTCCAAGCAGACACTGGTGTTGGCACTTTAAAGGATCTTAAAAATGTTCATATTGTGGTTATTTTAGAAATACTTCATGTTTTACTCAAGGCCAGCACCCATCACAAGTTGACAATATTTGTTAATGTAGTCCAACCTTATTAAATGCATTTGCTAATAGTTTTTAACAGCACATCCTCACCTTCATTCCTCACATCCCGTAGTTGCTGGATGAATCACCTTACTAGTCACAACGGGCGTTGTCCCGCCTGAGTAAAAGGTCATCTATTACTAAATGGGCCCTTCTCAAAACGTAGTCACTGTCCAATGCCAGTCCAAGTAGTTTAGCACCTGTTGCTATGCAGGTCAAGCTTTCCTGGTCAAGCTTTCCTCTTCTAACGTGCCTAATGGACAAAGCCGGAGAGAGGAGGGACTTCTGAGTGAAGGGCTCATCATTTATGTGTTAAGGCAGTTTGAGACAACAACCTGATGAGATTTAGCCTCTCGGACCCCAAACTAAAGACTATTTAGTTGTTGTTGGACATGATTTTCCCCACAATTCCATGCTGTATTGATGTGGTACTATAGGACGAGACAACTAGACAAAGACGGTGCATTCTCTAACCTTGTATCCTCACCATCTATTCTGCCTGCAGGCAGACTGTGCCGTGCTGATAGTGGCGGCTGGTGTGGGAGAGTTTGAGGCGGGCATCTCCAAGAACGGGCAGACCCGCGAGCATGCCCTTCTGGCTTACACCCTTGGCGTGAAACAGCTCATCGTGGGCATCAACAAAATGGACTCCACCGAGCCCAATTACAGCCAGAAGCGGTACGAGGAGATTGTGAAGGAAGTGAGCACCTACATCAAGAAGATCGGCTACAACCCCGAAACCGTGGCATTCGTGCCCATCTCCGGCTGGAACGGAGACAACATGCTTGAGGCCAGCCCCAATGTAAGCAGAATTCAAAATGTAGCCTCAAATAAGGTAGATTCAAATGGTACAATTCATGTAGGTTTGAAATTGAGTGCTATTTGTGTGAAAGCATTGTGGAATTACCGGTACATTAAGTTAATGATTACCGGTAAATCTGTTTTAAACCAAAGGACTTTTAAGACATTTGAACAAAATTCTAAGAGCTACCGCCTATCGATGAAAAAGCATTCAAGAAAACTACTTTACTATAAGTAAAGTAAGTTAGTATAAGTACTTTGCTATAGTTTACTATAAGTAAAAGTAAAAAAAAAGTATAATGTTTGCCTAAAATATCTGCAGCCTTATGTCATAATAATACATTAATACCATAATACAAAGCATACTGTATACTGTATGGATTTTTTTTTTTACATGGAGATGGCGTTTTAGATGGATAGTCCTTTAGCTACAGGTGTTATATTATCCTCCTGTTCTTCCAGATGACTTGGTTCAAAGGGTGGAAGATCACAAGGAAGGATGGTAACGCCTCTGGGACCACGCTGTTGGAGGCTCTGGATGCCATCCAACCCCCAAGCCGTCCTACAGACAAACCTCTCCGCCTGCCACTGCAGGACGTCTATAAGATCGGAGGCAAGTTGAAACAAAGCAGGGTGTCCACAGTAGTTGAAGTGCCTAGTGTGACATTGATTATTTTAATGTTCCCCTGGGACTGCGAACTAGATGTCAGTGTCAGTGCCAAATAGACATAACAAATATACTGTATGCCATGAGGGTGACCATGTACTGCAAGTTCACACATGATCAAATTTAACTTACACAGAACTAGTACACACACACACACACACACACACACACACACACACACACACACACACACACACACACACACACACACACACACACACACACACACACACACCTCATATAAATGGTTTCAAACAAATATATTCAGTTCACCATAATTCACCAAAAGCATTCATTCACTGAATGTGCTGCACAGCACTGGTGGTTGACATGTCAAAGCTGGATCAGTAGAGCTATTCCTATGGTGATATCATGTACAAAAAAGAGAAATCGTTTGGTAATTAAAAACGTTACTGGTTCGCCCCATCCACTGTATATGTTGCGAAGTGTCCCTGAGCAAGACACTTAACCAGCTCCTCCGCAAGTGCTGTATGAATGGCACTTTAGCTCTTCTCCTAATAGTTAGATATAGAAATGTATAGATTTTTGAGTCGCTGTCTAGGATAGTCGGTAGACCGATAGAGCCTAATGCTATGATGGCACTATTTGGGGTCTCTTCCCCTGAACTATTGCTCTCTTCTATGGAGGTGTCCTTTATTGCCTTTGTGACCCTATTAGCCAGACGTCTAATTCTACTTAGGTGGAAGTCGCCCACCCCTCCATCACACACTTCATGGATTAAAGACATCCTTCACTATGTTAAATTGGAAAGAATCAGATGTTTGCTTGGCGGCTCCCTGAAAAAGTTCAATAGAATTTGGGATCCTTTCTTTAGGTATTTTGATGAGCTCAGACTCCCCGATATTTCAGACTGATTACAGTCATTTATAGTTCGGTGGCGGATCAGATGGTGGATCGACTAGCATCATAATACTTCAATAGTTTGGTGAATATATATTTATATCTTTTTTATTTTATTTATTTTTTTATTTTTTTATTTCCTTTTTTTTCCCCTTTTTTTTCCTTTATTTATTTTTTTTTGGTGAAAGTGCATCAAATTCTTTGTTCATACAGTTTCCTGTTTGCTTTCACTGTTTTACTTTTTGTTTTGTAAAATTAAAATTCAATAAATAGATGTGTTTAAAAAAAAAAAAAAAAAGATATAGAAATGTATGATGGTCAATCTTATGTGCAAATATGATGACAAATAATACTTCTGGACCGAGAGATGGAGATCACAAAATCATTGACGACTAAAATATTCAGGATATGCAGAACAACATTGACTGCAGTTACTCATTTTCGGTCTTCCACTCCCCTCCATTCTCATGCTCTCAGGTATCGGAACAGTGCCTGTGGGTCGTGTGGAGACCGGCCTCCTGAAGCCTGGTATGGTGGTCACCTTTGCCCCTGTCAATGTGACCACTGAGGTCAAGTCTGTGGAGATGCACCATGAAGCGCTGAGCGAGGCCATGCCCGGCGACAATGTTGGCTTCAACGTTAAGAACGTGTCTGTCAAAGACATTCGCCGAGGCAATGTTGCTGGTGATAGCAAGAATGATCCACCTCAGGAGGCTGCAAACTTTACCGCTCAGGTAGTTGGTTACCAGAAAGGAGCTATTGTTATCTGTATTCTAGATCTAAAGTAGACTAGAACTATTTAACCCTTGGTAATTGTGGGGTAGACACAAGATTTTTGCTACTACGGCGGCAGTGGCTGTTTGTTCCCACACAATTCCTAAGCAGCCCCAAACTGCAACCAACCAGGATACAGCAGTAAAGTACAAACATGAGGTTCGCCATAAGGGGGCAGAAAGAGCCAGGGTAAGGAAACCCCTTAGATTAATCTACATCCTGCAAGCACTACAGCTGTATGCAACTGATACTATAATAGCACAGTTTCATTATAAAATACACAATTATAATTGTTTATGAATCAAATAATACTAAAACTAAAGTAAACTGCACAGATTGTCAGTCCCCCTCCAAATTCCAACTGAGGCTCAGCCTGGCTGTCTGTAGTCACTGTCCCTTGTCCAATCGACTCTGGATGAGCTGAAGCTCCATATGTAGCATTGGTTGCCTAGCAAAAAGCCCTGTGATGGTCTGCAGTCTGAAGTTTGTTTGCTTGTCCACGGCTGTGGATAGAAACTGAGGAGGAGGAAACATCGATGGTGGTGGAAAGGTGGGCGTTTCTCCCTGGGGGTGCTCTGGCGAACACTGCCTCTACCCAATATACCCATTGATCCATTATGCAACATATCCCCATATCAAGTTTGTCATGTCAATATTATAATGAACTATCTAGGTTCCCTAGGTTTTAATTGAAATCATTCATGGGCTATGCCTGGGCTTCAACCCACTCAGGTTGTTCCCAGGAAGGGGGAGCTAAAACCCTTAACAACCCAAATGATGCACCTAAAGCTGAAAACATTTTTTGGACTGACAGAGTTTTCTCTGGGGCAGAGCTTTTTGCATGGAAATGTATTATTTTCCACTTACCTGGTACTTAACTTATCCATTCCTCCTCTTGCTCCCTAGGTGATCATCCTGAATCACCCAGGCCAGATCAGTGCAGGTTATGCCCCGGTGCTGGACTGCCACACTGCACACATTGCGTGCAAGTTTGCTGAGCTCAAGGAGAAGATCGACCGCCGCTCTGGCAAAAAGTTGGAGGACAACCCTAAAGCGCTCAAGTCAGGAGACGCTGCAATCGTGGACATGGTCCCTGGCAAGCCCATGTGTGTGGAGAGCTTCTCTGAGTATCCTCCACTTGGTATGAAAATTGGTTATTTGTATGCAATCTCATCAATCTCGTCTTTTTTCCATTTTGTATTTTTGCATGTATTTTTCTTTATATTTTGTTCATTAATAGTTATTATGCCTTGATGAAACCAAATAAACATCCTGAAAATGGCAACAAGATGTGGCATCAAGTACTACGATACAGGCTTGAAGATGGTCTATTTTTGAAAAAATCGTGAAAATGTGGCACAAATTTAGAATATATATTCTTTCAGAACATTTTTATCTGAACTCTTCACTTCTGGAGAGTCCCTGGAACCACATATTTTCAGATGGAAGTTGGTGGACAGATGCATATAACTTTTAGGTTCCTTGACATGAGATTGTTTGTGGAAAAAAAGTGATATTGAAACAGTTTTCCAAAGAACTAGGAAATTATTGAATTGCCTGGCTCCAGCCCTGAATCACCACCTTAAATTATTTTCCCTGGGGATTCAGGTCTGGTGACACGGTCTGTGGGGCCGTTAGTATTAGTTAAAAATCCGACTACAGCAGCTGATTGGCCAACAGCCCTGTCACTCAACAGTGTCAAACAACAAGCATGTGGTGAATCACACAGCGTTTATTTGGTTAACAACTAGCACATTAGCCACATGAATGACCACAACAGTGTCTGCTTTCCAAATATTCTCATTGGTTGGTATGAACCAATCTGCCGCTTTGACTCCCAACCCATAAACTGCAGGCGTGGGGAGGGCTTTCAGACTGAATAATGAAGTGAAACTAAATGATAATTCAGACTGAGTGTCAGGCAACTAATTCAAAATATATTTTGTATATTGTGGTCTCCGATCCTAACTGGATTAAGAGCCTGCCCTGAAATAGTCAAACCTTCATTCTGTCTCTCTCTTCATCCTCTGTGCAGGTCGTTTTGCGGTGCGTGACATGCGTCAGACTGTGGCGGTCGGCGTCATCAAGGCCGTCGAGAAGAAGGTGGCCACTACAGGCAAAATCACCAAATCCGCCCAGAAGGCCCAGAAGAACAAATGAATGTTGTGCTCCACTGCCGATCCCAGGGTCCCCCGGGGCACGGCTTTGCACACCCAAACCCATCCCACAATTGGCTGCTTCAACTGGATAACTAGAGACTGGTTGATCATTACAATGCATCGCAAAAGCATCAGGAGGAAAGAAAACCACATAGGTTTCCTAGTCCCAACCCCTTCCCTGTCCATCCAAGCCTATTTGGGTTGTTAGATGACCATTTTATACAATGTAGTAGCACATTGATGGTTTTAACTGTGTGTTCTTGGCTGGATTTAATGGCCATACCCATCTGTGTAAGATGTTGTACAATCATTGAGAGGTATGGTAGTGTTCATCATCTTCTCTCCTTTACCGGTCAACATATTATTTGCTGTCCTGCTTTTAGTGTTTGTTTGCAAATACCAGCTGCTCTATATGTGGCTATGGTAACCAAAAAAAAACTACAAAAACAAGTTTGAAGTTAAAATGTTGAGTACGTTGTACAAGTTAAGTTTGTAAGTTACATACATATTTTTGTGTTCAAGCTTTAACAAAGATCTAGAAGAAACCTTCCAAAATGTTCATCATGAGTTGGGCATTTTCCAAGCACTTTGATTGGCATTCTGCTAACCTTGTAAGGCACTGGAATGCTTTAATTGGAATAATCAGTATCACTACAGTATATACAGTAGTGGTACAAATTTAGTGATGGTGTTTAAGCTTTAAAAAAAGTTTTTCCCCCTTCCCTGGGCACATCGTGTGGCCCTTATGTTTAACTGTTTAAGCACTTTGACCTGCTAATCTCGCACATGCACTGGAATATTTTCATAATTCATAAAGTTACTGTATTGCACCTTATTAGGTAGGATGGTGTGAAACACTTTGCAACATTAAAACATGTTTCAACCAAACTTTTTATGTGTGCTGAAAATCCTGCTTCTCTTGCTTGCATTTCAATAGGTCATGATGACAAAACAGAACCAGTTTGCAGCGGCCGATGACAGATGATGTTTCCGGAAGTGCAGTATTTGTCTATAGCCTGGAACCCGGCGAGTACTGCAAAATTTCATCATGCTTTATGTAGCACGTGATACAGTATGTCTAAGTAGATATGCTAGTTTTCATAAAGCTGAATTCGCTCAGTTCTGCAAGAAACACTCATTGATACACTAAAGAATGTATCGTTCCGAGATTGGCCGTCCTGACCCCTGATTGCTGAGAGTTTTGTACATTAGCAAAGGTTTATTTGAAACTGATACTGGCGTAGGTCCATGGTAAGGTCGGCAGTGTTCCGCTGGTACAGGCAGTAGGCCTACTGCAGCAGATTGTGATTGTTACAGGAATTTGCAGCCTTTTTTTGTAACTGCAGCGGATTGCTATGGCATGTAAGGTATCAGGTAGGGTCGCACCCAAACTCGCAACTTGAAGATTGTGATGATTGCAACTTGCTTTATTCATGACGTATAACTGCAGGGAATAAAGCATACAGTACGTACCATCACTACAATGCACCATGAATCAGACAAATAGAAACAACAAACTCATATCCATCAAACCTCTATCAGCATAACTGTTCCCATAACACATTTTAAAAAACACTGCCTAGAGACCTAGAGTATAATAAAGTAAAAAAAAAAGCTCTGTAAACTAAAGTAAAAAAAAGGCCTGCCGTGCACAGGTCTCCACCAGGTTAATGTGTTTTTACAAAGATCGGCCTTGTGGTGGCGCTATAACAGGCCGTACTAGAAAATGTGGGGCAGAGGTTTGGCATCGACAGATTTTACTGTGCACAGACAGACACACGGACAGATGCACACACAAATGGACGGAGTGCAAAATATACTCTTCACCATACCTTCGGCCTGGCGGAGACAACTACTACCTAGCCTCAGTTTCCAGGCTTACCTCATCTGCGCTGCCTGGGCATATTTCTCCGGATGCGGTATTTTCCTGACCAATCTCAGCACTTGTTTCATTTGTGGAATATAAACTGATTTGCTATAGGGTTTCTAGCCTCAAGGTCATTCCCTTAGCCTTAGGTGTGCTCCAGTGCCCGATGCTGATCTTCAAGGTGAGTGTCACGACACACAAACACAAATTCCACTGAATTCTGATCTCAGTTCTGGTACTTTTCAGACCACTCGTGAGCATAGGGGCTTAGGGGCCTGTTCTGTGTGAAACACTTTGTCCTGGTTTGGTATGGCATGCAAGGCATTTTTATTGATGTATGATTCTAGTATGTGAATACCAAACAAATGTGACAAGGCAGGCATTAATGTCGATGCAGGGGCTGTAAATAGTTCAGTTGTATTGTGTTTCTGTAGATTATGGTGACCATCAACAATGAACTGAACTTTGTTTGTCATGCATGTCATGAGTGTTAGTTCGCTTCGCTACTGCACAAATAGGCCATGGCCTACTTGTGCGCAGGTTTGCACTCTACCGGATACTGATCTAGTTATACACTGTGACTCGTGTTTGATCAATGTTTGTTTTTTATTGTGCTTTTGTTTATATAATGCCTTTTGTTTATATAATGTGCATTACATTTACTTACTCACACCTTCACCCACTGATCGCAGAGGAAACACGGAGGGCCCTACCAACCTGCTTACTTATCAGGAACATTTTTTTGTTGTTAATTGACCCTCACTTAATCAATGGAGTGTGCAGACAGACTTAATTATTTGCCTAGAACTGACTGGTCCATGGTCCATTTGAGATTTATTGATCAATCCATATACAGCCAATCCTAATGTATATTTATTTATATATACAGTATATAGCAAGCCATTTTAATGTTAGTAGAATAGACTTGAAGTACAACATAGATCCTCACAACGCCTTCTAAAATGTTCCTGTATGAGACACACATTGGTCGTTCGTTACCAGCATGAAAGGTATAACAGCAGCAGGTCTAGATGGGTTACATTATCTGGTTTCAGAGGCCTCGTCCTTGTTTTTTGTGACAATGACTGGTTGGAAGACTACTCAAAGATGGAGGTCGATGTCCACTCCATTCCCCCATTGTACCAGAAGAACCAGCCAGCAGTGTTGTGAGAGCGGATGGAGAGCACGCTGGAGAGAGAGTCCCTGCTGATCCCCGACAAGGCTGAGCAGGAACAAGTCCAGGTCGTGACTGCTGCAGTCTTGGACAAGCAGGAAGAGACAGCGATATCAATAAGAAGCCAGATGCAGAGCGTGAATCGAGACTCAGACTCCTAAATTCCCCTAATTCCCCTCACTGTGCAAAGAGATTTAAATACTATTTTCCTCTATCCCTTCGTTATAACAATGAATATCATAATAAAACTGAGCTTGTGTCACTTAGGAGAGGAAGGAATCGTACACACCCCAGGGACGATCAGACATTAGCTTTGCATCATTTGCTGCTTATTGCACAACATGTTTCGCTGTGTACTGCAGGTTTCATCAGGTGCTTTGCATGGAAAGCATTCCATGCAAAGCACCTATCAATTCTCAACCTTGCCAGCCGCACACTAGGACTATGGACCACTGACTGAACTACCGGTATATGGCTGTCAAATGTGGCTAATGTTTTGACCTTTTGCATTTGAGCTATTTCACAACGAAGTTCCTTGTTAACAGTATTGTTGATATGAGTTGGTGTTTTCTGGTTACTTTTTTTCTTCTAAAACTTTCAGAAAACCACTTGCTCATTTTAACTGTAAAATTGAGAGTAATCTTCATCAACAATGTGGTGTGTACACTCTGTTCACATGAAGTCTTTATTTTAATCTAATAAGCTAACCAACTATGTTGATTGAACGAGTGTCAAATGCCATGGAGCTTCTCTCTGAAATGTATTTAGCTGTCTCTCTCTGTATGCCTCTCTATTCCTTTCTCTTCTTGACCTTTCCCTCATTTTAGTTCTCTTCCTGATTTCTCTCACAATTAATTTCTCTCCCTTCCATCCCTCCTCTCTCTCTCTCTCTCTCTCTCTCTCTCTCTCTCTCTCTCTCCTCTCTCTCTCTCTCTCTCTCTCCCTCTCTCTCTCTTCTTCTTCCCAACATCTCCCTTTTGACTTTCTTTCTGACATTCATCTTTCCACTCCAGAGGACAAGGGGCCTTTTTGTGTGCAGGAGGAATCATAGGACTCACATGCTTTGGGGGAGAGAAAGCGAGGGATCACCCGCTGCCCAGGACGCAGGGCTGTTCAGAGGAGGACAGGAAAGGAACAAAGGCCGACAGACCCAACGAGTGGAAGAAGACAGTAGCAGTCTTGAGCAGGATAGGAACTTCAGGGCCCTTAACCACGCAGGTGTGAAGTTCATACAATGGACTATCAATCCATAAAGAATGGCCGAGCAGAACATGAGGCAGAGGACAAAGGCATGAAAGGAGAAATGAAGGATGCAACAGAAGGTAGGAAGATAAGTTAAATGAATATCAAACCCCTGTTAAGAAAAACAATATAGAAATAGCTGCCCAAATAGTTAGTATACAGCTCTGTGTGCTCATTGGAGAAGATACGGGGAAGATACAGAGACGATTGGAGTTGTACTTTTACAGTATGTTGAAATTTCTACCATTCATCCTTTACATACATCCTTTGTGATTCTTTGGACAGCATTTTGATGCTCTGTCACAGCCTGATATGAACTACTTTACTGATCCAAATTATGGGTGTCAATAATTAATAACAGATCACAGCGTATTGTAAAATGTATTTATCATGCACGTATGTTCTATAGACAGTAGCAACCGTTGTTGGGCACAATGCACCTTCTTCTGTATGACTTCTGTGTGATTGTGCTCTCATAGGACATTGTGGACCACTGTGTGCCATTGCAGCACCCTCTAAAATATGCATGATAATGTATGATAAGTAGGCATTTAAGATGACCTTCAGTGATGCTGCTACTGTAGTAGCTTGGACTTGGCATTTCACTACAGAAACCGAATCGTTGTACGTCTCACAAGTGTACAATTGTCCTATTGCACTTAAAGAAAGAAAAAAAACTTAGCTAGAACAAGGATTCCCTTGGTTAATCTTATAGTATTATAATGTTCTGTGACGTTTGTGAACAGGACAGCTCTGTTTCCATAAAATTGAGTCCAGAAAATCAAGGGTATGATCAGTGATGTCATTAGGCATTTAAGCCCTATACTGTAACTGACCCCCTGAGCTCTATACTAGGTCTGCTAATATTTGCCCTCAATAGCAAATGGCTTTGCGTTCATTTTGGTTAAAGAGGTGCTCTTGTGACAGTGAATGAGTGACTCAACAGTTGTTGACTGTTGTTTCTGCATTTGATGAATGACATGGCATATCCTGCCTGCAGCACTGTCTGTTACTGTGTATGACTGTGATCCTTTGTCTGCAAGATAACTTGAGAACCATCAGGGCAGATTGTCATGACATTTGGTGGGAAACATCATTAGCAGCTGCCCTGAAGAGATGATTATGTTGTGGGTTGAGACTTTAAACATGTATCTCAGTCATAATCGGGAGGCCTATAACAAGAGATGTTGGTCCATGCAGGGGTTTGCAGCACCCCCAGGTGTGTGCAAGGCCATATGTAAGTTTGGAGGTAGTCCAAAATATTAAATATGCATCACATACTGTATAACATCCTTTACTCCGCCGCTTACTCTGTGTTCTCAATAGGATATCGGTTCAACTTTAACATACAGTGCAATAAGATTTTGGGCATGTCATGGTCCAGAGTACGTCTCAAAAACAGCAAAAATAAGTTCACAAGTGAGCAGTGAGCATGGAGGCGTGCCCATCTTGGAAAGATTGTAATATCTTTACCTGGTCCTTTGTCCATGTCTTTTAGGGGTGGGCAAAAAATCGATATGCCAATATTTATTGTGATTCTTAATGCCATGTTACAGTATCAAATCGTCAGGTCCAAAATTGATTTTTGGGGTATTTATGCATTCATTAATTGTTCATGTCTAAAGACTGACGGTTATCTGGCTACATTGAAGTGTATGATTGAACTTTTCATGGTATATATTGTTTTAAATTGCTTCAAAATGTTGTAGTTGATTGAACTCTTCATGGTCCATATTGTTTAGAAATGTAGTCATTTGTGGGAAAATATCGCAATATATCGAATCACAACATATTCAATTTGGAACCCTAAATATCGATATTGTATCACAGGGGTTGACACTAACACTTGCCCGCTTGCCCGGGGCAAGTAAAAAAAAAATGGTGGGGCAAGTGAAGACTGCTACCTGGTTGCCCGATCGGGCAAGTGTGCAACATAGTGCACTATAACACAACACAAGATAAATTAGTCTTGAAGGCAGTCATTGCACTCTGCCTCTGTGTCTTTCACTGCTTTCTAGATATCCACAATTCCAGGCTGGATTTGGGAAACAAAACAGGCAAATTAACATACACATCAAAATGACCATTAATCTTCTACAGTGTAGACCTGGGCTAATTAAGATGATGAATTTTAACTCTTGAGAGCAGCAGGGGCGAAATCCAAAAGCGACCTCGCCCGCGGGCGCCCGTTTTCAAAAGCGGGCGCCCGCTTTCACAAAAACGGGCGCCCGGTTTCACAAAAACGGGCGCCCGTTTTCAAAAGCGGGCGCCCGTTTTCACAAACGGGCGCCCTTTTCAAAAGGTTATGGTTAGGGTTAGGTTAGGTTTAGGCATAGGTTTACTGAGGTTAAAGGGGTACTTCACCCAAAAAAAAACTTTTGGTCATTTTATGGTCTACTCAGCCTCATGTGAACACACCAGACAGTTTATAAGTTACTCCTTTCAGTATTTAGATATTTGATGTTCATTAGTCTGCCATTAGTCTGCCAGACCCAAACCCATTATAACTTAAAACTCCATTTTAACCATGACAGATTATTCGAAAACAACCCATCTTTTTTCTGGTGACTGATATTGTCCTCCTAATACGTGAGAGGGCTGTGGAATTTCATTTACAGTTTTTATTTATTTTTAAAATATTGTTTTATTCATTTGGGTGGGCATTCCCAAATATGGAGGGGGCTACATTTTACAAAACAATATTTTAAAAATAAATGAAAACTGTAGATGCAATTCCACTGCCCTCTCACGTATTAGGAGGACAATATAAGTCACCAGAAAAAAGATGGGTTGTTTTCGAATAATCTGTCATAGTTAAAATGGAGTTTTAAGTTATAATGGGTTTGGGTCTGGCAGACTAATGGCAGACTAATGAACATCAAATATCTAAATACTGAAAGGAGTAACTTATAAACTGTCTGGTGTGTTCACATGAGGCTGAGTAGACCATAAAATGACCAAAAGTTTTTTTTTGGGTGAAGTACCCCTTTAAGTTTGTGGAAAAAGACTTCAATGTTTTGTCTCTTACAACATTATGTAGGAGTACAATACAGAGAATGTTTGCATTCGCCATCTTTGTTGAAGGAGTCTCTCTAGGTCTGAGATAAATAATCTTAGTTATCTTTCATAGGGGCTTTTGAAAACGGGCGCCCGTTTTTGTGAAACGGGAGCCCTCGCCGCGGGCGAGGGCTCAAATGGATTTCGCTGGCTCTCCTTGAGAGCGTAAAAATGAAACCAAATGGACCCACAAGGGTCCATTTGGTTCCATTTTTACGTTCTCAAGAGTTACATCTGGTTAACCAACTTAACTGGGGACCACCTGGAACCTGGGGGGCAAGTGACCATGACCTGAGGGCAAGTAGAAGCTGACTTGCACTTGCCCGATGGGCAAGTGCCTCGGAGACCTTAGTGTCAACCCTTGTATCATATTGTGAGGTAAGTGAATCGTCCCACCCATAATATCTTTCCCGCTCAGTATAATTTGAACATCCTTCCAGCACCACGTGGGAGTTATCAGTGGTGTTTTAATATGGTGCCCATGCCTTTGAAGCACTAAAGCCCTATATAAATTTAAAATTACTTAGTGTTAGTAGACCAGGTTCCTCTATGGTTCTATATCAAATCATCATACCAATCTACAAGCTCACAGCATGGTTAGTGGTTAACAATCTATAATTGTATACATACCTCCACTGTTGCAACTTTCAAAGTGCATTTGTGTCTTCTAGACCAAGATAAGCTGATAGATGAGACCAACCTGGAAATTATTCAGGTAAGAGTCTGTCTGTCTGTCTGTCTGTCTGTCTGTCTGTCTGTCTGTCTGTCTGTCTGCCTGTCTGTCTGTCTGCCTGCCTGCCTGCCTGCCTGCCTGCCTGCCTGCCTGCCTGCTATAGGTCAAAGCCCAAATCACACACAACAGCCAGAAAGGTTTTTCGGTAAATATGTTGATGGTTCCACATTAATGTACAGTACTGAAACACATTAAATGATGATAGCCGTGAAATTACACTAATTTAGTCCTCTGTGAAAAATACACAGACATACTCCAACAAACAAGATTTATTTCGTTTGGAATTCAGACTGATTGTTAATGTTCCGCATTTCCACTTTGCATAGTAAAAACAAACGTAGCGAATTGGTCTGGATTCCAGCATACCACTTATTCTGGCGTGTGGATCTATTCTACACAGCTGTTCTCAATAAAGCACAGTTTTATCAATGCACTGTACATTCACAGCGTGATGTGATGTGTACTAATCTAATATGCGTAGGTACAGCTGCAGGCAGCTCTGTGCAATGCCGTTATTCACCAAAAAGTACTGCCACAACGCTGCACACAACTGCAGGGGTCATTAATGTACTGTATGCTGACATTGTTAACGTTGACCTGTAAAGATCCAATTGGGTTCATACACTGCAAAGTCCTGAATGTTTGTTTTAATTCTGACATCCTTTCAAATCACATGTTTTCGTTTTCAAAGAAATTTGTGAGTGTTAAAAGTATGTCATAGTAGAAATTATACTTTTATACTTCAAATAGCTCACCTAGAGCTCTTTGAAATGAGAATAAGTAAACATTTGAGTCCCTTTGATTGAGACATTTGCATTTGCTTCCACTTGCACACTCTCAGAGTTAAAGGAACACTCGGAGTGAGGACTGGTGAGAGGTTCAGTAACATCCATCCATACTGTATGTTGTTGTGAGATAAGATCACAGTACAAAATAAGGCAAAGAGCATGGCAAGCAAACAGGACAGATGCTGTATTCAATCTGCGCCTGATGCCTTTCACATGACGGAGAGAGGGTACTAGAGAGAGAGAGGGGGTAGACAACAAAAGTACGAAAGAGTAAGGGGGGTGGGGGGGGGGGGGGTTAGAGAGATTGGGAGGAAGGGCAAGAGAAACCTTCAACACATGTTCACATGACCTGATTCATGTGCCCCTCCCCCATAATAAATTAAATCAGTCCCCGAATTAAGAAATGATGCTGCAATGGGGACAGGGGAGAGGGAGTTAAAGGGTGAGACCACTTTTGTTGAGTTGTTTTTGTGTAGTTACCTTCCATGATGTAGTCAAGAATTTTAAAAAAAAAATGTTCCAGTGATGATAATTCAAAATATGCTATTCATTGATGTTGAAACAGCTCTCAAAGTAACTCTTTTAGTATGTAAACAAACACAAACAAAGTTGATTCAGACTCTATAGAGCATCAACAACTAGTTTTAGTTTAGTTTAGCTTAGTTTTAGTTTTTCATTTACTATTTGAAGATCCGGATCCAGATCCAAGGATCCAATCAACTATGTTTGTTGACTTACTAATAGAGTGACTTTGAGAGTTTAGCATACAATGTAGGTCAATGAGTCAATTTGCATAGTAGCGCAAAGCTAATACTAATATCACTAGTGGTAGATTTCAAGCACACTGTAATCGGTCGGTATGTGTGTTCTGCTTGGTCCCCATGGTGCAGCTACAGGGCCTGGTAGCGGAGCTGCGCGAAGGGCTCCGTGGGGCTCTGGTGGAGATGTGTGAGCTCCGCCAGAGGGACCAGGGTCTGGAGGAGAGACTCCAGACACACCAGAGTGATGTGGATAACAAGATTGTGAGCCTCAAGAACTCTCTGAACACATTCAAGGTATTAGAATAATGTATATAGAAAATTAGGAAATTAGAACTACATGTACTGGATAGGCTGTGAAATGTGAAATAATGTGAAATAATACAGTAATTAAAAAGCAATGTCCTGTGTGTGTGTGTGTGTGTGTGTGTGTGTGTGTGTGTGTGTGTGTGTGTGTGTGTGTGTGTGTGTGTGTGTGTGTGTGTGTGTGTGTGTGTGTGTGTGTGTGTGTGTGTGTGTGTGTGTGTGTGTGGTGAATAATAATATAATCAGCCTTTTACAGAGCATGACACACATTTTCAACCATATCTTCATATACTGTAAAATAAACAATCCTCTCTAATGCTCATCATAAGATGGCTTTACGCATCTGCTCACTCTGCATCACACTGGTTGTCAATGGACAGTTCAGAAAAGACGATTGATGAGGATTCCAAGTTATTAGACCATACAGCATTTCTCTTGCTGAAAGTCTATCCCTCAGAAATCAAAGCATTTGGTATTACGTATTTCAGTTGTCTAGCTATGCAATACTAATACATACTTCATTGGCTTGTATGCTGTTCCTGCCAAAGTGTATACTGAACTTCAGCTCAACAGCGAGCTAAACTCCACTCCTCATAAAAAGAACAACGGAATCGTGGCGTAAGATTGTCTTTACTGAAGATTCTTCCTCTTTACAAGTGATGGAGTAAAAACTGAAAACAAAAAATACAACAGAATACAACATGAGTGTTGTCCAGTTCGCACTGTAGTGCATAGCATGCATGTAAACAAATACAATTACATTTTTTATATTTTGAATCCAAATGACCAAGAAATGTCTTATTTTTTAACATTAACATATTAACTAAAATAAGCAAACATGAATCCTAACTTACAGCATTGCCTCATGGTGAAGGTATGTAGAGGGTGAGAGAATGGCATCGCCTGGTTGTAGCACACAGAGAGAAGTGGCTGCACTCTCTATGCTGCCTAAAGGCCCTGATACACTAGCAATATTTTGATCAATATCAACTAGCAATGTCAACATCAACGGGCAACATGATGAGACACACGGCAACAGGCAACATGATGAGACACATGGCAACAGGCAACATGATGAGACACATGGCAACAGGCAACATGATGAGACACATGGCAACAGGCAACATGATGAGACACATGGCAACAGGCAACATGATGAGACACATGGCAACAGGCAACATGATGAGACACATGGCAACAGGCAACACCTCCCATTAAAAGGGGAATTCCACCCATTTTATTTTTTTCCTGAGAGTGTACAAATGTGAACCAAATGGACCCTAGCGGGTCCATTTGGTTCCATTTGTACACTCTCAGAAAAAAGAAGCCTTAGTTTGCATTGAATCATTTTCACCCAACTGCCACCCGACTCAAAATGTTCATTTAGCAAAATAAAAGTTACAAAATCCCTTTTTTTGTCCTGAAATGTTGACCAGTAGAGGGCGCTAAAGAACTGACCATTTTCTATAGAAAGTTGAAAGTTGATGTTGCTCAAAACATTGCTAGGTGTATCAGGGCCCTAACACAAGAATGAGCTCTGTTGCAAGCCACTGTCCTAGCTGATTACTGTTTGGTGCAACCACCTGGCCTCTAATAAGAAGGCAAACACACCTGCCCTACAATGTCAGCGTGGTCTATGCTCATTAAGAGAGCCTCTCAGTACACAAAAAAGAAAACTGCCTTTCAAAATAAGTCCTTCAGTCTTTCAAATGTAAAGTATTTCAAAACATAACAGCATGCAATAAAAATGGCATTCTAAGACAAGACAGCTTGAATATAAGAGTGTCAGTGTTTTTTCCAGTGGAAATATCCTAAAACATGGAGTCATCTTAGATTTGGGGACTATATAATATGGCAACCAATGTTCTTTTCACGCAAATGATTCTTGAAAAACGGGGGTCATCTTATAACCGTCATATATCAGGGCAATACGGTAAATAAACAAAATACAGACCTATGCGGTCTGTATTTTTAAGCATCACACACACACACACACACACACACCCGTGTCGCTTCGCGCCACAGGCGATGAAGCCGCACCCATACCATTTTCAGTTACAGGACTTTTATTAGTCAAGTAAGCATCAATAATAACATCAGTTGTTGTTGATTGAAGCTGACTCAGAGAGTTTTCTGTTTTTAATGATGTTTTTAATGCTGTTGGTTCAGTGGTGCTTGTAGTTACAGTAGTTAGTAGCAGTAGTAGTGTTTCAAATCATTTTAAATATAAGCACTTTCATTTGAAATATCTTGGGTTGTTTTGCATGCCATCGTGTTTGGTGGTCCAGACTGGGCATTTAGGGGGGCATTGCCCCCCCATGCCCATGCCTAGATCCGCCCCTGACACATACACATACACACCACACACACTTGACTTACTTTTGCTTACTCATTGCAGGAGGAGTTGAGTGCTGCATTGTTTCAGATTAAGGATGTGTCTAACAGACAGAGGGAGCTTCAGAAGAAAGTGGAGTTGCTGCAAGAACACTGTGCAGAAAACAGCATTTCTGGCCAGAACAGGTATAACATGCATGCATGCGTGCACTGCACGCGCATGGAAAAAAGTGCATTACATTTTACAATTTACAATTCATGCATTTGGTAGACATTCTTAATCCAGAGCGATTTACATCAAGTAAAAATATTGCAATGCTACAGATTAGTTGAATTTGTAATTGAAATTTACAATTTAAGCAGAATGAACAATTTGTTTTACAGTTTACAATTGAAGTGCTAAAAGATGGTAATACATTTGACATACGGTACTATCTACCATCCTATCTAAGTCTAATATACTATCTAAAAACCTAGCTATGGGCTGATATGTACTGCAAGTGCTATGGGCTGAGATGGAGTCTGAAGAGGTGTGTTTTCAGACTGTGGCGGAAGATAAAGAGTGAGTCTGTGGTTCCGATAGCTATGGGAAGTGCATTCCATAGTTTTTGGGGCCAGGAGGGAGAAGAGTTTGGGGCGAGTGAAGTGATAGCCAGGCGTTTTTAGGAGGGGTACTGCCAGTTTCCCTATGTCAGCTGATCAGAGTGCAGAGGAGGCTTGTAGGTACAGTAGCTATGGTGGTGACATTCCTTTGGTTGCTTTGAATGCAAGTGTGCGAGTTTTGAACTCTGTGCAGCAACCGGGAGCAGAGTGGATGTAGTGGAGAAGAAAAGTGACGTGAGAACTTTGGTGTAGGGCTCTCTAATCACACAAGCTGTGTTTGTATTCTTAGTATGTAAAACTCTCTTGAAATTTCCACTGAAGAGGAGAGGCTGGTTGGACTATCATGTGAAAGATAATAGCATTTTACCCATAGCTCTATTGCAAGGCAGAATCATAAAAGTAGAGCTATGGACCAGAACTATGCGTTATATCATTTCTCAAATTCTTCCAGTTTTGGTTGTATGTAATCAGCATCCCAAGCATCATCGGTTTGGTGTCACAGTGAGTTTTTCAGTGTCTCCACCAGGTCAAACGCATGAGGAGAGTATGTTTTGTACTCTGTCCATCCATCCATGTATGTGTCCGTGTGTCAGTCGTGAACAGTGATTCTCTGGCACCTCTTGATTGCAGGCTCAGCCACACTGACTGTGCACACACACGGATGCCATAGCTGAACATTTGCCCCAAAATGTTCACATGGACCTGTTATAGCACCACCAGGAGGCGAATGTTTGCGAAACTACTTTTTGATAGTGCGCCTACAGATCTTGTCTAAACGTCACCTGGATTCTTATTATAGGCATTAAACCAAGTGATTCTTTCAGATTTGATCCTTATCTGAGGGGCACTTTTTGTAGATGGTTAATAACATTATGTGCCTCCTCTCCTGTCATTGGTACCAAAGCAGGAAGAACTCGAGGTCAGATGTGCTGATGGCGATGGGGGAGGGGCATGCCTGTCTGCCCAACCAATCAGACCTCAGTGTTATTCAGCACTACTTCACCAGCTTGTCGAACAATGGATCTGCTCCCAGGAGCACCACATCAACACAGAGTGAGTTGCCTGTCTGTCTGCCTACCTGCTGCCTGTCTGCCTGCCTGTGTATCTCTCTGTTTGTCTGTCTGCCTGCCTGATGCCTGTCTACCTGCCTGCCTGTGTATCTGTCTGTCTGTCTCTCTGCCTGCCTGCCTGGGTGGCCCTATTCCATAACTGTAAACTAAGGTATACAGTGCAGGGGCCAACAGTGCAGGGGCCAACAGTGACATTTTCAAGAATGTGTATCACCTGAGGTTACCATGAAAATATATATTGTTTGTATGTTTCTAGTTTTTTTCTAGTTTTGGTGTGATATGTGGCCACACCCGTAGACAACATATACGTTGCATAAAGGTAAAAAGGGTGTGTGCCATGATTGTGAGACCACTATAAGCACTAGTTTTGCATGACATACACTCCCTGGCCCCTGGACTAATACAGTAGTTCTGATAATCCACTGTAGCCTCTAACTCGGAGCAGGAGGGTCAACAGAAGAGAGCCTGTCCGTCCAAATCCCCAATATGGACAGAGAGGATGAACAGCAAAGAGGAGGCAGAATTACCAGGCAGTCCTCCAGAAAACAGTATGTCACAATACTAACAATACTGATCAATACTGCTTATATACAGTGTCACCTGCATGCAATACTATCAATACCGCTTATACACTAATTGATAGTAGGCTGGGCAGTATGAAATCAAATCACGATTATTTAATATTTACCTTGATACCTTGAGCGATTACAATTTATATATTTATTATTACACTATTTCTGAACCCCATTGCTGTAAAACAAAGTCTATAATATAGTGCAACCTGTATTACGTGTTTGAACAGACTAATTGATTTACTTAGTGTTCATTTAACTCAGATGGAGATCATACAAATGGATAAATGACATTTTTGTGTGCGAGATGTGTTAAATGTGATAGATGTGTTATATGTGAACGGTGTCGCCATGGATGCAAGACAAATTTCAGTGCAAACTGACAATAAAGTTGTATCGTATCGTATCGTATCATTAAATGTAAATGCTTTTGCAGCTAAGAGGCAGTCTGCAGCCTTGGAGCTGCTGGAGTCAGAGAGAGTGTACGTCTCATACCTGTCCCTGCTGCTGAAGGCCAACATCTCATTCAACGGATCGGAGGGCCTTGCCCCTAAGGACAAGCGGTAAGTGTTACCAACTGCATGAGCTTGCAAGAAAGTGTTACCAACATTTGGTCAGAGAGGCTAAATAAGCAATGGGCATCTGAAACTGGAGTCATGAACAACTGTTCACTGGTCATTATAGGCAATGTATTGTAGAGTAGAGTCCTTATTTGCAATAAGACAGAGGTTTTCAACCAGTGGTCCGGGGACCACCAGTAGTCCTTGAGAGGGTTCCAGGTGTCCCCAGCTAAGTTGCTTTACCAGATGTAACTCTTGAGAGCGTAAAAATGAAACCAAACGGACCCTTGTGGGTACATTTGCATTTTTACGCTCTCAAGAGTTAAAATATTCATCAACTGAATTAGCCAAAATCTACATAACTAGAGAATCTGTATGTTTGCTTGTGTTGTTTCCCAAATCCAGTCTGGCATTATGGACAAAAGCAAAAGAGATCTTTAGTTTTGGCGTCTCTAAAATGTCCTCAAATGGTGGTCCGTGGCTAAAATGCTGAATAAATAGTGGGCCCTGGTATCAAAAAGGTTGAAAACCCCCTGCAATAAGATATACCAACAGTAAAAAAACAACAACATAATAAACCGCAAGAATGTGGATTGAATAGAGGCATGAGACACGGGAAACAAAGAACCAAACATTAACATAGGCACACAGACAGATGAAATCAGCCGGATACAGAGACAAATAAAGAATCCTCATCCCACAAATGGCAGACCACGGAAGTTGCTTTTGCGTCAGCGGATCGGCTCAGCTGACCCGTTATGATAACTTCTCAATCTCTCATTCACCAATCACAATTATTATGTTTTATGTTTATTTATTGTTTGGGTGCACTCCCCGTCTCTTGAATGCTGCTCTGATTTACTGGGAAGCTTCTGTGGAGTGTCTAATATACCGTTGTATAATCTGTTGTAAATGTCTCTGACCTTTGAACAAAGTCCACCTTTAGTTTTAGATTGTTGCCTAAAGTTTTTTTGTTAAAGATGGACTGCCATGATTTTTTCTACCCTAAAACATGATCATCAGGTATTCATGTTATATGAAAAGTAATATATTTTTCCCAAAAAGTGTACAGTGTTTGCTAAACTGTCATTTCTATGATTCCACCCTACCAGTTCATTAAGTATACCTGGTTTGCCTGGTGGGTGGTGATGGGTGGAGATCCACCTGAACTGAAGCCACGCCCACAGCTTTAGTTGCACGATAAAGGGGGTGGAGTTAGGGGAGGGGCTGAGCACATGATGTCACTATATTGAAGGTTTTTTCATTGGCACTGGTTTGACTGGAAATGTTCAGCCCCCAGGAAGAAACCCTAAATACAAAGGGAAGACATCATTGCACATAAAAAACATACCAAGGGGTCTATTTACAATAATGTCACCTCTTAAACATGTACAAAATTGGAAAAAATACAAAAATCACGGCACCCCTCTTTAAAAGCTAAAACCATTATTCTGATACTGCTAGCGTTGTTCAATAGCAGGGCTCTCAATGTCTTTCCAGTTCACTAATAAACAGAAAATATGGTACTTGTTCATGTAATTGACTAAATGTCAGCCAATCAGGAGAAAGTAGCCATTCACCTTATTGTGCATGGTGTTCCAGTTCCAATTTTGTCTGCTCTGCTTTGTGTCACTTAAAATTGCACTTTTTTAATCTGTATCCTCACTGACTTCTCTGTAAAAATGGTATCCCTAGCTGGATTCTGGAGAGTGTCTGGCCCCTCCTATGTCCAGCTTTAAACACTTGTTTGTGTACACTAAACAACACAAACATTTAAGACAAAAGTGAGGAAGCAAATCCGTCGGAATGAGATGACAATGATTATAAGGCCACTGACTCCTGTTACTGAATAAAATAATCTAGTTCACAGCAATGAGTACTATCACAATATAAAGCTTTTCAACCCTAATTGTAAGCAAACAAAACCATACCTTTTATGTTCTAGTGCATGCACACAAACGAGCGCACATGCATGCACACATACATGTTGTACACACAGTGGAAAGACAAATCTAATTTTTAGAGCTTGTACACTAAAGAGGACAGGATATGAATTAATTAAATTATGCTGCCATTGACACTAGGAGCGGACTTTTGAAAAAAGATCCTTCACAGCCACACACTAATTTAATCACCAGTAAGCTGCAATGCACATGCTCTCAATGAAGAGAAGCACAGTTTATATAGCCTTAACACTCACTGGAGTTAACTGGGTCAAACAACTTTGGCAAACTAACGCTAATAATTGTGGTGCAGGGCCTCACGGAACTGGGTGGATTAATATCAGGGGCAGAATTGAATAACGGAAATCTACAATCTGATAAACGCAACACTTTGTGAAGTTGTAGATAAGCTAATTTTCAAAGAAATTTGGTGTAGAGGGAAATGTAGAACAACAGTTTGAGGATTTAAATGTACACTCAATTTATTGTCTCAGTTTAATTGTCTAATTTACCTAAGTTTGATTTGATATGATTATGTTTTTCATTGTGACGAGTGCAACATGTTATACAGCGATGTCTCCACCCCTCCTATATTTGCTCGTATTTGAGAGGGATCAACACACTTCTGTGTGTTGATATCTACACACTAATATTTATTGGTTATTTGATTCAGGCTACGTTGAAACTCTTCATGTTGTAACACAGAGTTTACATCATAAGTATACCCCATTTCCCTGTTCCTCTACACCTCCCATATATCTCTTGATCTCCTCTTCATGTCTCCCTCTATCACTTACTATCTTTATTTCTTTCTATCTCTGTGTCTATCTGTCTCTCAGTCCGTTTCCCAGCTCTCTGCGGTTTCTCATTCAACAGCATCTGGAACTCCTCCATACACTTCAGGAACGTGTCCTCAAATGCCAGTGGCAAGGCATCATGGGAGATGTATTCATGAGGTTGACCAGCAAAGAGGTAACCCCCCCCCCCAGGGTAACAACCGCAAAACCTCAAAACACACTTAGAAAGGACGTGAAAGTCCTTACTATCAGGTGAAAAGAAGTGGTCATCAATATCACATGTATAGGAGGAGTTATGTTATGTGGTAGTCTACATCTGTGTTACCGTTTAGCTGTGTTACCGTTTACCGTTTAGGCTGAACACCAAAATGGCAATGTTGGTACTGAACAACAACCAGGACAAAAACATCATCAACAAGTGCATGTGCGGAGAATTGTGTGTCAGATAAGATAGCAGTAGTCTGGTTGGTCTCTGCCACCCACACCAAGAACTCCCAGCCAAAAAGCATGTACCTTGATAACCAACACACAGCCCGGGCATCGATGAAAAGGATGTCCATCTACCTACATGGACGTACTAATGAAAGATCTTGGTGCAGAGAGCACAAATGAGCCGGTCAGATGTGGTATGTAGTAGGAGATGACTGGAGATGCTATGGAGGGCTCGTCTGAGGACGATGTTGTGAGAGAAAACAACAAATGAAACCCTCAAGTTAAAGAAGTTGGCCAAATCTATGGTATTCACATCACAACCATAACCCAGGGCTAATCTAACACAAATGTCTTTACTGTGTAGCAGTAGATAATATCAGTGCTCTAATGGGACCCTGGTGGTCACACTAATGGTTGTATACAAGCCGTTATTCACAGGGGCCGGGGTGGGGAAGGTATCATGGCAGTAGGACAAACCTGCTGCGTGTTAACCCCAACTGACCCCCAGAGCTGTTAGCGGTCTATTCTATTAGGGGTCAATGTGTTGCCAAGTGGCTGTAAGTGAGTGAAGGGAAATGGGCTAACACAGGACTGTCACGCAATGTTACAGCACCAGCGTTGCTCATAGTTACTGTACATGAGGGATGAGATACGTTGGATGAGTTGGAGTTGGAATTAACTTCATGCACTCTATGCACTTCATGCACTCTAGGGCCTAGATTTTTGTCACGGCTAAATCCCTTATCCCTTAACTTCTTTGCCTTTTTAAACTACTTAAAAAACATTTTTCAATAGTTCAAACGGACAGTCTACATGCTCACAACGTGTCAATATATTGGCACATTGAACTATTCCCAAAAGTTTTTAAAAGATAGTAAAAATTGGATAAGGGGTTTAGCAAAATGGAGCCCTAGGAACCTAACTGTCTGTCTGTCTGTCTGTCTGTCTGTCTGTCTGTCTGTCTGTCTGTCTGTCTGTCTGCAGAGTGATTTTCTGGACCTGTATGTGTCCTACCTGAAGGAACTTCCAGACTGTCTGTCAGTGGTCAGCATGCTCACTTCCAGTTCTATGAAAATGGCTGCCCTTTTTGAGGTAGGAAAAGATTGCACATAAAAACACGTTTTCATTCATGGAGTTCATGGATTATTAATCACATAGTAGTGGATTTAGAAGTGTTGCTCTCCCAAAAGGATTAACTAAATGTTCAGCCCGATCTCACAGATAATAGTACACTATGCACGGAATGCCACCTACGGAATTGTGTGCATACACTACTAGTTAGAGCCAAAATCCGTGAATATGTACTTGGGCGTGGTTTTCACAAACACGGAAGTGGCTAGTTGGGGGTGGGGCAGTTTGGTTTTTATAATATTTACTATTCTGTCCCTAACACATCGCAACTCGGACGTGGCTGAGTCGGCTCTGCCGACCATCGCAATGCTCAGTGCGGCAATTCGCTCGGCTAGCGCCTCGCTCAGTGGCACTTCACAATGCTCAAGGTCGGTAGAGACGGCGCCGCTCCGTCATTTTCAGTGGAGTATATGCTAGTAAGATATGCACGGATTCCTTTTAGTATAATATGCACAGATTTTTGCATATTCGCCTAAACCTCATGAGACTGGGTTGAAATGTTCTATCGTCTGTTTTTGCCCTCCCACTGTGAATGGACGTGTTCTGTGCTCTGACTGGCTGTTTCCATTAGGGTGAGATCATGGGTGATGGTTCCAGGCCGTCCCTCCACAATCTACTGCTGCAGCCTGTTCAAAGAATCCCAGAATATCTACTGCTTTTACAGGTCACACACACGAACACACACACACACACACACACACACACACACACACACACACACACACACACACACTAATCTGCTTTTTTAAAAGAACTGCATAAACATAATCCTACCATCTGTGTAAAAATGGTGTGTGTGTGTGTGCGCGTGTGTGCGCGTGTGTGTGTGCGTGCGTGCGCGTGCGCGCGCGTGTGTGTGTGTGTGTGTGTGTGTGTGTGTGTGTGTGTGTGTGTGTGTGTGTGTGTGTGTGTTGTACAGGGCCTGTTGAGGCAGACAGAGGCAGAGCATCCAGACTACTACCTGCTGCTGGTGTGTGTCCAGCAGTTCAGGTCCTTCACTGCCCAGTACCATCACCTGCTCCAACACAACCAGGAACTACTGCTTCACAATCGCAAGGAGATGAAGCGGTCAGTCCCATGCACAGCCGCACACACCCATGCGTGCAACCACAAAGACTCAATATGGTTCTTGATGGTAGTTCTGTCTAAAGTTTGACCTCTCTATCTTCTCAACAGAAGAGTTTGGAACATAACCAAATCCTTAAGTTCCTTAATATACCAAGACAGACAAACCTACAGCTCAGGCTCACTAGTATAATTGTTTTTACACAATTGGCCTATTCAGTTCAGCTCGATATCACGAGAGTGTGTTGATGTCTGGTCGCCTAAACCCAGCCTGCGGTCTGTTCCCTGTTTATTCCAGGTCTAACATGAAGCAGCTACTGAAGACAGTTGAGAGCGGAATGCAAAGCAGTGACTCGCCATACAACTCTAGCAATGCTATACTGTGAGTTATTCACTGTGCTTACAGTCTGAATTATGTCCAGAGACATACCCTTTGTACTGTAAACCAAGCCGTGGTTGTTCCTGTCTCCCAGAGAACATGCTAACCAGGTGAAACGCAGCAAGCAGCGTCTCTTGGAGCAGATCCAGTCTCGGTGTTACCAGGACTGGGAGAGGGGTCGAGACAGGGAGGCAGAGCCCCAGCACTATGACCCAGAACGCACCTCCCCCCTGCACCCCTTCTATAGCCCCGAGCCAGACCCACGGAACCACAAGGCAGCAGGTCTGGGCTTCACAAACATTAATTTACCTACAGTACCTGTCTGCCACCTAGCAGTTGCCACCTAGCAACTAATTACCCAGGTTTAAATTGGCTTTAATTTGTTGTTTAATATTTTTTGTGTGGTAAATGTAACAGTTTCAGAAAAAAAAAAACATTAACTGTTGAATGTTGAATATTTGTCATAAGAATCAGGAGGGTATATAATCCTCAATCTGCATTTTCTACAAACTCAACCAATCACTGGGTCAACTTGTGCCTGCTAGGTCTGCGCTGTATCCCGGAGAGTGATGGCTCTGAGGGCTCTTTGTCCTGCCAGCGTCACCTGTCCAGCAGACCCCTGGAGCTCCATCACCACAGCCCTGTGAGCACAGCACTGGCCACGGCCCTCGGAGAGTTCCTCATCCCCAGGGAGGCCCCGGCCATGGAGGGCCTGTACGAGGAGGACGGCGATTCGCTCCACAACGCCTCCCTGTTCGACCACTGCTCCTCGGCGTCCTCGGACTCCTCCATCGACATCGCCTTCGTCAGGTGTCCCAAGAGCTCGTCGACGTCGCAGCACACGGCGGTGGCGGCCAACGTGCCGTCTGCCCGGGGCGAGGCCTACAGCAGCGGAGGGAGCCAGGGCAGCGGGTACAATAACAACATTAAGCCTCCCAACCGAGGCTGTGCATCTCCGGATGAGGCGGTGATGCTCCGCCACCGCCAGCACCGCCCTCTGCAGGCCAGTCAGCGCAAGAGCAAGGTGATCATGACCTTCTATGATCTGTGTTTGTTTCTTGTTTTTATTGACCAGATTTAGAAAGAGGGAAAACTGATTTCAAATCCCCAGTCTTAATCATAATCTAGCTCTGAGTTACAGTATATTAACACTGAGAATTTTACTGAGTATATGGCACTTGTGTCACTGTAGGACTAGGTTTGTTTGTTAATTCAACAATCATATTGAAATCGGGAGAGACTAGTCTGAATGGAATGTGATATTGAATGAAGATATCCCCAAATGACACTTTAGAATAGATAATTGTCCCTGACCCATTTGTAAGTATGAGCAGCATAGTAAGCCCGGGTCACAGTCAGAAACATAGTCAGTAACTGTTGTAGTGAACGATAGTCATCACCATCTACAGTAGTCAATACCATGTTCAGCACTGTAGACATAGTGGATTTTTTTTTACAAGCTACTCTTTCATTGAAATGAATAATGATCACTTGTAACTTTACTGCATATGCAGTTCGTATGACTCTGGAATCTGGACAACAACAAACACTTCAAAGCGGGCAAAGGCTTTACCACGAGGAGTTACCACGAGAGTTCTTTATCTGTCCGATGATCCTCACCCGCCTCTAGATTTTTAACTCTTATGACAAGGATACACATCAGATATTATCTCTTGAACACTGAGGACTGTTTGTTCCGGTGCCATCCAGTAATATTCCCTAAAGGAGATGTGCTGACTTTATCACACAGTAAACTCCTCTGTGTTTATTGAAGCCTGAACGTGAGCACATGTAACCAAATGTACCCTTCCATTTGTGGTATCAGCCTCTGCACAATTCTAATTATTAAAAAATCCTATTGTTCCTACTATATTTGAGAAATAACAATAATAAAAAGTACGATTATTGCACAGCTTTGAGTGAGTATACTGTGGAGGCAGCCTTTTTTAACTACACATGTTGTCTTTTCTTAATTTGATCTATTTCTGCCTCCATCACCTTATATCATCCAAGTTTACTGGCAGATACAACCTGTTTTTTCACATTCTGAGATGAAAACTGATGAATGAATGCAAAGGATCTTACTGCATATTGAGGGAAGTAGATGTAAAAGGAGAGAGGGAAACACTGAATGACAGTAGAGGAACATGAGACAACCATCTTTGTCCTCTCTTCACCAGTCACTGAACGGTTTGCAGCTGGAGAGCACAGTCAACAGCTTGGACAGTGGACATTTTTCGGACCACCATCTCGGGGTGAGCCACGGCAGCCATGCCAAGCTGGAACGCCAGGGCAGCAAGGGGAGCAAGGGCAGCAAGGGGTGTCCCACCCCAACCCGCAGGGGTGCGAGCAGCCTGGGCAAAAACCAATACAGAGTGGATACAGACAAACAGACAGAGGATCTACAAAATCTACTTGGAAAGGTAGGTTCATGACAAGGTTTATAGATGAACTTTGAACGGGAGGGAAACAAACGGAACAATTGAATTGGATAAGTGGATGATTAAAGTAGGCTGGATGACTGTGACTGAATGAACGACGAGTTCATTCAACAAGTTGAAGAGGCAATGCGTGAGAGTCATTTTGAGTCCCAGACAAACATTGCCAGTGCAGCGCACAATAGCAAGATACAAGTGTTGTCATTGACGTAGCTTTATGTTGTAAAGTGACTATAATAAACCATTGGGTGGAAAAAAAATTAGCCCAGAGGAATCAGGGATCAGTCATTAGCCTTAGCTGGAATAATTAGTTAAAAATGCAATCTGATTAATTAATCAGATTGCATTTTTAATAGCAGTGCTGACAACATGTCAGCACTACAGTAAAGATAAGTGGCCACGTGACATTCCTTGCAATAGGGAAAAAGCATTTACCGTATGCGCTATAAAGTTAAGACAGACCTGTCCTGTGCTGGCAGAATTTGTACAAAGTTCTCTTGTTATGTCATGTCATGTCTCAACCTTTTGTGGAGCAGGACCCCCTTACGCAAAGGTCACTGCTGCTGGTATGTTAAGTGGACAGATGGGTGGCCTAGCAGTGTGCATTTTCAGATCATTCATGTAAAATACATATATTGTCACTGTTGCCGCACCAATATCAAATGATAAAATTCAAAAATACTTCCATTGTGCTCCATTCATTGTGTTTATAAATTATATAGTGATGCATAATGTGAACACATTCATTTTCCTTAATCATTTATTTTTTGTTTCATATTGTTATTCAAATCATAGTGTTTTGCCAATTATTTGGGGGCCCTCACAGCACTCCATGCTGAGAACCATTGCCCTGCAATAGGCATTTGTTTGCATTCATTACTTGTGGTTGTACTTGAATATTGTACTGAAATCTCTGAGCTGTTATCATTGTATTAGTTTGCACTTGACTTTCTCTCTGGTTCTGTTAGTGTTAGTAAAAATGTAATTAATTAATGAATTCATAAAACCACCCGGACTGTCAGGACTCCTCTAACCAGTGGGTGGAGGAGCCGAGGTGGAGGGCTGGGGCAGAAGAGAATCACCACACCCCCCTCAGTGACAGGAGCCGCAAGGAGAAAGGAGGCTTCAGGAATTCTTTCAAGAAACTCTTCAAGAAGAAGTAAGTACATTACAGGAGTTGACACTAAGGTCTTCGAGTGCAAGTCAGGTTCTACTTGCCCTCAGGTCATGGTCACTTGCCCCCCAGGTTCCAGGTGGTCCCCAGTTAAGTGGGTTAACCGGATGTAACTAGTTAGTAGTAGTGTTTCAAATCATTTTAAATAGAAGCACTTTAATTTGAAATATCTTAGGTTGTTTTGCATGTTTGGTGGGGCAGACTGGGCATGCCTGGAGTCATGGTACAGTGCAGAACAGCCTGCCTACTATCTACAGCAGGGGTCTCAAACTCAATTTGCCTTGGGGCCACTAGAAGCAGAGCCTGGTTGAGGCCGGGCCGCAGCCACAGCGCGTCACATGGACAAACGTTTTTTTGCCATTTCAAGCCTATTTTTTCGCCATTTTCGCCTTCATTTCACTTAAATTTAAGTAGATTCAGACTCACCAATGTGGGATAAAGAGTGTGTGCATAGGTGGTGTTGTGTCGCACAAAAAACAAAAATAACATTTCTATAATAATATTTCTATTCCTTTCTATTTCTATTCCTTCCTTCCTTTGATATACCACTGTGCTATCTGTTTCATTCAGTAGCACATAATAGGATTATGATAATAACTATAACTGAACAATATTAAATGAACTATTTACTGGACAATAGAACCTACAAACAATACAAAATAACCGGACCAGCCAACCCATCAACAAAGTGGCTCTGATTTGATTGTGATGGCATGAATTACAACCAATAAGGAAGCAGTAACAAAATCTTTACTTTAGCTATCAATTTATATTCCTAACAAAGCCAACTACAGCAATTTTGAACTTATACAGCCACTACAAAGCAGCGCCATAAAATAAATAAAATCAAAAATATAGTTTGTCAGTGTCACTCAAAAACTAGTCTTGCAAACATGACACTAGAATAGACCATCAGAATCGCCACTTAGGCCCAACTAGCAGCATTGGTTTCCCAATAGTTGTCATGTTTTACACATGCCTAAATAGGCTTTTATTTATTTGCGCTAGCCTCTTTGAAAACTATATCCCAGTTGCGCAACGTCTCATCTTTGCTGGCAATGCTGTCTGCAGTGGTCGCGCAATGGGGCTTTGAAAATAATTCAGCACTTTCGGTTTCTGACCCCACAATGTCGCAACTTTTCTACTAGATGGCTATGATTCTATCCAGCGCAGATGTAAGCCTGCCCTGGAGCAACGACAACACCGTTCACTACGGGCAAGGGGGACACAACAGCTCGTTTTAGGCTACTCACCTTAGCTCAGCGTGCTGCTTTATAAGCCATGCATCCGCCCGTATCGGGCTTTAGAAAACTGCTACGCTGTCATTATTTACCAAACCGAACGCAGTCCTTGGTAAAAAGGCAAAGTTTTCTTTTCCCTACATGTGTTTGTAAACACGGAGCGGTGGATAGAGAGACGCCATGACAGGATCTCGCCCGTACTGCAGCCAATGGCGTCATTGCATTTCCTCAGATTGACAGTTCAGCGACAGAATGAACTAAACTGCACGGGGGGAGGGGCGTGTTTCAGGGTGCAGATCCGGTTCCTCTTTGCTATTCTGTGCAAATGGCAAAGCCAGTAGGCGGGCTTTAAACAGGATCTCAGTAATGAGCAGTCAATAGTAACAGACTGTTCTCCCGCAAATGCTTTGGGCTGCCTGGTCGGAATTTGACGGGGGAACTCGCGGCCGTCGCGGGCCGCATTAATATTAAACGTTCATATTAAGGTGGGGGCCACAAAATATCATCTCGGGGGCCGGAAATGGCCCGCGGGCCGGCAGTTTGAGACCACTGATCTACAGCATCCTTTCTTTTCTGTGTGTTTGTAGGACCCTCTAGTGGTATGTTTGCAACATTACGCTCATACTGAACAGACTTGAAAGTTAGACCCCAAGCTTACTGGCTGAGTGGAGTAAAGTAAGCTGCATTCACTCAAGGGTTGACACTAAGGTCTCCGAGGCACTTGCCCATCGGGCAAGTGCAAGTCAGGTTCTACTTGCCCTCAGGTCATGGTCACTTGCCCCGCAAAAATATATTGTAAATTTTGCATTTAAGTTTACTTCCGACTTAGGTGCTTTAAACCAGGGGTTTTCAACAGGTAGTCCAGGGAACACCAGTGGTCCCTGAAAGGGTTCCAGGTGGTCCCCAGTTCAGTTGCTTAACCAGATGTAACTCTTGAGAGTGTAAAAATGAAACCAAATGGACCCTTGTGGGTCCATTTGGTTTCATTTTTACACTCTCAAGATTCATCATCTTAATTAGCCCAGGTCTACACTGTAGAAGATTAATGGTCGTTTTGATCTGTATGTTACTTTGCCTGTTTTGTTTCCCAAATCAGGCTGGATTTGGGAAACAAAACAGGCAATTGTGGATAGCTAGAAAGCAGGGAAAGACACAGAGGCAGAGTGCAGACTGCCTTCAAGACAAATTTATGTTGTGTTGTGTTATAGTGCACTAAGTTGCACACTTGCCCGATCGGGCAACCAGGTAGCAGTCTTCACTTGCCCCACCATTTTTTTACTTGCCCCGGGCAAGCGGGCAAGTGTTAGTGTCAAGCCCTGCATTATGATTACATACAGGCCAGACATCAGGTCAGAGGCGGATCTAGGCATGGGCATGGTTGGGCAATGCCCCCCTAAATGCCCAGACTGCCCCACCAAACATGTTGGCATGCAAAACAACCCAAGCTGTTTCAAATTAAAGTGCTTATATTTAAAATGAACACTACTACTGCTACTAACTACAATAACTACAATTGTCACACCACTAAACCAACACAATTTGATCATTGAAAACAGAAAACTCTGAGTCAGACCTTTAGCTTTATGCCTGCTGTGTGCCTGACTTTTGCAACTTCAGCAACTGATGTTATTATTGATGTTTACTTGCCTAATATAAGTCCTGTTACTGAAAATGGTATGCGTGCGGCTTGGGCAATGAAGCCGCCCTCCTGACCCCAGAATGTTAGATCCGGCCCTGCATCAGGTTTGGCGAGAGTGTCAAGTTACAGTAAAATGTACCCATTTTAAACATTGTCTACCAAATTGTCTTGGTTTTCAACACAGTTCAAATGTCTTGTTTTACAAAAGAAAACCATGACATTGCATCATATACTGTACATGCAGATTTGTTAAAGGTATTAAGGCATTATTTGTAGCCTCAATTTATCATCGTGGCAGCTTTAATATAACAAATGCTTCATGCTTGTGGTCTCTTGGTCTGCATTCTGACAAGAAGAAATGCATTCTTTTGGCCACTAGCAGTCACCCTTTCCCCCTTTCCTGTCAATCAGTGCCTCACTCCTACTCCGCCCCCCCCCCCCCCCCCCCCCCCAGCAGAACAACCGTGTCAAAAAGCGTGTTTTAACGCAGAGGAAGGTATTTCCCAGAACCGTGCACCCGTTGTACTATTATGTGGAGTTACGCAATCGAGTGCTTGCTTTCGCCTTCTTCTTCATTCTCAGGTTAATTCCAGCCTATCAGAATTCATATCAACCAATAATAGTAGGATATCAGATGACAACAATCACGTGGCTATGGCTAACCTGGTTGCTAACGAGCACTACTACTAGTATGTGAATAAAAACGGTAAAACATGGCTGATGATGTATAATATAAAACCTGACGCTTCTTTAAAGAAACTATCACTGATTTAATAGCCAGATTGTTGCGAACGCCACACCCCCACAGTCGGGGCTGTCATGCTTGTTTTTGATGCTGTTGAGTGACAGTGCTGATGGCCAATCAGCTGCGGTCACGGTCGGATTTTCGACCGGCACTGATAGCACCATAGGCAGCGTCGCCAGACCAGAATTGCCAGGAGAAACAATAAATATGGTATTCCTTTAAGGTGGCCGATTCAAGGGTCGTCTCAGGCTAGAACAGGCTACAACTCCAATGGCACCACCCCTGTGTCTCTATGACAGGGGCGGATTGGCACATATTTTCCCACCGGGACAATGTTGGTTGACCAGATGTAACTCTTCAAGAGCGTACAAATGAAACCAAATGGACCCTTGCGGGTCCATTTGGTTTCATTTTTACGCCCTCAAGAGTTAAAATATTCATCATGTGAATTAGCCCAACTTAGTCTACACAACTAGAGAATGTAGAAGATGAATGGTCAATTTTTTCGATCTGTATGTTCCAGGCGAGCATCTAGCGCATTCTAGTGCATTTTGGAAGTGCCACTAGTGCATTTTGGATCTTGTCCAGGCCACTAGGTGGCGTAGGCCACCGGGAAAACTCCCTGTACTCCAGATGCCCAATCCGCCCCTGCTCTATGACATGCCATTGAAAAGTTATAGCAGAAAATAGCATCGGCCAATCAGAAGAGGGGGCGGGGCTAAGTTCCACCAGTGAAGGTCAAGGACGACATGCCAACGGCATAGCGGTCATGACCAATGGTCGCGGTCGCAAAATAACTCCTGGTAATGATGGTTGTAGACCTCGTTTGTCTGTTCATCTTTAGCAGTTGCAATGTGAATGCTGGAAACTGCACTAAGAGTGATGTGATAGGCAGCAAGGCATGATTGGCTAGAGCATGGGTGTCAAACTCTGGCCCGTGGGCCAAATTTGGCCCGCCGTGTAATTTCATTTGGCCCTTGAGATATTATCAAATTAAAGGGGAAGACCACCCATTTTCAACATTTTAATATGTCATTAATATACCTTAGAGATGTTGTGTGGACATGATAAAAAAAAGTTCCCCCAATTCTGTATTTCCTAAAAATGGAGGTCTGGAAAAATCATTAACATGGTGTAATACATCTGATGACATCACCAAGATGTATTTCACCATGTTAATGATTTTTCTTTCAGACCCATGTACCCCCAGGGTACAAATGTTTTTTTACCCTCAGGAAAATTTTGAAAATGGGTGGAATTCCCCTTTAAAAGGTTAGTTCGTTCAAACTTGGCCCGCAGCTTTGCTCAGTTTTAAATTTTGGCCCAGTCTGTATCTGAGTTTTACACCCCTGGGCTAGAGTGACATGTGACAAGCCATATCAGCATGTTGAGGACCTCCTCTAAGATGGGATGAGGCATATCAAGGGGTCTAAACTTTCAATAAAGGCTTATAAAGCTGTTAATATCAATTTAAATGCTAATCCAAGTAACACACACACACACACACACACGCATGCGCGCGCGCACACGCACACACACACACACGCACACGCACACGCACACACACACACAGTCAAGTGTACAGAACATGTTTTTATATTATAGCCAAAACAACTCTCTTTGTGATGCGTGTCTGTGTCCTCTAGGAGTGGTGAAGAGAAGAAAGACGGAGGTGAGAAGAACTTGGAGAACCACAACAACAATGGCAGCGACCAGGAGAGTCCAGGGAAGGCCACCAGAATGGGTCAGCTTGAGATAGACCGTGGGACTGCTGTTTAAACCCACCACTAGCCCTAGCATACAAACATACAGATTTATACAGTATAACGTACAGATGTGCACAGACACACTGAGATTCAGGCAGATTCAGAGAAGGGTATTTAGATCATTATCAAAGGTAACAGAGGCAACTTTTTAGGCAAAATCAAAATAGATGTGTAACTATTATTTTTGCCTTTTCCCCCTCTACGTTGCTTCTACTTGGATGCTGCATCTGTTTCCCTGCACACAGACACTTGCTTCATCCAGCAGACGGTCCAGAACTTTTGAATTTTTGTTTTGGACCGTCTGGATCAGCACTTTGGTCGACAACTGTCGTTTTTAAATGTGCTTTATGTATAAAGTTTTGATTGATTGAACCATGAAAACAAAACATTTGTCAGTTTCAGGAAAGGAGGTGCTAATATGTGAGGCAGCGTTTTAGCCAATCACAGCAAAGCAGTCTCAAGCAGATTCATAATCAGCCAATAGAGTGGAGGTGAGGTGGAGTTAGATTCTGTTTTTAAACAAATCTGTTTACAAACACAGTGTTTGCACACACTAAAGTTGGCTCTATTACCTTTAAAGAGTGATACGCTCATAACAAGACACCACATGACATATCCATGACATACACAGAGATTTTCGTGAGTACTTTATAAAAGTATATGATGGTTTTGTATATTGCTCTATGATTATTCAATTATTAAACAAATGGGATAGCTGTCATTGACAAGAGTTGATTCATATCAGTGTACTGTGCATAAGAAATGTGATGCTGATCAGCTAAATACAGTAGTTTAGGAGATACAGTATGCAAAGTCTGTCCGCAGGATACACACACATGCACACACACAAATGTGCGTGCGCGCGCACACACACACACACACACACGCACGCACACACATACTGTCAGTGGCTGAAACCCACGTCAGTGAACCCACACCACTGAAACCCATGTCAGACAAAACTTATGGACTCTAACCGTCTAACACACAACCATGTACAGTATATGATGATAAACATTATTACTTTTCATTTCTTATGTCATTACTTTAGTATGACAAAATATTGTGTACATTATGCAAATATGAAATAGTTGTAGATTAAGACTTTCCTGTGGTTATGTACTCACTCTTGACAAATTAAAGGAACATGTATTTGGTTTTAGACAAAAGATCAACAGAGAGTCGAGATAATTGCAGGAAAACCTGCTTAATAAAAGTTACGTTTTAAAAATATACTCTTTGGTTTGATTATTTCAACTTTGACTTAACCACAGAGAGAGAACTCGGAGAGATAGAGAAAGCAAGACAGTTACAGTATTTACCAAGTTACCATGACCACAATTTGAGCCACAAACCATCACTTGATAAGATTTAGGATTGTACATACTCAGGGGAAGTGAGTTTGGGTTGAAGATTTTGGCCGCAGTGTAGTTTTATAAGGCTTCACCCTGGATGTTACATGCTCCATGTACGGTATGTATGTAAAAACGTGCCATATAGTACCAAATTGGTGTTTTAAAAAAGGTGCTTCGGTGGTTCTGCAGTGTTTTTTCAGTGGTTCTTCGGTGGTTCTTTGAGTGGCTTTGGTGCCTTAGTGGTTCTTCATGGTTCTTAGGGATTGTTGTGGATTAAAAAAAGACAAGATCTAGGAAAAACGACACGCTATAGTATGTAGTATGTGTTTTTTCCTGGATTTCAACATATTTTGAAAATCCTCAAAAACAATGAAAAACAACATACTATAGTATGTCACCTGAGACCATGCATTTCATAATTTTTCGAAAATTCTCAAACAATGCAAAAACGGCATACTATAGTGTTTGTGGATTTCAACATTTTTTTTTTGTGGAAAATCCTCAAAAATGGCATACTACATTATGTTGTAATGTCAACATAATGATTTGTCAACAATGTCAATTTTCCAGCCAGAACTGAGCCATTGTGCTTGCTTTGTAAGCTCACAAAATGCCAAATAGAAAGTGACAGGAACACCAGAGGCTTTTTCTATTGCTTCCTAACATGAACCACGTGACCAGGCTGTTTTCTGACCCCTCAATGTCGCAACTCTTCTACTATATGGCTCGGACTGACTGACAGCTCTCACACTTCCACTTCCTCTTTCTCCTCCACCATTCCAAGATGGCTGATTTGTTTGAGAGCCATGCAGCAGCAGCTCTGCTACTGTGGATTAACTTTACTACACTCAGCGGTGAGTTAAACACACATTGGTTCTGTTACCTTGAGGTTCTGTTTGAGTTTGTTTGATCTATGATAGATTTCATTTAACGTTTTGGTTGAACCATGGCATGAGTGAGATTAAATGCTTATTTTGTTGAAGATGATATAAAATACTTTTATTCTGAAAGATTAGAAGCATGATAAAATGGTTTGAATTATTTAATGTTTAGAGGGTGCCATTTCATTAGATAAAACATTTAATGACTTGATCCTGATCACTAGCCATAACAATGTAGACGCAGCTCTAGATTCTTTTAGAATTGGACTGAAATCTGGAGTGGCAATTTGGTCCATCCCCTATGACAATTTTCAACTGCGATTTGCTTGTATAAACAAAGTTAAATTCAAAAACATTGCAGCTGTATTGAAAGGTTGAATTGTCCTATATCTGCAAAGGCTTTGTTTGCTTAAAAATGAAGCATAGACCTGTTTATGAGTTAGTTTCTGTCAATAGGAAGAAAAATCACCGACAGAGAATCTAAGCAGTGGAGTTGGAAGTGCTAATCATTAATCAGTGGCTCTGTGTAGCACCTGTTTAGAATTTGCATATAATGTAGGAGGCACCAGCCCAAACCGTTAAAGGTGAATTCCACCCATTCAACATTTTTCTGAGTGTACAAATGGAACCAAATGAACCTGTTGGGGTTCATTTGGTTCCATTTGTACGCACACAGAAACGAAGCGTCTAAAGAAATCCATTAACATGATGAAAATGCATCTTGATGTCGTCAGATGTATTTCACCATTTTAACGATGTCCACACGACATCTCTAAGGTATATTAATGCCATGTTAAATGGGTGGAGTTGCCCTTTAATACAAATGCGTACCTCCCAAGTCCTGCACTTTTATTTACTGCCTGGAAGTAGTATGTCTATGGATTTTTATGGAATGCTTTGCATTGTGGCCACAACGTAGCTCTAGGATGCTTTTATTGATTGGTCTGAATCTACAGTTACCATTCGGTCCATCTCCTCCATAGCAAGAATTTTCATCTGCGATTTGTTCGTATTAAACAACTTTCTCTATGGGAAGGTTGAATTAAACTCAAACATTGCAGCTGCATGGGGAAGGTTGAATTATCTATCTGCAAAGCATTAGTTTGATAAAAGTCCACCATAGACATGTTTGAACTGCTTTCTGTCAATACATTCTCTGCACGTGTGTTTTTTTCTAAGTACCCATTTTCAACATTTTGTCATTGATGTACCTTCATGGTGTTGTGTGGACATGATAAAAAAAAAGTTCCCCCATTCTGTGTTCTCAAGAAATGGAGGTCTGAAGAAAGCCACTAACATGGTGAATACATCTTGATGATGTTTAATGGATGTTAATGGATTACCTTTCTTTAGTCGCTGCTTTTTCTGAGAGCGTACAAATGGAACCAAATGAACCCATTAGGGTTCATTTGGTACCATTTGTACGCTCTCAGAAAAAAAATGGATAGAGTTCCCCTTAAAGTGTAAGTAACCTGTTTTGCACTACTTTTCCCAATCAAATTGTGTCATAATTACAAACACATTTGCCAATACAACAATACTTGATGTGTATTTGCTCTGGGGGCTATCAGAAGAAAGGTGGTCCAACCCCCGAAGCACTGGCCAATCACGCCGGAAAGTTACGAGTTCATATGGCGCGTCATTAGGAGAACATCTCATCGGGTTCCCATAGACTTGCATAGAAGAGTGGCCATGGGAATTACCATATTAAACACTCTCGTAACGGAGTACATACATCACTCTGTTAATGATCGTGACCGGGGACCACACGGCCACCACACGTTGTTTTTACTCAGACAGTCTCTCAGACCGTTTTTGCAATATCCATGTTGAAACAGAGCTAGCGTATGTGGCTAATAGTTCTACACACTGCAGTCGCGAGGGGCGTGCCTCACTCCAGCTGACTAGTGGCTCAGAGCCATCTAGTACAAGACTTGCGACATTGCGGAGTCGGAAACTGAGCGCTCGAGCTGCCTGAATGGAGACAAACTGGAGTTCTCCACCAGCACCAAGCCAACGTTTAGTTGTTTTCTGCCGCTGGAATGCGAGGGGACTCGGTGGATGGATTATGGACATTACGTTAGCAGCAACTGTGCTTTATGCTGGGATAGAACCATGACGATAACATTAAAAACTGGAGGAGTATTTGTGAAGGAGAGAGTAATCTTGGTAAACATGCTCGTACGTAAATAACCGAACGAGCCAGCAGACCACCGCTGCGTCTACCCACTGATACTGATCCTCTCGGGGATCAGCAGCAGCTTCGCTTTTACAATCTCTTTCACAATCTCATGTCCGGGCAGTAGCATTGTTTCCGAGTTTTACGCACACTGCTGCCTGCGTACTAGGAGTACACTGCGTAAAAACATCCACGCTCAGTATGCCAGGTCGGACAGGTCCCTTTTCAAATGTGCAGCATCCCTTTTCAAATGTGGCTTTGAGGCCATGCCAGATTTCCACTGGCCAAACGTGTATCGGAATTCCCTTCCCACCTATATTGCTGCACCCACCGAAAAAGTTGTAGACGACCGAAAAGTTGTTCCAAGAACTGAGCGCTATAAATAGTCTAGACTCCACGCTGATTCTGTCTATACTCAATAAGCACATCTGCGTTGCTGGGGCGCTACCGTGCTGACGAGGAGAAGGGCGTGTCCATCGGAGTTAGCATTGCAACAAGATCTCCTATTGTCGTCATACACCCGCGACATCAACAGATTCAGAACTACATTTCCCAAAGTGGCAGATGTAGTAATTTTATTTTTATAAACCTCAAATGTTAGATGTGTATGGCCGCATCAGGCATTTTAAATATATCATTGGGATACTTAGGCTATTTTTGAGGGACATGTGTCAACACTTTTGAGAGTTTTTTGCAGGTTACCTACACTTTAAGCGCTCATCATTAGTCACTGAACGTCCCTATGTAGCACTTGTTTAGACTGTGCACATAATGCAGGCCCTGATCTGTTAATACAAACTCCACCCATTTTCAACATTTTAATAAGTCGTTAATATACCTTGGAGATTAACATGATAAAAAAGTTCCCCCATTCTGTGTTCCCCAAAAATTGAGGTCTGAAAAAAAAACATAACATGGTGAAATACATCTGATGACATCATCAAGATGTACAGTATTTCACTATGTTAATGATTTTTCTTTTAGACCCCTTTTTCCTGAGAGGGTACAAATGGAACCAAATGGACCCGCTAGGTTCCATTTGGTTCACATTTGTATCCTCTCATCTGTGCGGTCTGTGCAGTCAGTCGAAACTCCTTTTATAGAAACACAACCTAAAATACCCACAAAGTGACAGCAGAAGTCAAAATCAGGATATGATTCTTTTTTTCTTTTCTCCGTCACAGGAACTGTAGAAGCTGCATGTGCTTGCATGATTAACAGGGGCGGATCTAGGCATGGGCATGGGGGGGACAATGCCCAGTCTGCCCCACCAAACACGATGGCATGCAAAAACAACCCAAGATATTTCAAATTAAAGTGCTCCTATTTAAAATGATTTGAAACACTACTACTGCTACTAACTAACTACAGCTGTGTCACCACTAAACCAACAGCATTTCATCATTGAAAACAGAAAACTCTCTGAGTCAGACCTTTAGCTTTATGCATGCTGTGTGTCTGTTGCAACTTCAACAACAGCTGATGTTATTATTGATGCTTTACTTAACTAATAAAAGTCCTGTAACTGAAAATGGTATGGGTGCGACTTCATCACGAAGCGCCACGGGCGATGAAGCCACACCCATAACATTTTCTCCTGCCCTCCCCAATTGGGAAATGTTACATCCACCCCTGATGATTAACACCATGAGGTTAAATAATGGCTGTGCTCATCAGCGTTTCGTACGTTTTAGTCGATCGTGCAAGTATAGCTTTCGAATACGTTTGGGCTGTAGTGCAGTGGTTTCAACATTTTTAATACCAGGGCCCACTATTTATTCAGCATTTGAGCCACGGAGGACCACCATTTGATGACATTTTAGCCCCACAGAAGCTTGTTTTTTTTTTTTTCCTTTTCCCACAATTCCAGGCAGGATTTCAGAAACAAAACAGTCAAACATACAGATCAAGCATTAATCTTCTATACAAATGGCACCGCAAGGGTCCCTTTGGTTTCATGTTTACGCTCTCAAAGAGTTACATCTGGTTAACCAACTTTCCATCATTTAGCCTGGGGACCACCTGAAAACCCTCTCAAGGACGACTGGTGGTCCCCGAACCACTGGTTGAAAACCACTGCTGTAGTGTATGATGAAGTGTGGCTTATTATTGACAGTTTCATGCACTTGTTTTCAGAAAAAATAGTATCCAAAACTTTCAGTAAGAAAAAGAATGGGAAAATTACACAAATTACACATTTATTAAATACTGTACTGTATAATAAGTCATACCAAATATCAGATACTCAAATTGTACTTTTGTAATAATTAACAATAATAACGTTGAATCACACAATTAGTGCACTGCACTGGTTGAAAACGACTGGTATATCGATGATAGAATTTCTGTACATATTGTTGCTACAGTATATTGCAGTATTGATACTTTTACTTAAAGGGGAAATCCACTTACAACATTTTACTATGTCACTGATGACATCATCAAGATGATTTTTGTTTCATACCTCAAGTTCTAGTAAACACAGGAGGGAGGGGCTTATCCAAACTGTTAATTTGAGGGGCAGAAGTATTACATGGGTGAAACATGTGGGGAAAACCTGTTCCCAATGTCCACTCCACATCTCTAACTCTAGAAGGCCCAGTGTTGCTTTTTAGCAACAGAGGCTGCAATTAGCCTCTTCAATTAATCTCTGGACTAAGTGCAATTTTTGATGATTTTCAACCTTTGACCTTTAGCCTTTAACCCTAATAAAAGGATGTAAAATGACTACAATAAATATATTTGTGTGATTATTAGAATGTCTATTACATGTACATTCATTATATTAAAAGATACCCCCCATTTTTTTAAATTTATTATAATTAATTAATTAATTAAATTAATTATTTAGCATAAATTAAAGGTAGGGGAAGTGATTTCACTTTTGTCAGATATCACCCGAAAAATATTTTTTACTGTTAAAATGCTCTATTATAGGGTGTGGAAACCATATATGGAGTTTCCCCCTACCCCACGTTCACAGAGGAGCTAATAAAAGTTCCCCAGGTGGTGGGTGAATTCTCCTCCAATCAGGATCGAGCAGCAGGTTCACATAGTGTAGCTACTGTTGGACGCCTCTAGTGCACCAGGCTGGTACTACACGATGAATTTCAAATCACATACCCTACCTTTAAATATTTTAAAAATTGTTTTTTTTTTTCTTTTTTTTTTTTTTAATAGATCATGGTAGTACAACCTAGTAGCAAGGTTGAAAACAGTATAAATAAGTCTGGGCCTTGGAGGGTTAAGGTAAATCCCCTTTAAGATAAGGGTTGAGACACATTTGCTATGTTCTACTTCCCGCTCTTGGACACAGCCTGTATGGCCTGGATCCACTGTTTCCTCTCCTCGGCTGTCGCTGCCTGGAGGTAGTAATGTTTCTCATCAGATGTGATGATCTCAAACAGGTTGCCGTCAACATCGTACTTCTTAGCTGGAGAACCAAGGAGACAAGAGAGCAGGGTTGATTCCACGAATAAATGGTGGGCCCTGGTATGAAAAAAGTTGAAAACCCCTCTGGCTCAAATAAAAATGAAGGCCGGTGCGCCCCCCCCCCCTGGCCTAGTAGTGGTCCAGGTGCACACCACATAGAGGCTTTTGGCCTGACAGCGTGTTGCGAGTTCGAATCCCGCTCATAACGGCCTTTGCTGGCCGGCTTTTGCTTTGGAGTTGCCCAAGTGCACATTTGAGGGAGGCGTGCTATTCTAGTCTGCTATATCATTCTGCTATTTGGTGGACCTCATATAAGATCATTTTTTGGGACAATTTAATTTAAATTAAAAAGTGATCGGGAAATATCAGGATCGACAGATACTCGAACTCAAATGATCGGGATCGGATCGGGAGCAAGAAAAAGTGATCGATTTTAAGTGTTATTGTTTTTGTATTATATTGTTGTTGAGTATATATGGGTTAGGGTCTCACTCACCATCGGGAACAAACTCCACCGCTGTGACCACAGACCCCCGCAGATGGATGGACCCCAGAGGATACTCCTCCCCCTGAGACAGAGAGACAGAGAGACAGACAGAGAGAGAGAGAGAGACCTTTAACCTTTAAGAGCACCTTTATTAAAACACTATGTTACATGGCCAAGATGTCACTCCTACTCAATTACCGTTAACTTGTGCACTACTCACAAAGAGACAAATAAAATATATCCACATCTCTCAAAAAGAAAGGCACAAATCACCATCCTGCACCACACACAATACATTTCCTTGAGCCCAGAAGAGGCTAAAGGCCTCTAGATTGTCCACCAGTTTATGATAGGCAAACTCTACCCTAAGGCGAGCTGCCACCAGTCCTCCCAACACCTGCACTGGGTCTGTGCTCCCAGCTCCCTCCGTTTTATTTTTGCGCGTCAACCATATTGCCATTTTCGCCATGCCAGAAATAAAATTAATCAGAGTATGCTCTTTCTTTTTTTGGAAGGAGTATTTTGGTCCATACACAAATAATTGGTTAGAGAAAACTTCCCCCAGCCCCTGAAACCAATGAGCCAACCTAGCGAAAAGGTCCCTTAGCCTAGAGCACTGCATAAAAAGATGTGCCACTGTTTCAGACTCTAAACAAAAAAGACATCCCTCGCCAATGGTAGGATCCAGGTGTGCCTCCTCCATTGGAGGTTGCCAGCCCTTTTTTCAATGGGCGGCTTGTACAGGGACCGCCAGCAGCCTTGCGGGCCATTGCCCGATTGAGAGACAGAGAGACAGAGAGATTTGATTTTAAAGATTCCTTTATTAAGCACTGCTGGGTGGTACAAACCTTCATCCAACCTAAACTACATGCTTAACAGCAAGCAAGGGGGAAAAAAACAAACACAGCCACACACCAGAACCAAATCAAAAAGACATTATCAGTTCGGCATTTTCTCCCACTGTGCACAGAACTCCTTCAATCGCCCATTTTTCCCGGAAAAGTTCAAGATTGTCCGTCATTAAAAAATAGGAGTATTCTATCCTTAGCCGTGCTTTCACCAGTCCCGTCAATATAGGGACAGGGTCCACACAGCCCACCCCTTGGGCCTTGTTTCTGCGGCTAAGCCAAACTGCTAATTTTGCAGTAGCAGAAAGAAAATTAACCAATGTATGCACAAGTTTCCTTGCCACTGTATACTTTGGCCCATAGATAAAGAGTTGAAAAGAGAAAATCTCTCCCAACCCCATGAACCAACCCCTCAATAGGTCAAAGACTGGATGTAGCCTGGGACTATCCCTCCCACCATTAATATTAAGAGATCCTATCTTAAGGCTCTGCATTGGGAGAAGAAAGAAAAGGAAACAAATGAATAGAACAGCCATTACAGAAGCATATGAAAGCACCCTGTGAGACATAAACATCATTTCTTTGAGTTAATTTTATTTTTTGCCTCTTTTGCTCCTTGTGTGTTTTCCAACACTTCTTAATTTTCCCACATGCTTTCTTAAGCGAAAACGTTTTTTCTCTTCTAGTTCATCAAACCCGACAACCTTTTGTAAGATTGTTGCAGACCTGATAAATTTCTTAATATCTGGAAAATAATCAGCCACTAGACATGTAAAAAAAAAAAAAAAATCGATTTTGTATCGATCCAACAGCCGACAATACGATGCATCGACACGTCCACAAGAGTATCGATTCATGTTTAAAAATAAATGAATAAAAATATCTGGTCTATTTTATCCATTTGCTCCTGGACGTATTTTTCCGTGAATGAGGTTGTCATAGCCTAGGTGAAGTACAACTTTGCTGTTTCTCAAATAAAATGTATAACGGTATTACAGCTTTCATTGATTTATTTCAAATTTGAAACATTGTCTAGCCTGTAAGGTAAAAAAGGGTAAAAAAAAATGAAATTGAATCGAATCGTGGTGTATTGAGTATCGATGGGTCAGGAAATCGATACTGAATCGAATCGCATGATGGGTGTGATTTACACCCCTATCAGCCATTTTGGTCTGCTTCCCATGTGTTTCATCCAAGAAATCATTGATTTCTTTCAGTGTGTATAAATCTGAACTGCCAGAGTACGAGCCCTCATTTACTGAAGCCACTGAAGATTCATCAGTATCATATTGGCTTAGTTTCCATTTCCTCCTCAACAATAACTTGGCTGCTTGGAAGAGTATTGACATCTGGAGTGGCTGAAACTACAGTATTGACATCTGGAGTGGCTGAAACCACAGTATTGACATCTGGAGTGGCTGAAACCACAGTACTGACTAAGAGACAGAGAGAGACAGAGAGAGACAGAGAGAGACAGAGGGAGACAGAGGGAGACAGAGAGAGTGACAGGGTGGCCAACATCCAAAATGCACTAGTGGCACTTCCAAAATGCACTAGAATGCGCTAGAGCAGTGAGTTTAAGTGAGTGAGTAACCATTTTCATACCAATTCTTCTGCATTTTCTAAATGTAGATTCTTGAAAATAATAATAATAATAAAATAATAGATTAATTTTAAATATAAAACTTCACGCTCTTGAGCGTAAAATGAGACCAAATGGACCCATAAGGGTCCATTTGGTTTCATTTCACGATCTCACAGATCTAAAAGGGTCCATTTGGTTACCAATGGTCTTTTCTAGGAAGGAAGGAGGACTCTATCATATAGGATAAATGGTTAAAAATTAGGGTTTTATCTCTGGTACCTGTCAACCAATTTTGCTCCAACTCACCAGCAAAAAAGCACTAGATTTTCCGCCAGGAGCTTGTCACTAATTTTGGCGCTATGGGTGTGTGGAAAAAAGCTAAATATAGTGACAAATGTGCCAAGTTGGCAACACTGGAGAGGGAATGTGAAAGAGGAAATATATCCTTTCTCTTTCAGACATACCAGGGACCAGGGTTATAATAGGAATAACCAAAAAACAACTAAAAAACGAAAGCTAGAAATCAGAAGACATGAGTCAACTGTAACTACTAAAAACTGAAACTGGAACTGAAACTAAACTGAAACTGCACTGTGAAAACTAGAACCAAATGACATTATACACAGAGAAGACATGTCATGTCATACAGCAGGGGTTTTCAACCTTTTTGATACCAGGGCCCACCATTTATTCAGCATTTGAGCCACAGAGGACCACCATTTGAGGTCATTTTAGCCCTACAGGCCTCAAAACTGAAGATTTATTTTGCTGTTTTCCACAATACAAGACTGGATTTGGGCAACATAGCAGGCAAAAAATAACAGACCAAAATGACCATTAATCTTCTAGTTGTGTAGACTTGTGGGCTAATTAAGAATAATGAATATTTTAACTCTTGAGTGTAAAAAATGAAACCAAATGGACCCACAAGCGTCCATTTGGTTTCATGTTTACGTTCTCAAGAGTTACATTTGGTTAACCAACTTAGCTTGGGGACCACCTGGAACCCTCCCAAGGACCACTGGTGGTCCCCGGACCACCGGTTGAAAACCCCTGTCATACAGTATATTATGTAACAGCAACGACACATATTTTCTGTACCTTTGCAGGGTCGTAATAATGCAGATATGCAGGGTCATCTCTTAGAATGAACTTCCTCACCTTCCAGTTCTTCCTCTTGTGTCCCTGTATGTGAGGTGAACACAGTTTAGCACATTTTTGTTTTAGTACAGGCATTATATGGAATAATAGAGGGCAACATAGAGGTTTTAACTCCTTGACTGTTTTACCACGACTTTTTGGGTGATTGATTATTCTGTTGTCTGTTCAAAACCCAAAAAGTCGTTTTGGGTTTTCTTTTATTAACAAGCTCATTAACTCACTGCACACCACCTGATGAAGTCCTTTAAGTGGTGATTGCACTACAAAACCCCCAAAACACCTCACACACTTTACAACTATCATTAATAAATGATAAATTGTATAACTTTAAATGCATTTATCTCTGAATGAGCCCTGGAAACAGTGAAATGTGAAAATATGGGCTGCTTTGTCAAATGTATTAAAAAAAAAACTGAAACATATCAACTGATTTTATTTTTTCCCTTAAAGTAGACACCTTAAGCTGTCTTTGGAGCTCATTCATTTGCACAACTTCACAACAGAGGATTTTCTATAAATTATTTAGTTGCTATTGAACCTAATGGAGTTAACCATACAGTGTGCCGCGTGTTCGATTCCCATCAATAATAACATCAGTTGCTGTTGAAGTTGCAACAGACACGCAGCATGCATAAAGCTAAAGGTCTGACTCAGAGAGTTTTCTGTTTTCAATGATGAAATGCTGTTGGTTTAGTGGTGACACAGCTGTAGTTAGTAGCAGTAGTAGTGATTCACATCATTTTAAATAGAAGCACTTTCATTTGAAATATGCTCATCCATCCATCCATCCAGCCCTGGGTCTGGTTCTGGTTGTGTCTCACTCACCTGTTTGAGTAAACATCCCTGTTTGATGATGTTTCCCCTGAACTCCTCCTTCAGAATCACGTCTTCGTCACTGGAGTATCCCTCACAGAAGAACCCGCTGTCTGCCTGGATGTACACAAAAACACAAAAAACACACAAACAAAAAACACCCAAGCACATGTCATATGTTAACTTGAAACATGTTTGGGTGTTTTTGATGAATCTATCATGGTTAAAATGGAGTTCTAAGTTATAATGGGTTTGTATAGCATGGAGTAACTGTCTGGGGTGTTCACATGTCACTGAGTAGAGTACTAGACCATAAAATGACCAAAGTGAAATATCCCTTTAATATTCACCAAAATCAGAGTCTGGTTGAGAGACCCAACACTTTTTTGACTAGATTTTGACTAGGGATGTCCCGATACTGTATCCGTAAAGTATCAGTATCGGCCATTATTTGTCATTACTGAGTCATATATTGGCAAATATGTTAGTCTAACCACCATGTCATCAATATACCTTAGAGATGTTGTGTGGACATGACAAAAAAGTTCCCCTATTCTGTGTTTCCTACAAATGGAGGTCTGAAAAAATTAGCATGGTGAAATCATTAGCATGGTGAAATACATCTTGATGACATCATCAAGATGTGTTTCACCATGTTAATGAGTTTCCTTTTTTTCTGAGAGTGTACAAATGTGGACCAAATGGACCCATTTGGTTCTCATTTGTACACTCTAAAAAAAAAAAAAAAAAAAAAAAAAAAAAAGAAAATGGGTGGAATTCCCCTTTAACCCTTTCCCTACCAGCATAATTAGGCTTAATACTGTAGCCAGACCAGCTAAATACCCTAATAAAGTACATATTTGTGTCCCATATAAAATGCCCAAATAAAAATGTGTGATATGACCACAAATGTCACAAATGTCTCATTTTAACCCTGCAAGTCTCCACTTTCCCCAGAAAAAAAGAAATATGCATATTTTATTTTATTATTCTCAAGGATTAACATTATTATTATTATTTTCATTTACTTTCCTCACAACACTTCACAACATGTTGTGAGCTTGCAGAACTGCTATTTTCTGATATTTTCTGGTATTTGAACTTTTTCATGCACTATGTGTAAAGTAGTTTATTATTATGAAACCTGGTTGCTTATTTCTCTCCAAACACCTGGCAACCAATGTCGCCAACTTGGCGCATTTGTCACTATATTTAGCTTTTTTTTCAGACCCCCCTAGCACCAAAATTATTGAAAAACTAGTACTTTTTTGAAAAACGAGTGCTTTTTTGCTGGTGAGTTGGTTTGAAAACCACTGCCCTAGCTCCTTCTAGTGCATTTTGGAAGTGCCACTAGTGTATTTTGGAAGTTGGCAACACTGCAAACACAGAACAGCAAATTCTGTTGCCTGCTGCAAAGCCATGGCTGTGGCTTGCAGCCTGTCATCAGCATGGGAGTCCTGATACAAATTATTGGATTTATTGACCTTTGGATCTATTGGCAATCTTTTTTTTACATGTTTTTGATCTTTTGTGCTGTTATTTGGAGACACATAAGGTAAGGTAAAAAAATCCCTTTGTTGCTTTGTTTGTTGTTGTTTTTGTTAGGGCTAGTTAGAGATCTATAAGGGTCCATTGTAATTATCACAGCTACATGAAACTTTGTGACAAGTTGGGGGAGGGCTCCCTCTGCTGGCGGAGGGCCCACACTACACCCCTACACTATATTTAGACACCCAGATCCACCCAAAAACACACAATACGTCAATTACGTCAGTGGGAGGCTTGGATTTGCATGTCAATTACCTCAATTACGTCATTGGTAATTAAAGGGTTAAGAGGCGTCCCCCCCCACTTCTAAAAGTCCCACCACAACACTGCAAATATGTTAGTCTAAGCACAGATCCGACACAGGGGTTCAGGGTTGCCACATTGGCTATTAAAGGGGTCATGTGGAGTTGGGATCTGGTGCTTACAAAGTAGTAGAGGGCATCCTGCTCGTCCAGCAGAACGGATTCGGCTCCTCCCTCTGCTCCTTGCTTGGACCTGTCACTGGCAGGTTGGACGAAGCCTTCGTTCATCAGGCCTGTAGCCAACATCAGAGCCTCCGCCTTGTTCCTGGCTTTACCCTGGGAAATCAGCCACTCCACCGCCGTGGCGCCTGTTGGAGTGGGTGTGTGTCAGGGGCGAATTTAAGCATGAGCATAGGGGGGCAATGCCTCCCTAAATGCCCAGACTAGTGCCCCACCAAACATGATGGCATGCAAAACAAGCCAAGATATTTCAAATTGAGGTGTTTAGAATTAAAATGATTTGAAACACTACTACTGCTACTAACTAACTACAGCTGTGTCACCACTAAACCAACAGCATTTCATCATTGAAAACAGAAAACTCTCTGAGTCAGACCTTTAGCTTTATGCATGCTGCATGTCTGTTGCAACTTCAACAACAACAGATGTTATTAGTGATGCTTTACTTGACTAATAAAGTCATGTAACCGAAAACGGTAAGGGTGCGGTAAGGGTGCGGCTTCAACGCCTGTGACGCTTCACGCCACGGGCGTTGAAATGTGAAATGTTACATCCACCCCTGGTGTGTATGTGTGTGCAAGGCAGTGGGAGGAATTGGGAAGTGATTGGTACATGACTTTGACACGTTCAAGTGCTGACTGTTGAATAGAGGAAAGAGGAGGAAGTGGTTGTCGTTACCGGTGAAGCAGTGGTTGTAGATTTTAGAAGTGGTTGTTATTACCGGTGAAGCAGTGGTTGTAGATTTTAGAAGTGGTTGTTATTACCGGTGAAGCAGTGGTTGTAGATTTTAGAAGTGGTTGTCATTACCGGTGAAGCAGTGGTTGTAGATTTTCTTCTCCTTTTCCAGTTTCAGTTCTTTCACTCCGTGGTCCTGGTCTTTCATTAGCAGGTACAACTCACTGAGGAAACGCAAAACGTTTAGTATTATTGACACATTGGGTTTTCCATTTCTTCATTCAAATAGAAAACTCTCTGAGTCAGACCAAGGTCAAGGTAAACTTTATTGTCCACGAGGGAAATTTGTCTTGGGCTTACACCCCTACTACAGCCATACATGAAACATCAGAGACAAGCACAGACACAACAGTGACACAACATTACACAATGGTACAGGGTTGTCTTAAGTGATCGCTACTGTTTCAAAGCCTCATTCAGCATTTTAGTTGACGCTGGTACAAATGACCTTTTAAACCTGATGTATTTCCAATTTGGTTAGACCTATCGCTTTAGGCCTGTTGTAAATTCAACAACTGATGTTATTATTGATGCTTTACTAGCCTAATAAAAGTCTTTTAACTGAAAATGCTATGGATGCGACTTCATCGCTTGTGGTGCGAAGCGGGCGAGGAAGCCCGCACCCATACCGGTTACATGCCTATAGATCCCGCCCCAGGGGTTTAGTGTCAGGGGGACGAGGGGGGACGGTGTCCCTCCACTTCTCACATCTAAAATATTTTGGGGGCAAAAATAGGCCTATGTTTTTTTTGTCTTGTCATTTACATTTATGGATATAATTAGGCATTGTAAACAATCTTTCTCAATATGCTATACTTGTTTTAATAGAGTGTCTGTGTGTGTTGTGCAGGTGCACGCAAATGCGCATGTCTTAAAGGGGAATTCCGCTCATTTTCAATATTTTACTATGTCATTAATATACCTTAGAGATGTTGTGGGGACATGATAAAAAAAAAAGTTCCCCCAGTTTACTAGAAATGGAGGTCTGAAAAAAATCATTAGCATGGTGAAATACATCTTGATGACATCATCAAGATGTGTTTCACCATGTTAATGAGTTTCCTTTTTTTCTGAGAGTGTACAAGTGGAACCAAATGGACCCGCTAGGGTCCATTTCGTTCACATTTGTACACTCTCAGGAAAAAAAATGAAAATAGGTGGAATTCCCCTTTAAGAGGCGTACCCCCACTTCTAAAAGTACCACTACAACACTGTCCGGCCCTGCCACTAAAACACATGAATTCAACATCCAAAGACCACGTCCTGAGAAGCTGGCTTATTATATCTAGCAATTCGACAGAACCTACTTGAGGTTGACCGAGTCGGGCAGACGGATGGAACGCCTGGTAGACCGCCTGGCGAACTTCTTCCCCCCGGCCAGGCAGCTCACGGCTCTCCTGATGTCTTTGACCCAGGACTCTCTCTCTTCTACGTGTGTCGCCTGGAAGAAATGCTCCTGCTTCTTCTCTGTGGTTATTTTGAACACCATCTGAAAAATAAAACCAACCGGAAACGTTAGGTGGCTGTCACAGTGTCACGTAGTGCAGGGGTTTTCAACCGATGGTCCGGGGACCACCAGTGGTCCTTGAGAGGGTTCCAGGTGGTCCCCAGGCTAAATGATGGACAGTTGGTTAACCAGACGTAAAAATGAATCCAAATGGACCCGCAAGGGTCCATTTGGATTCATTTTTACACTCTCAAGAGTTAAAATATTCATCATCGGAATTAGCACTATTTAATTAAGAAGTCTACACTGTTTTGTTTCCCAAAGTCCAGCCTGGAATTGTGAACAAAACCAAAGGAATTCTTTAGTTTTAGGTCTTTGGGGCTGAAATGTTATCAAGTGGTGGTCCGTGACTCAAATGCTGAATAAATGTTGGTCCCTGGTGTCAAAAAGGTTGAAAACCCCTGACATAGTGCAAAATATTGCTTCCACGTTGCACTGGCCTGCGCTACCATCTTTTTTTTTAAATAATTTTATCCCATGATTTTGCAACCCACTTTTCACCAGTGCAAATTCCTAATGTGATCCTGGTCTCTACACACCCTCCGCCAACCTGGGGAGGCAGTGGACTGAGCTCATGCTTCCTTCAAGGTGCATTCTCACTAGTTACATCTGGTTAACCAACTTTCCATCAATTAGTCTGGGGACCACCTGGAACCCACTCAAGTACGACTGGTGGTCCCCGGACCACCGGTTGATATCGGAAACTTGGCCCCATATTCGAAATATGAGTTTCAGATCGGAAAATACGGGCAGCAGCTAACTACTCTTATTAAAAATAAGAAAATACTAGCGGCAAAAATAAGTAAAACATAGTATTTCTTACCGTCCGCTTGCCGAAGTCTTGACAGGGACTGGTGAGGGTTGCACCCTTCAGTGGGATCATTCCTTTGGGAGAGTTGTCGCTCTTCTTCTTATAAAACTCCACCCCATCCTCTGACAGGACCACCCACACCGCCTTCCAGGAGTTCAACACTGTACCCTGGGGGAGGGAGGGGAAAAAAAGTCAAAGTCGCATGATTTGTCACTATGTTAACACAGTGAAATTGTTCTCCGCTTTTGACCCATCACTTGGAGTGGTGAGCTCCAAGGAGCGGTGAGCTGTGGCTTGCTGCGCTCGGGAATCATTAGCTGATTTTGACCCTCAATCCATCCCTTTGATGCTGAGCGCCAAGCAGGGAGGCATTAGTCCAGTTCCTTATGTAATTTTGTAGGATGAAGACGGAGATTTGTAAAACTATATATTTTTGGAAACCTTACAGCCTACTGAATCAGAACATGTTTGATTCCATTTTTTTCAAGGTCATTATAGCAGCCATCTTGGATCTTTAAAAATGGCTACTTTTAAAAACGAATTTCTCAATATTTTGCCTCCCAGATGACCTAAAATCATGATTGCAGTGGTTAAATCTACATTTTGGGGGGCAAGGAATACAATGGAAATGGTTTGCATTGTAAACGAGGGATGTATGGTTAGGGATGTTGCATTTATACATGACTAAATGGTATTATTCTGGTAATCTGGACACATAATGCAATATCTCATAAACATTTCTCAAATCTCTCAAAAGACAAAAACTTAAAGGTATAGTAAGTGATTTTGGTGATTTGGAAAACCCCCTGGTCTCCCCATTAGCAAGATGTGCACATGCACATACTCTACGGTGAGGAGGAGTGCAACAGGCCAACATATACACCAAGGCTGGTCCCCACGCAATCCTGATGGAAGAGGAGAGGAAGGCCCCTCTCATCCTGATTGGACGGAAGGCTTTTATCCCAAAGCCGAAATTGAAACTAGGGTTTTATGACCCCAGGGGCTCACTGTGGGACCATATAAGGAACTCCTTATATGGTCTCCACACTCTATAGTAGAGAGGATCAGCAAAAAAAATAAAATAAATAAAAATAAAAAACTAACAATATTTACATCACTTACTATACATTTAATCAAGAACTGCACAGCTTTGACCCAGACCCGGAAAATGGAAGAACAGAGAAAGAATGTCTACACTGCTGCAGCTCGGGTTTGTCAAAAGGAAGCAGAGAGATTGACGAGAATGAACCTGAGATCCACATCCTAATCAAGACTCCCACCAACATCTTGAATATTGTGCTTTCAGCCAGAAGAAGCAGCAATACCAACAAGACAAGCAAAAGCTGCTGTGGAGGACGTGGCAGACGAAAAACAACCTGTGGGTAAAGATTGCATAAGATCTTCAGATGGCTGCTGACATGAAGGACTTTGGGTCTTTCCATTCAGGCCTGCTTGATCTTCATGCGCCTAAAACCACTGGCTCAACTCCAATCTGCTCCTCTAACAAGTCTGTCCTTCTCACTGACAAGTGTGACGTCGTAGCTTGCTGGGCAGAGTGAGATCTTGAACAAAGTCCTCAATTTCCAATTACCACAATACCTGAACTGCCATTCAAAGCTGAACTGGCTGACCCCCTCACCAGTGCAGACAGTGAAAGCACTCCAACAGACCACTTCTGGAAAGGCACCAGGACGTTATGAGTTGCCCGCAAACATCTATAAGAATGGCGGTACCTGTACCAGGAGGAGAAGAAGGGTCCCTCAAGGACCCCAACAAGGATGCATACACACATAGTACATGTTTACAGGAAGAAAGAGGAGAGGGGAGAGGGCATCCTGCGATAACCATCATGGTATAGCCTACCTGAACATCACAGGAAAGATTTTTTTTTTTTTTTTTTTTAGCAAAAATCAACATAACCCGGCTCATCAGCCATGTAGCTGAGAATGTTATCCCTGGATCCCTTTGGGGTTTATTGGGATAAATGTGGGGCAAGTTTGGTTGTCAAGGGAAATTGAACTTTCTCATGGTGTACTTTTATGATGGAAAGTCAGATAGTCCAAGAGAATGGTGATGCATCCGAGGCATTACCAGACAGGAATGGAGTGAAGCTACTGCTGCATCTTGTATCTAATCCCTGGCATGTGAACATATGTTGTCAGCCTTCAATACAGATACATGATATTGCCTTAAGTCTGGCTCTGTAGATGAACAGGTGACTGCATTCTCATCACCGAGAGACCATCCATCCAGCAAAAGAGTGAATTCATCATTGACCAACCTGTTAAGTTTTGTGGAAATACCCCTCAGTTATCGGCTAATGGGGGCAAGTATTGTGGCAGACATATTTACAACATAAATCAACAAACAAACAAATACTGGTGTCCCCATATTGGTGGGTTGTGACTTTTGGATTGGATTTGACAGAAAATGGAATGTCTCTTTTTCATTTGCAACCATTTTAACAATATGCAAACTCAATTCAACAAACTCAAGTCAACAATTATTGTACAAATAATGATAAACGACTATTTCGGGTAGCCACCATATTGTAAATATACACAATAAGGGTCCAGAAACAATCAATAATTAAAAAAAAAAAATAGGTATTCCGTTGAGACTCATGCGCAGAGACTATGAAATAGACACCAAGTTTGCGTTTCTAGATCTGGCTCAAAAGTTTCAAGCCAAACCTATTTTATAGCTAATATTGGCTATTGGATTTCATGGAAACTTGCAATACAAAAAATGTTCTTATTCATATTATAATCAACCCTTTGATGCTTCGTGGAAATATCAAACCAGTCACAATATCACCCGGCCAATGTCTCCAATTGCAGTGAACTTTAATAAGGGAGCAGCAACGTTTCGGCCTATGCGGACGGTTAGGTTAGGTCTTTTTCCTGGTGGTGTGTTGTGGAAATATGCCTTAGTGTGCAGAAAGTGTTAAAGGTATCTGTCCTTCAGTGTCACCGACCTTGTACTCTCAAAGTTTCCCTTTTTTCTCAAAACTGCCACTCACTCTCAGGAAGCCTGCATCGTTAAAATCTACACAACAATCTTTCCGGTCCCGTCTGTGGCTGTTTTCTTATCTCCCGTCTGCAACGGCTAGAGGTTCCCCAAAATGCAGGCCGCTGAGTAGCTTCCAAGTCGACAGTATTGATTAATACAAGTACATATTTTGCTTGTTAACAATGAACAGTGCACTTACATACCGACAGTTATACACACATCACTTCCTTCTGTGAACCTGCTCTCGACCTTCCCCACAAGAACTCTCCTTGTAGTCTAGTAACAGAGGCCCTCAGATTTTGAGATACCCCCACCCGGGGTAGAACAAACCACAACCATGTTTTTTCTTATCTTTAGGGTCCCCCATTCATGTTTTGGGTTGTTGTGGAGTTTCATTTTGGTGCAAAATTTGTTTTTTGGGCTATTCTTTAGACTTACCCAAATCTCTGAAAAAGTAAAATCCGAATAGGACAAAAAATATATAAAAGTCTATAACTTGAGAATGCTCACTGGTATCTTCATCAAATTTGTTGAGGAATGAACCAGACATCCACCCTGCATGTCCAAATAGTCAGAATGTGATTTTCCCACAGAAATACTGAAATATAGTCCCTTTAATGTACCTTCACTTTAGGCGGAAATTGGAAATTTAGGTTGAGGACTCCTTTACTCTGTCTTTTACAAAAACACATTCATGTAAAATGAGCTTTCAATGCATTACCTTATTAAGATGTGGTTTTGTGGAAATATCTAGTACAGTTTTATTTCAAATTAGTTGCAAACGAGACTTTCGACATTCCCCAGCTCTTCACTCTGAATGTAACAGGCAATAAGCCTACACTGTAAGCCTGTAAGTTGATAATGGTCATCATATTTGGGTAAAGAACAGGTGATGTTCACTCATACTTTGTACTGTACATCTAATAAGCATAGCAAGAGAGATACAAGTCATACTCATACATAGTCTGATGTAGTGATATTTTTATTGAAACATAACATTTCAGAATCTCTTAAGTATGTTGTCTTGACAAAATAAAATAATGACAAAATAATAATAATAGCTGTGTGCGTGTGTGCGTGCGTGCGTGTGCGCGTGCGCGTGCGTGTGTGTGCGCGTGCGTGCGTGCGTGCGCGCTTGTGTCCAAAGTCAAACATCTGGATCGAGCTCTTCAGACACATCTGGTGCCACATTTTTACATTCTGCACTGCAGTTGCAGAACTCCGTACAGGGCAGACCAACAGAGAGGCACTGGCACTTCCCATTCTCTCTACAATGTTCATCTTTGCAGTACAAATGAGTGATGTCTCTCAGCTCTGTAGGTGCAGGGGGTTTCTTGAACAGGACTGCTTCAATTGCTCCATCAATGACAATCCATCCCTTGTCAATAGGATTCCACAATGTGGGGTTAGGGATGTGACTGTGGCACCATATCGCTGTCTGGTACATTGCTCTTTGAACGTGTTGTTCAAATGCATCCTCTGTTGGTGGAAGATTTGCAGAAGCTGCATCTGTTGTTGGTGCAATTATGAACCTCAGTTCATGCATGCATCAAGTTGGTGCACATTCTCCCATTTTTATTTTTCCTTTTGCCGTAAAGTCGAAGTGCAAACTCTCTTGCTGCTGGCAAGGAATTTTCCAAGCTTGCAGAAAGTCCAAAATTGGCCAAGTCCATGAGGTCGCTGAGATGGGTCTTCAGTTTGTTAAAGGCTGTAGTTTTTCCTATCCTGTACAAACTGACAAACTGCTGGTTGTATCACAGCCAGTGAGTGCATGACAGGCTGGTAGACAGCTGCACATGTCTTTTCCAATTTGCTCTGATATGGTACTGATGGGAACATACCTTTCCTTCATTCCATGGCCTGAATGCATGAAAACTGTTGCTGAGCCAAACATCCCTTTGCTTGCATAATAAATGAGCAGTACTTCCACATCTGTATCATCGCATCGCACAATGATGCGAGGATATGACTGTGCAAGATGTATGGTATGTAACACCATTCTTTTGTCTGCTTCCTCCTGATTACTGTACAAAGATGCCAGACTGCTCACTCCTGCTTTGCATATGGTCTTGACCTCTTCACCTTTGTCAAATCCACCTGCCAAGATGATACAGTCATCAGATTGCAGTCTCTGTGGGCCTGCAGTGACAATGTAGTTGCTGACAAATGTGCACAGTGCAGTCTTGTTTCCACTATTCTTTAGGTACTTCCTGTAGTTTGGAACATTTGTGTTTCCAGTGATAACATGAGTAGGTCTTGCATCGGTTGCACCTCTCCTTTTCCTCTCCAGGTCTTTGATTGACAGTGGGTTGTCATACCTGTCAAATACCATGACCACACATTTCATTTGTTGTTCTCTCAAAAGGTACAAGATCTTTCTCAGAATGCATTCTGCTAGGTCACTGAATGTCTGAAATGCAGAATCATGGAGACTTTGAACCATAGACATGCCATCAATGACATATGCTGATCTATCTGTGCTGTCGGGCAGCTCCTGCACTACTTCTACCACAGACTCCAGTTTCTTTGAGAGGTCTGCTTTAGTAGTCTTTCTCATCCCTCCGTCATCATAGAAAAGAGAGGGTGGGACAGCAGCTAATTCATGAGACAAGACATTTTCCAATGACACGTCTCTTTGTTTAGAAACAGCCAGGAGTCTCCTGAAGAGCACATCTGAATCCATTTGTAGTTTTTTAGTTTTACTGCTTGCAAGGCTAGCTTTCATATCAGAAAATGTTGCTGATTTCTGTCTTTTTTCAGAGTCCCAGAAACTTTTTGTTGTCTCACTCTTTAGGCGCTCATCAATGAAAGCTGTATTTTGTGTTTCGCCATCCTCCAGAAAGCTTGAGAGATCTTTTGACACCTTTTGAGATGCGACTTGTCCACTTGCGATGTTGATTAACTCATCAGAAACTGTGTCCAAATCAAATGGGTTTTGCCTGTCTTGTACATACTCTATAATCTGTACAACCTCCCTCTCGTCCCTGTCCATGCGGGCTGCTCCATGCTCTTTGTGGGATTTTGGTTCATGTTCCACCACGTCGCACAAAGCACCCATAGCATCAACGTATTCACTGGTGACATGCCTTGTAATGAGCCATCTGGTCAGAGCTCCCTTTCGCAGTGTGAAGCCAATAATGCCTCCTTGACTCTTTCCTTCTTTATTGATCGTTTGTTCAAGTGCTTGATCAGTGGCGACACAGTTGAACTTCCTCTCCTGTGTTTGTCGGACAACAAACCCTCCTTCTGTCAGGAATTTGTAGGAATCTGGTTGGCTCTTTTCAAGGGCTTTCATTTCAGCTATGTACACTGGCATGAACTTAGCGTAGTTTGACCTGCCAGCAGCTCGAAACCATGGTATTACTTCAGACATGCAGTTGAGATGAAGGTCAAAGTTAGCATCACACTCTGAACGTAGCATTCTAAGTAAGAGGTTGGCCTCTTCGATGAAATGTAGCCAGTATTTGAAAGTAGCTGATTGTTTGCCTCCGCTTTCTGAAAACTGCTGTATTTTTCTGTGCAGATCAGGGAGGTCAGGCTCCAATTCATTTAATAGCTTCATGGCAGAGGTCTGGTCATTTCCATGAAAGGCAAGAAAACCTTCTGCGAGATGTAATAATGGATTGCATTTTTATAGCGCTTTTCCAAGTGCTCAAAGCGCTTTACAATGGTCCATCCATTCATACATTGGGAAGTAGAGCGGCGAACAGTCGACGCCAGCGTCCCCACTTCCCACATTCACACACCAATGGTAGCCAGCTCGCACTGACCAACTCATTGGAGGCAATTTGGGGTTCAGTGTCTTGCCCAAGGACACTTCGACATGTAGACAGGAGGAGCCGGGATTCGAACCGCCGACCTACGGGTCATTGGACGACCTGCTCTACTTCCTGAGCCACAGCATGTACATCTCGCAGAAGGTTTTCTTGTGCATCAGTCATTAGACTTTGGCCTTGCTTGTCAAGCCAAGATGCCAACGCTATCCGAAAGAGTCTAAACAGAGCCTCAGAGACGAGGTTAATGCACCTAATACCTCTTGCAAGTTGTTTGCCCTGAAGCATTTGTCGAGCTGTAGTCTCAGCATACACACCAGACTCGGTTATAATGTCAAAGAGACCTCCGTCAGCAAAAATCTTTCCAATGCTTGCCAGAAAGGCCATAGCGATGATATTTTTTGGCATTTAAAGTTTAAAAACATTTAAGAGATTTTCAAATCCTTTAAAATTAGTATAATTACTATAAATGTAAAGGTTATACTTGCCACAATCAGTAAAGTTTCATCACCTTTATGAAAAATAGGTCGTTTCTGGTGGCCATTTTTGATTTTGAATCAGCGGAATTCTACAATAAGCCCAATATTAACATAACTGATGAAGAAACTTTTCACACATACCTGGATTCATCTGAGATGTTTTCACAGTTTTTCATGGTTTGAATAACCACTAACCTAAGAGTTGAGCTATGACTAAAACCTTTCATCAAGATATTTTAGGGGCCTTTAGGCCTATATTACCTTGAAATGAATGTCATTTTCCATTCTTTATTTTTCCATATTTTGTCTCGTTTTACGACACAAAATATGATTAAAATGGAAAATACATACTCATGCATGTTTCATTTACAATGTATTTGACTCCATTGGATTCCTTGCCCCCAAAAATGTAGATTTAACAGCTACAATCCTGATTTTAGGCCATCCAGGACGCCAGATATTGAGAAAATCGTTTTTGAGAGTAGCCATTTTTAAAGATCCAAGATGGCTGCCATAACAATCTCGAAAAAAATGGAATCAAACATTTTCTGATTCCTTAGGCTATAAGGTTTCCAAAAATATATAGTTTTAAAAATCTCCGTCTTCATCCTACAAACTCATTTGGATGAACATAGTGCCCTGGACTACATTGCTGCTTGCTTGGTCCCATTTTTGCATTGGGCCTCCCAGTTCCAGGGCGGACAAAAGGTTCAGGCTGCCAAGGCGTATGATGGTTCAATTCTACACTGCCATTGTGGAGTCTATTCCTCACCCACTCCATCATCACCCGGTTCCACGCTGCTGCTGCTCTAAATGTGTAGTTTCTTGAAAATTAGGTATTTCGCCCCAAATCACCAGCAAAACAGGACTAGATTTTCCACAAGGAGTTTTTCACTAATTTTGGCGCCAGGGGGAATCTGGAATATCTTGGGTTGTTTTGCATGCCATCGTGTTTGGTGGGGCATTTAGGGAGGCATTGCCCCCCCCATGCCTAGAACCGCCCCTGGTGACACATACATACTGTATATTTGAGACAAAGATTTGTACATACAGTTCTACTTACTTAGTCATTCATGAATGTAACTTATTGTAAACCAAAAGCATTTCCATGACCTGTCCATGACTTACTTATTCATGACTCACTTGCTGTAACTTTTTTTTTTCAATAATGTTTTTATTAGTTTTTTATAACACACAGACAGACAAACACTACATTACGATACAAACAATACAATATAAAAGCAAAGGAAAAAAAAAACATGACAACAAGACTAGACAATATGAAATAAAGAAACACAAAACAAAAACAAAACAAAAATGGCACTATTCCTCTTCAGCAGTTTCCATTAAATGTGGCAAGTTGTTGTTATTAATATATTGTATAAAACATCCCCATACCTCCATAAACACTTCTTGTTTGTTCTTCAGAATATATGTGATCTTTTCCAAGGGTAAACATAGAGAAAGTTCCCGGAACCACTGTGAAATATTTGGTTTATCTGTTTTCTTCCACGTCAGTGCTATTACTCTTTTAGCCTGTAAAAGGCATATATCAATGAATATTTGTTGATTACGCTTAAACCTGTGTCCTTCTGGATAGAGACCGAGCAGGAACAACTTTGGTTCTGGTTCAATATTGATTGACAAAATCTTTTGCATCTCCTGCCCGACCTCCCCCCTGAACTCCACCAGCCTTGGACATGCCCATAGGAACAGTGTACCCCTATCCTCACCACATCTGGTGCAAGTATCTGGAATATTATTGTTGTGTTTATTGAGCTTGACCGGTGTAATGTACACCCTCATAAGCCAATTGTAATGTAGGAGTTTTAGACGAGTATTTCCAGTTTGAGAATGGCACTTACTGTAACTTACTATAAACCAGAACCATTTCCATGACCTGTAACTTTCCACAACACTGTCTGGAAGTACTGTGGTTGCTTGACCGCTTGATGCGTCTTCTTCTGTCTTTACAACGAAAAATATGTTTCACTTTTGTTTTGTTTTTTGTTTTTTTTTGTTTTGTTTTTTTGTTTATGATACATAGCGATCTGAAACTATCTGTGTGAGCTTGTAGATCGGTTAGCAAGCGCCTCAGTGTGAACGCAATCTGTCAACAAATGCATTCTGTGGTGACAAACTGAAGTGTGAAACTTCAGTTTATCCACAGACTTAAACATAAAGCTAAAGGTCTGACTCAGAGAGTTTTCTGTTTTCAATGATGAAATGCTGTTGGTTTAGTGGTGACACAGCTGTAGTTAGTTAGTAGCAGTAATTATAACCACTTTAATTTGAAATATCTTTGAAATTTAGTTTGTTTGGATCATGTTTAGTGGGGCAGTCAGGGCATTAGGGAGCTTTGCCCACCATGCCTAGATCCGCCCCTGGGTACAACTTGTGAAGTCAACATGGTTCACTTAATTATTTTAAACAAAAGACACAACACTGATATTGATCCACGACAGAACAAACTGATCAATCTGCTGTCGATTCCACTAACATTGGAGAGCAGAGTCCAAACCCTAAACGCTGCATCAATGGTAGAAAGTAGCTTATGTTTACAATTTTGAGGCATTTGTGCTTCATTGGTGTTTACAATACTTTTACTTTTACTTTGCAGTGTGCTATATCTTGGATCCACTGTGCTATATCTCATTTGATGTCATTTTCACCCAACTAAAGATTTTTGTTTGCAAAATCCAGCCTGGAATTGTGGACAAAGACAAACAAAAACAGGCGGCAAACATTAGTAGATCAAAATGACTGTTTTTCTACATTCCCGAATTGTGTAGACTTCTCAAAGGAGATCTCCACCCATTTTCAACATTTTACTATGCCATTAACCCTTTCAGGACGAGAAACACAACTTGATGACATCATCCAGTTGTGTTTTACCACTTTAATGATTAACATGATTGTACAAATGGACCAATTTGAACTTTATGGTTCATTTGGTTCCATTTGTAGCCTACACTCAGGAAAAATCTTGAAAATGGGTGGAATTCCCCTTTAAGTGGGCTAATAACCACTTTTCAGACCTACATACAAATTATCTACAAGCTCACAATGTGTGTTGTAGATTGGCTATTTTCAATTGACTTTTTTAAACATTTGAAACCCTCAATGGGATATTTGGAGTAGGCCTACTTTTACTTAATGTTGGTTGTTTAACCAGATGTAAGTCTTTGAAACCAAATGGGCCCTTGCCAACTCTTGAGAGTGTAATGAAACCCATTTGGTTTCATGTTTACACTCTCAAGAGTTAAAATATTCGTCATCTGAATAAGCTGAATGGTCAATGGTTAATGTTTGACTGTTTTGTTTCTCCCTGCAATCCTGCGGAATTGTGGACAAAAAAAGCTAAAGAGAGTTTTGGGGTCTGTGGGGCTAAAATGCCATGGTCTCTTTGGCTCAAATTCTGAATAAATAGTGGTCCCTGATATGAAAAAGCTTGCGGGGTCCATCATGTGAATTAGCACCACTTAATTAAGAAGTTTACACTGTTCTGTTGGCAAAATACAGCCTGGAATTGTGGACAAAATCAAAAGAATTGTTTAATTTTAGGTCTTTGGTGTGAAAATGGAATCAAATGGTGGTCCGTGTCTCAAATGCTGAATAAATGGTCCCTGAGATGAAAAAAGTTGAATACCCCTGCTCTAAATAACCCTGTCATGGTGTGAAATGAGACAGAAGTTTGACCATGAGTCCCACATCCGTATTACTGTTCAAATAAAGCCCAAAGGTTAAGGGTCCTTATACGAATAGCCTGGTCTAGCCCTCAATGATTTTGGCCTTGGGGGGGCGGGGTGTCGTGGGATCCACACGGCGGAAGTGCTGCGCTCTGATTTGATCTCACTAACGTGTCGTCATCTCCGGCCCCTCCCCCTCCTGTCCACTGCTGTTCTACGTCACATCATTTAGAGCGACGCCCACCCCGGAAGGTTCACCCCCCCCTCAAGGCCACTTTCCAACGTGCGTTAGTCCAGGCTTTCCGTTTTCGCGCAAGGCGGACGAAAATGAAAGCCTGGGTGTCGAGGCTAAGGGTCTTTATACGAATAACCTAAAGCAGTGGTTTTCAACCAGTGGTCGAGGGACCACCAGTGGTCCATGAGAGGGTTCCAGGTGGTCCCCAGGCTAAATGATGGAAAGTTGGTTAACCAGATGTGTAACTTCTTTGAGAACGTAAACATGAAACCAAATGGACCTTTAATTGCGGTTCCATTGGCGGGGAAAAAAGCAAAATAATTTTTTAGTCTTGGGGCCTGTGGGGCTAAAATGTCCTCAAATGATGGTCTGTGGCTCAAATGCTGAAGAAATAGTGAGCTCTGGTATCAGAATAGTTGAAAACCACTGAGCTAAAGTCTGGGTAGCCTTGATAGTAATAACATGTAGGTTTTCAACCTTTTTGACACCAGGGAACAAGACCACCATTTGATAACATTTTCACCCTAAAGACCTAAAACTAAAGAATTCTTTTGGTTTTGTCCACAATTCCAGGCTGGATTTTTTTTTTTTTTTTTTTTTTTGCTAATTTGCTAATAATTACTAATTGATGAATATTATATTAACTTATGTTATTATTATATTAACTTAAATATTATATTATATTAACTCTTGAGAACGTAAAGATGAAACCAAATGGACCCTTGCGGGTCCATTTGGTTTCATCTTTACACTCTCAAGAGTTACATCTGGTTAACCAACTTAACTGGGGACCACCTGGAACCCTCTCAAGGACCACTGGTGGTCCCCGGACCACCTGTTGAAAACCCCTGGTAATAATATGTAGTTTTTCTTACCTTTTTGACTAAGTATCCCTCTTTGATCTGTTTTGGCTCCATGGTGTCAGGTTTTCTGGACGCTGTGACACAGCATGTAACACGCACACACAAACACACGCAGGCGGAGCTTTGAGGGGAAGTTACTGTCAGGGGGAATGGCACAATGTACTGTAGACTGTTGAGCCAACTTCCTCTTGTCTATCTATGGTATAAATAACGTTCTCAGCTATGGTGACTCACTCTGCACTTTATATTTAGTTGTCAGTAATACTAAATTAGTTGAAATTGAACTTGTAGATCTGATATTGTGTGGAAATAATAAAAAAAAAGTTCCCACATTCTGTGTTTCCTAGAAATTGAGATCTGGGGGGGAAAAGGCTGAACTTGGTGAAACACAATGGTGTTATATACTGGTATATGATGTTTCATCAAGTTAATTTTCTTCAGCGCACACACCACAGAATGGGGTAACTTTTTTTTTTTTAGTATTTCCACACATCATCTCTAAGGTATAGGCCTATTAATGAAAAATGTTGTAAATTGGTAGAATACCCCTTTAATAGTACATTAACAAACTACATGGTACATAGGAGAAGTTCATGATGTGTTGTGGTAATGTTTAGAACTTTAAACCCTCTGTTAGTTAATTCAAACCTTATTTTACATTTTAGAGACATGTCTCTAAAAATGTAAAATAAGGTTTGAAATTACCACTTTCTGTAGCATGTTATTCAGAAGCTGTAGAAGGGAGAAAGAAAGAAAGCAAGATCATTTCTGTTGTGAAGCTAAACTCCATGTACTACACAATATTAAAGGGAACATTTCAATTGATGGAAAGAAATGTTTTAGAAAAAAAATGTTTTTGGTTACTCAATCAATAAAATACAGCTGAAACGGTCAGAGGGACTGCAAATGGTATACCGGTTTTGTGGAATGAATGAAATTGTGTCCGTTAACGTTGGATCTGATGTCAGAATGGGAGGAACAGGTCAGAGGTCATGAAGGGTGGAGAGAGGTGTCATGTCAGTGTTGAGATCTAACGCCCTTTACAGTAATGCTCTTACATAATGAATGAGTCAAAACACGGTTAGTCATGGTCAGCTTTAGGGGTTGTTTGTAGGGCATACCTGGGCATTATGCGGCCCAGGGGCCAAATGCGGCCCTTTGGCTGACTATACCTGCCTATACCATGCCATGTAAACACATGACAATAAGAAAGTGGTTCCACAGGACATAAAATGTTGTCATAATGATCATTGGTCAACATACAGTAGGGTAATTACTTTATGTATAACTGTGCAATGCATGCTCAGGGCATCTGTATTATGTCATTAGACTGGATATTGTCTGTGATTTTGGATAATGTACTATTGGCCAAATTGCTCTTTCCTCCCCTGTAGTACAGCTCAAAGGTAGTTCAGACTTTTGGAACTTAATTTGTATGAAATATCATTAATATAGTGGTATTAATTGATGTGATGGGAGTTCTGCTCTGTCAATATTAAGCAGTTTGGGGTCATTTTGTGAAGGTCACGTAATAAAATAACGCAATCACGTAATAATAAAAACGCAATAAAATTACATTCATTCACAAAACTAATGTAATTTGTATTGTTGAATCATTTTTAAAATATTAGAAACTCCTTCACCTCTCCTTTTGGGCGTAGTGATATGGACAGAAAAAACATACAGTAGTTCCCTGTGATAAACGAGTCAAAAATGAACAAAGGATGTGCTAATATTCCAACTGACAGGGTGAAGGCTCATCGTCATGCATTGTGGTGGACAGTTAGAAGGTCATAGTGATCCAATTAATTAAACGCAAGGAGCAGAGTTCTCCTTTAACCAGTGTTGCAGACGGACCTGAAATATGTTTAGCATCACTGCCACAGGAACATAGATTTTTTTTCAGAAAAATTAGAATCTAGTGTCAAAAAGTAGAACCTAGTGTCAGAAGTTAGAATCTAGTGTCAGAAACTAGAATCTAGCATCAAAAACTAGAGTCTAGCGTCAGAAACTAGTGTCAGAAACTAGAATCTAGCATCAAAAACTAGAGTCTAGCGTCAGAAACTAGAAACTAGTGTCAGAAACTAGAATCTAGCATCAAAAACTAGAGTCTAGCGTCAGAAACTAGAAACTAGTGTCAGAAACTATTTCTTTCTCATGTACTGCCTTAGTTTTGTCCAGCACTCAAAATGTCCAAAAGTAATAGAACATGTGGACAGTAGATGTGTGCATGCATGTTCTATTAACTTTTTGACATTTTGAAGCTGTCAAGCTGTCATCACTCCCCTCCCCTACCACTTCCTCCTTTATCATGCCACAACAGCTGTGTATGAGGCTTCAGTTCACACCTATCTCCACCCACCAGTGTTTCATTTAGTCTATATTCGTGTAAAGGCTGCGTGTGGTGCAATCCATCCAATATGGAGACCTATGATGACGTCATTATGACATCATAACTGAAGACGGAGTTGACTGACCTTCAAGTGGCTTCCCTTAACCCAGATCCAACTGAAAAATTATTTATTCAAAGATTTACGCCGCATTTTCATCATTTTCAAAAATATCAGTCTGATATATTTTCAATAACTAAAGTAGCTATAGTATGTGACACATACTGTAGGGCGGAGTGCAGTTGGCAAAAGTACAGAAAGAAAAAAAAAACAGGAAGTATGTTTTCATGCTTACAGTTTGTGCTGGTAGGTGTTGCATAACATGTTGTACACGCAGGGGCGGATGTAACATTTCACAATGGGGGGGGGGGCATGAGAAAATAGTATGGGGGCGGCTTCATCGCACCCATACCATTTTCAGTTCCAGGACTTTTATTAGTCAAGTAAAGCATCAATAATAACATCAGTTGTTGTTGAAGTTGCAACAGACACGCAGCATGCATAAAGCTAAAGGTCTGACTCAGAGAGTTTTCTGTTTTCAATGATGAAATGCTGTTGGTTTAGTGGTGACACAGCTGTAGTTAGTTAGTAGCAGTAGTAGTAGTGTTTCAAATCATTATATAATATAAACACTTTAATTTGAAATATCTTGGGTTGTTTTACATGCCATCATGTTTGGTGGGGCAGTCAGGGCATTTAGGGGGGGCATTGCCCCCCATGCCCATGCCTAGATCCGCCCCTGGTTGTTGGCGTCTCTAGTGAGCTACTTTAAATCTACCATGCTGACTCTGTATACAGGCCTGTACAGTGCAATGGCACGACCTCAAGTATGCTATTGATTCTAAACAACTTAAACAAGCACCATTTCTTTGTTTTGCCTTCTAATAAGCAGCAAACCGATTATGATGTGTTTGTTCATTTTATTATGCTGTTTGCCAACGTAAATATAGTTCCACGGCTGGACTTGTGGGACTCAGCTACTGCCAAGCGATCAATATTATATCACTCGCTTTCCTGCGCACAAACTTGCTGTTTTATGTTGGTCTAAACTTGAACCCAGGCCAGCTTCTGTGGTGTACACGTACACACATTTGTATAGTACAGTAGGTTCAATTATTTTTGCACTAAAATAACCGCCGCAGTCTGAAAACACACATACCTCTTCAGACTCCATCTCAGCAGTGTTGTAGTGGGACTTTTAGAAGTGGGGGGACGCCTCTTAAAGGGGAATTCCAACCATTTTTTTTCTGAGAGTGTACAAATGTGAACCAAAGCGGGTCCATTTGGTTCCATTTGTACACTCTCAGAAAAAAGGAAACTCATTAACATGGTGAAACACATCTTGATGATTTCATCAAGATGTATTTCACCATGCTAATGATGAGTGGAATTCCCCTTTAAGACATGTGCAACCACACTTACATTTGCATGCACCTGCGCAACACACACAGACACGCTATTAAAACAAGTATAGCATATTGAGGAAGATTGTTTACAGTGCCTAATTGTATCCATGAAAGTAAATGACAAGACAAAAACAGAGGCCTACTTTTGCCCCAAAAATATTTTAGATATTTTAGACTACACCCCTGCATCTCAGCACACAGCACTTATTACACACCAAACCACAGTAGGTCTACTTGCAGCAGTGACTTATATAGGATGCCTAATGTATTACATTGTTTTAGTGCTTACATTGTATTTTGTAAAGTGTATTGTAAATTCTAATTAAATTGTAAACTTTTACTTGTAAACTTTTAATTGTAAGTCATTTCGGATCTGCGAAATGCCTAAATTGTAATATAGAATAGTGCATCCTCCAAGGACGGGGGTTTTACCAGTGGCCACCAGTGGTCCCTGGGAGGATTCCAGGTGGTCCCCAGCTAAATGGAAAGTTGGTTAACCAGATGTAACTCTTTGAGTTACATCTGGTTATTCAAATATTCATCATGTGAATTAGCCTACACAACTAGAGAATTTGGAAGATTAATGGTCATTTTTGTTCAGTTAAGTTCCGTTCAGTGTATTTTGGTCGCAGGATGAACATATAACATTTGAGAGAGAAACAAAAAAACAAAACTGAAAACATGACAACATAACAGGAACAAGAAAATAAGAAACAAGAAACAAGAAACTAAAACAACAACACAAACAAACAACAAAACATGCAAACAACTTTGTATGTTTGCATGTTTTGTTTAGCAAATCAGGCCAAAAGTCAAAATGGACAAAAGTCCCATTCATGTCAGCCTGTGCTGCATGTCTGTCCCTTTCTCTGTCCCTGTTTGTCTTCACTGCAACTACTGTAGGCTATCTCAAAATCAGAAAAAGGCAACATTTTAAAGAGAAGAGTGTAACCTGCTTTGCAACAAAAAGCACAGTTGCTCCTATAATGTTGTGAGTGTTAAATGTTCCCCATATGTTGCCTAAATGGCAGCCTCTAGTGGACAGTTCCCATCACCACATCACCATTGACTAACAGCTGTTTGACAGCGGGACAAAGCCACGTCTTGGAGTGGCTGCACCAATCAAAAACTACATTGATGCAGCATGGGGATGAAAAGGTGTCAGAATTCATACTTTGGGGGTTATACTGTGAGATACTTGGGCAAGTTACAAACGGTGGAACAAGCTTGATGAGTAGACAGGTTTGCAACTTCATAGCAAGGCCATGGAAATGAGGCCACTCTGCTAAATGGACCCGTCCATTTGGTAAGGAGGGGGCTCCAGGGAAAATCTCCTGTAAAATGGCACCCACCAAGGGATACAATTATGAATCTTTTTTTAACCTAAAGAACATATATGTTTTAAATGTTCGATACTAGTTAGGATAAGTATATTAGCCTGGGATCCTTCTATCCCTCATGGTCGCCCCCTCCCCTCATGGCGCCCTATGGACACTGTCTAGTCTGCCTAGTGGCAAAACGCCCCTGTTGATTGTTGCCACAGAAGGCAGGTGTGTGGTGGTGGTGTGGATGGAATGACATGGGTGATTGAGGTAGACAAACACAGCTGTGGGTTGAGAAGCTTAAGTGAATTGGAAAAAAAAAATGCTGCATGCAGTCGTGGGAACAGAACTGAAGATTGTAAACAACAAACAGGATTATCCGAGTTAACCAAGGGTGAAAGGAGGACATTTGGAGGTAACAAGATGAACCCATACATACATGCAAGCCTGCCAACCACACTTAAAGGGGAACTCCACCCATTGTCAACATTCTAATATGTCATTAGTATACCCTAGAGGTGCTGGGTGGACATGATAAAAAAAAGTTCCCCCATTTTGTGTTCCCAAGAAATGGAGGTCTGAAGAAAACCACTAACATGGTGAAACATCTTGATGACATCATCAATATGTATTTTCACCATGTTAATGGCTTGTTAATGTTAATGGATTCTTTTTTCTGGGAGTGTACAAATGTTCATTTGGTTGCATTTGTACACTCTCAGAAAAAATGTTGAAAATGGGTGGAAGTCCCCTTTAATGCATCCCGCAAGCTAGGTAAATTATGCTATAATTGCTATAGTAGTTTAATGACTTAATCATGTTCATGTCTGATGCATTTAAAGGTAATATTACTTGCGTAATGGCATGAGGAGAGGTTGGCGAAACGGAGATTGAAAAGGTTAGAGCGGTCAAAGGAGACGAGGGAGCCAATACACAGACAGTGGACAGCACATGTTGGCATTTGTTGTGAGCTTGGCTATTCTCAAATGGCTGAATTAAATGTATATAGGGATGAATTGGTATGATTGCCACCGGAAGTTGTTAAGCTGTAACGCTGTGTAACACTTGTTATCGCATGCTTACTGCTACTGGTTGGTTCCTACATGACCACCACACTCTCGCCCATAAGCCGTTTTACTTGTTTGTAGCCTACTAATCAACATAATGCAAAGTAGTAGGAGCAGAAATGGAATAATAATACTAACAATACTGACACTAACACTTGCCCGCTTGCCCGGGGCAAGTAAAAAAATGGTGGGGCAAGTGAAGACTGCTACCTGGTTGCCCGTTCGGGCAAGACCAATGTGTCTTTCCCTGCTTTCTAGCTATCCACAATTCCAGGCTGGATTTTGGAAACAAAACAGGCAAATTAACATACACATCAAAATGACCATTAATCTACTACATTCTCTAGTTGTGTAGACCTGGGCTAATTAAGATGATGAATCTTGAGTGTTCAAGAGTTACATGGTTAAGCAACTGTACTGGGGACCACCTGGAACCCTCTCAGGGACCACTGGTGGTCCCCAGACCACCTGTTGAAAACCCCTGGTTTAAAGCACCTAAGTCGGAAGTAAACTTAAATGCAAAATTTACAATATATTTTTGGGGGGCAAGTGACCATGACCTGAGGGCAAGTAGAACCTGACTTGCACTTGCCCGATGGGCAAGTGCCTCGGAGACCTTAGTGTCAACCCTTGACAGTGAATGCAGCTTACTTTACTCCACTGAGCCAGTTGGCTTGGGGTCTAACTTTCAAGTCTGTTCAGTATGAGCGTAATGTTGCAAACATACCACTAGAGGGTCCTACAAACACACAGAAAAGAAAGGATGCTGTAGATCAGGGGTCTCAAACTCAATTTGCCTTGGGGCCACTAGAAGCAGAGCCTGGTTGCGGCCGGGCCGCAGCCACAGCGCGTCACATGGACAAACGTTTTTTGCCATTTCAAGCCTATTTTTTGCCATTTTCGCCTTCATTTCACTTAAATTTAAGTAGATTCAGACTCACCAATGTGAGATAAAGAGTGTGTGCATATGTGGTGTTGTGTCGCACAAATAACAAAAATAACATTTCTATAATAATATTTCTATTTCTATTCCTTCCTTCCTTTGATATACCACTGTGCTATCTGTTTCATTCAGTAGCACATAATAGGATTATGATAATAACTATAACTGAACAATATTAAATGAACTATTTACTGGACAATAGAACCTACAAACAATACAAAATAACCGGACCAGCCAACCCATCAACAAAGTGGCTCTGATTTGATTGTGATGGCATGAATTACAACCAATAAGGAAGCAGTAACAAAATCTTTACTTTAGCTATCAATTTATATTCCTAACAAAGCCAACTACAGCAATTTTGAACTTATACAGCCCCTACAAAGCAGCGCCATAAAATAAATAAAATCAAAAATATAGTTTGTCAGTGTCACTCAGAAACTAGTCTTGCAAACATGACACTAGAATAGACCATCAGAATCGCCACTTAGGCCCAACTAGCAGCATTAGTTTCCCAATAGTTGTCATGTTTTACACATGCCTAAATAGGCTTTTATTTATTTGCGCTAACCTCTTTGAAAACTATATCCCAGTTGCGCAACGTCTCATCTTTGCTGGCAATGCTGTCTGCAGTGGTCGCGCAATGGGGCTTTGAAAATAATTCAGCACTTTCGGTTTCTGACCCCACAATGTCGCAACTTTTCTACTAGATGGCTATGATTCTATCCAGCGCAGATGTAAGCCTGCCCTGGAGCAACGACAACACCGTTCACTACGGGCAAGGGGGACACAACAGCTCGTTTTAGGCTACTCACCTTAGCTCAGCGTGCTGCTTTATAAGCCATGCATTCGCCCGTATCGGGCTTTAGAAAACTGCTACGCTGTCATTATTTACCAAACCGAACGCAGTCCTTGGTAAAAAGGCAAAGTTTTCTTTTCCCTACGTGTGTTTGTAAACACGGAGCGGTGGATAGAGAGACGCCATGACAGGATCTCGCCCGTACTGCAGCCAATGGCGTCATTGCATTTCCTCAGATTGACAGTTCAGCGACAGAATGAACTAAACTGCACGGGGGGAGGGGCGTGTTTCAGGGTGCAGATCCGGTTCCTCTTTGCTATTCTGTGCAAATGGCAAAGCCAGTAGGCGGGCTTTAAACAGGATCTCAGTAATGAGCAGTCAATAGTAACAGACTGTTCTCCCGCAAATGCTTTGGGCTGCCTGGTCGGAATTTGACGGGGGAACTCGCGGCCGTCGCGGGCCGCATTAATATTAAACGTTCATATTAAGGTGGGGGCCACAAAATATCATCTCGGGGGCCGGAAATGGCCCGCGGGCCGGCAGTTTGAGACCACTGCTGTAGATAGTCAGAGTACTGTTCTGCACTGTACCATGACTCCAGGCATGCCCAGTCTGCCCCCACCAAACATGCAAAACAACCTAAGATATTTCAAATTAAAGTGCTTCTATTTAAAATGATTTGAAACACTACTACTAACTAACTACAGCTGTGTCACCACTAAACCAACAGCATTTCATCATTGAAAACAGAAAACTCTCCGAGTCAGACTTTTAGCTTTATGCATGCTGCGTGTCTGTTGCAACTTCAACAACAACTGATGTTATTATTGGTGCTTTACTTGACTAATAAAAGTCCTGTAACTGAAAATGGTATGGGTGCGGCTTCATCGCCCGTGGCGCAAAGCGACACGGGCGATGAAGCCGTACAAATGGAACCCGCTAGGGTCCATTTGGTTCACATTTGTACACTCTTAGAAATAAAATGAAAATGGGTGGAATTCCCCTTTAAGAGGCGTCCCCCCCACTTTTAAAAGTCCCACTACAACATTGCTTACAGCCTAAACATTACAGCCACTTTACTTGTCACTGTGCAATACTTTAAAAACAGATGTTTCACACATAAATAGCTCTTATTTGTGCCGCCATCGTTGGAAACAATGTATTTGAGACTCCAGTTTGTCCCTCTTTCAGGCTGAAACAGCTAGCCCTATACATAAATGTAGCGCTCGTTCTTCTGACCCCTCAATGTCAGTCAAACATAGCTGATCTAAGTCCAGTACAAGCTCTGCCCTGTGCCAATGCGCCCCTTCCCCCACAGACAGGGGCGGATCTAGCCATAGGGTGGGGGTGGGGGGGGGGGGGGGGGCGGGGCAATGCCCCCCTAAATGCCCTGACTGCCCCACCAAACATGATGGCTTGCAAAACAACCCAAATTTATAAAATTATAAAATAAAGATATTTCAAATTAAAGTGCTCATATTTAAAGGTAGGGGAAGTGATTTGAAATTCATGGTGTAGTACCAGCCTGGTGCACTAGGGGCCCCCAAAAGTAGCTACACTATGTGAACCTGCTGCTCTCTCCTGATTGGAGGAGAATTGTGGTGACCTGGGGAACTTTTATTAGCTCCTCTGCTAACGTGGGGGAGGGGGAAACTCCATATGTGGTTTCCACACCTTATAATAGAGCATTTTAACAGAAAAAAAAATATTTTTTGGGTGATATCTGACAAAAGTGAAATCACTTCCCCTACCTTTAAAATGGTTTGAAACACTACTACTGCTACTAACTAATTACAGCTGTGTCACCACTAAACCAACAGCATTTCATCATTGAAAACAGAAAACTCTCTGAGTCAGACCTTTAGCTTTATGCATGCTGCGTGTCTGTTGCAACTTCTACAACAACTGATGTTATTATTGATGCTTTACTTGACTAGTAAAAGTCCTGTAACTGAAAATGGTATGGGTGCGACTTCATCGCCCGTGGCGCGAAGCGACCCGGGCGATGAAGCCGCAGCCATACCATTTTCTCCTGCCCCTAAATGGGACATTTTACATCCGCCCCTGGCGCTCAGTCTTCTGACCCCTCAATGTCAGTCAAACATAGCTGATCTAAGTACAGTACAAGCTCTGCCATGTGCCAATGCCCCCCTCCCCCCACAGAACATGGATGCCCATGGGTTCAAGTGGTTTAGTGTACAACAGGGACAAATGCATATTAAGATGATCTACAACCCGCTCTGCCCGCGTTTTTTCTTGGTATTCCTCCAGGTTCGTATGAACGTAAAAATGACGTCCGTGAATTCACAGTCACCTTGACAACGAATGATGATCTCATGCATAGCAGCGTGAACATAGATCACAGAGATGCCTGCCACTCCGCGGCTGGCGGATCCTCCGCCACAATGTCACCTTTTTAGAGGCAGGGGACACATCGTAGGGTATATGTGGTCCAGGATTTCATCTGCTGTGATTCATTTGCTTTGGTGCTGATAAACATCCACGGTGGGGGGAGGGGAGGGGATATTGACGGCTTTATCGATGCGTCTTGGACGGCCGAGGGTTCATTCATTTGCAGTCGGTTTGAAGACCGTGCGCCTAATGTTAAACTCTAGCAGCACTGGGTTTCCTAGTCACGAATCCACGGGCTGCCTGCTGTTCACCAGCGGATTCGACCGTTATCAATGGATAAGATCGCAGTTATCAAGTTCTCATCAGCAGGGCTCAGAATGGCCATGCTCTGCCGACTCCCATTGTTCCGAGACGCAAAACCCCTTAGACCCCTCCAACTGTAACCCTAATGTGGTGTGGTTGAGCGTCAGGGATTTAGGCTTAGGGTTACGGTTGGAGGGGTCTAGGGGTTTTGCTACAAACATGGCTAAACCCTTCTCTAACCCTAAACCTAACCACAACCAGATTTGACTGTTATCAGTGAATAAGATCGCAGTTGTCATAGATTCAACCATTATCAGTGGATAAGATTGCAGTTGTCATCTTCTCAGTCCAATCCTGTCAGTAGGCTCCCAGACAACATGCCTCCTCGATAAGATCGGCTAATACGCAGCCTCCTGGGAATTATCGCTTGATAATGGTCGAAGCGGGTGTGTGTGTACAACCGCTACGGCTGACGGCTTCAACATTTAAGAGGCTCTCTGAGGATATACTGTAGCTCAGCGTAGAGCAGTCTCTCGTCTCCCATCGCCTGAAGGGATGCATGCTCTGATTGGTTGAGAAACCCTCTGTGCCAGATAATCAGGTGGGATCCATAATGAAAATGAAAACCTCACCGCTTCCGCTTTATCCCACCTTTAATGTGTGTTACGTAAACCTGTAATGCTTTTTTTCTAAACTTGAACTTTGGGCTACTGAAGCTGTGTCTCTCTCTCTCTCTCTCTCTCTGTCTCTCTCTCTCTCTCTGTCTCTGTCTCTCTCTCTGTCTCTCTCTGTCTCTCTGTGTCTCTGTGTCTCTCTGTCTCTCTGTCTCTCTCTGTCTCTCTGTGTCTCTCTGTGTCTCTCTCTCTGTGTCTCTCTGTGTCTCTCTCTCTGTGTCTCTCTGTGTCTCTCTCTCTGTCTCTCTCTCTGTGTCTCTCTCTCTCTCTCTCTCTCTCTCTCTGTGTGTGTCTCTCTCTCTCTCTCTCTCTCTCTCTCTCTCTCTCTCTCTCTCTCTCTCTCTCTCTCTCTCTCTCTCTCTCTCTCTCTCTCTCTCTCTCTCTCTCTCTCTCTCTCTCTCGTACTTTGGATTACGAAGAGAGAGCCTTTTGTAGTGCATGGCCTATTTTTTGGCTATCCAAAGTATAAAATAGCGGTAAAGCGATGTTGATGCAATATTAACTCATTTTTTCCCCGAGGCTATAGGGACACCGTGGTATAGGCAGCGCCTCGGGGACCAAACTTTGAGAACCACTGGCATAAAAACATAAGAGAAGATACTGTGTGTGTGTGGAGTCGTTGGGGTTTGGTCTTCTGGTTAGGGAGCTACTAGTCGCTAGACAGTCTGCTGAGGTACAGAGAGATGCGGAGAATTAAGAGAATATACTTAACCCATTTTGTCTTGATTAGATTCTAGTTTTCGGCTCTAGATTCTAGTTTAAGACGCTAAATTCTAGTCCCTGGTGCTAGATTCTAGTTTCTGATGCCTAATTCTAATTCCATCTGAAAAAATGTTGTTCTGAAATAACATATTCAAAGATGTGCGCCACATTTTTGTGATTTTTCAAAAATAGCAGATCTACAAGCTCATAACGCGCCACTCGGTGGCACGCTATAAGCTTGTAGATCTGATGTTTTTCACCTGCGTTACAGTAACACAAAGGGTTAACTAGGCTTTAGGGAGAGAGACACTGTAAGTCTGATGAAACTGGTGAAAAAGGAAGTTCCCGCTGTCCTCAAAATGCATGTGCACGCACGCGCGCACACACGCACACACGCGCACACGCGCACACACACACACACACACACACACACACACACACACACACACACACACACACACACACACACACACACACACACACACACACACACACACACACACACACAATATATGGACAGTGCACATGTACAACACAAGTACTGTAGATGTTCTATTTATATGCATTTGAAAATGTTATAAAAAAGCAGCACTCGGTCAAGCGCATATTATTTGCACGTTGTGAACAGGTAGGCCATGGCCTACTTGTGCATAAGCGGTGCGGGAAATCAGAAATGAATACAAACAAACTCTTATTCCTCTTAAATTCCTCTTAAGTAATTACGTCACACTTCCTCCCCAAACCAATTAATTAATGAAAATTAAGGGATGAAATTCGTTTAATCGCTACGTAAGCATCACTTTTCTGATGCTCTTTTTAAAAAAAAATAAAATAATAATATTAAAATTCTCTTTTCGTAGCAGCTGCCTTATGCAAAACTCTCAGTGATTAATGGCAGTGGTGGACCTCGGGTGTCGTAATCCTTGTGTACCGGCCGTGGGACTAACAGTGATGAAGCACTGACCCATACTTGAAAAGAACGTTGGCCCGCGGCTTTCAGACAAAACGACGGTCTCACGACACGCATAGGTCCTTGGTAAGAGGGGAATTGGCTTCTGTACGCCAAAAAAAAAAAAGAAAATGGCGTAAGAGAAAAAAATAATGAGGCTGGTGCAACATTACCGTTTCACGCCACCCCAATTAATTTAACTTTTGAGCCTGTTTCAGTTAGGTTTCATTAGTTCTGTATGGGTTACGCTTTTAAACAGCTTTTTCGACATGCCTTTTTTGTTCCATGTTTTGTGTGAAGCGTCTGGAATAATGTCTTCTTTTATCCATTTGAAAATAACAGCTTCTGTGAGTGCAAATACATAAATACTAGGCCTGACCCCAACTAGTCGACTAGTCGACTAGTCAGTCGGTAGGGGGCGCTGTCGACTGACAACCTCCCAGTCGAATGTCGTTTTTTTTTTTTTTTTTTTCCTTTTTTACTTTTTTTTTTTTTTTTTTTTTTTTTGTACTCGTTTTTTTTAATCATTCCACTCTCGGGGTTGGGGTGGTTAATGTCTAACATAAACAAATGAACAGAGAGAGCCTATTGTTGAAGTGCTGTCAGATTTTAACTGTCAGTAAAAAGTCCGACCGTGCACTTGATCTCACAAACGCCCAGTGAGAACAGCAGAGGACAAGCCAATGATAACCCAGACGGAGCGGATATGAATGCATCGCTGTCCGGCTGTATTCTTTGTCATTTCTTGTTCAAAACGTTATAACGTTACTGTTTTATAGGGAAGAGAATTGCTTATTTGCTTATTTTACTATCGCTGTACCGAGGACATGTCTGTGCTGTGCGAGTCTGTGCTGCTGCTGCGGCGGGCGGCGGCGTCCTCCTCCTCCTCCCCGCAGTCTGTCTCAAAGAACGCGGCTATGATCGCTTATTTGCTTATTTTTTGGAACCACGGCACAAACACCTAAAGTTCACCACCAACGTGATGAGAGGAGCCGTTTGTGAACATGTCACTGCTTTCTTGTCAAATCTCGAGCTCCGGTGTGCGCGCTCTCTCTTGTTGTCGGCTTACGTTACTGTTTTCAGGTCCGGGTATAAAATTTCACAATAGGGGGGGCAGGCGAAAAGTTTAAGCGTAGATTCCGCCGGAGATTTAGGGCGTTTAGGGGGGCATTCCCCCCCTGTGCACAGCCTTTTATCCGGCTCTGCAAATGCTTCCCAAAAAAAAGGAAATAAGAAAGAAAGAAAGAAGGCGATCCACAGACGCTCTTTCCCCTCCCTCAACCCTCGTGGATTACGGTATATATGGATTATATCTTTGATAAAATACTGCAAAAGGTACACAGTGACAGTAGCCTAAGTTAACATCGATTCTCTCAGAACACATGCACACGGCTGCGTTGTGAGCCGTATGGCAACATTTTGCGTTGGGTCCCGCGGGCGCCGCGGGGTAAAGAAATAATAATAATAATATTAATATTAATGTTAATTTTGCCCGCGGGGGGGGGGGGGGGGGGGGGCAGGCATTCGACTGGCAGTCGACTAACGGCACATTTATTCATATTAATTTCGACTATAGAAATCCTTAGTCGGGGACAGGCCTAGTGCAAATACATAAATACTAAAAGCTCACAATGTACAAAAGAGCTTCATCTGCTAATTGTGCCGAAGAGATTCGGTATAGAGGAGAAAAAAAACACAGAGGATCCACGTGTACAGATTAGTAAATACACCAAGGGTTAACATGGTTCAAAGCATGGGTGTCAAACTCTGGCCCACGGGCCAAATTTGGCCCGCTGTGTAATTTCATTTGGCCCTTGAGACATTATCAAATTAAAGGGGAAGACCACCCATTTTCAACATTTTAATATGTCATTAATATACCTTAGAGATGTTGTGTATGTGGACATGATAAAAAGTTCCCCCAATTCTGTATTTCCTAAAAATGGAGGTCTGAAAAAAACATTAACATGGTGAAATACATCTGATGACATCACCAAGATGTATTTCACCATGTTAATGATTTTTCTTTCAGACCCCTTTTCCTGACCCGTCCATTTGGTTCACATTTGTACCCTCTCAGGGAAATTTTGAAAATGGGTGGAATTCCCCTTTAAAAGGTTAGTTCGTTCAAACTTGGCCCGCGGCTTTGTTCAGTTTTACATTTTGGCCCACTCTGTATCTGAGTTTGACACCCCTGTGTCAAACTGTACATACTTTACTGTACATACTTATAAGTCCCTCTAGTTTATTTTTTATTTTTTGTTTAAGGATCCGTGGATAATGAGGCAAATACTGTAGAGTTGAACATTTAAAACACATTGAATGAGCTCTTTAGTTTAAAAACAGTTAATGTTTTTTTTATCCCAAGGTGGCCGCCATTTTACTGTGCCTGTCATAGTGATGACACACAGGAGATCTGGGTTATATAGTACAGCTAATGGAACGTTCCATGATACATTGCTCTGTTTGTTATGACAATGGCGACCCCCACTGGCGAAGTAAAGGACCGTAAAACAGAGGGGATGAACTATTAGGTGGACATAATATGTGTCCCAGCACCACCCAGGTTGAGTCTTTGAGGAAATTCTCATTTTTGTTTTATCATGTCATGTGAAAGCAGAGAGTCATAGCTACAATTTGACATATTGGTTGTGCAATTTGACCCACCAGTTTTTGAGATATGGTTTATAGAGTAATGTCTTGCAGAGAAACAGGAATTTGAGAATTTGGCTTTTAAAGATGTAGTTCTTGGTCTGGGCATTGAGGGGGGCGCTGTTTCCTCTTCTTTGCTGAACAGTTGAACAGTTTGGGCATGAGAACACCTCCTCAATACTGGGGGGGCATTGTTGAGTCAAGGTGTTTGAATAGTAGCCTAATAATAGTAGCTAAAATGAATATAGTAATACATTTCGCCTTTATACGGCTATTTTTACTTTAAAAGGATACTTATACATAGTAACCATTATACAAGTGTACATGGTGAAACACAACTCTATTGTCGTGAAGTTGTGTTTCACCATGCTAATGTTTTTTTTTCCCCCAGACCTCCATTTCTAGGAAAAAAGGTATATTGACAGTAACAGAAAATGGGTAGAATTCCCCTTTAACTAGTGTCCATTCATACAGTGGTTAATGCATATTAAATTAAGTATTTGCTTTTGTTGTATTGATCTAGTGGTTCACAATGTGTTAATGTCCCACTTTCAAGAAGGTGACAATGGCCAGAGCCTATCCCAGATGTTCACAACAACAACAGCTTCTCTTGTTCCAAAATGTTTAAAACGTAATCTATTAAACAACATAACGTGGTTAATGTTCATAATGTACTGCACTTTGGTTCTTATTAAGTCTACAAATAACGCGACTCTTATTTTTATTATTTACCGCGGGTATGTTGTATAAACTTGTATTGAGAATGGGTCAACAAATAAAGACAAGTCCTGGACCGAAAGTAGGTCTATGCAGAAATGCATTGAACTCAGCAACGGTCCACCTAGATCTCTTTATTTTAGATCGTTTTGTAGTAATAATAAAAGATAAACATCCAGAGACTTTAGTTGTTTGTCTTATTTGCGCCGCCCTCGTTGTATAGAACGTATTTCCAACTCCAACTTGACTCTCTTCTCTCTCCGTCTGTTCTCTGTTGTTGCCAAGTATTTGGAGAGAAGTAAGCCAATAACGCCAAAAAGTCCAATAATATTGTATAGTTGAAAAATACTACTAGGCATCCGGGTTTTTATAGTTAACTAAAACTAACGAAAAAACGATAACTTTTTTCTTAAAGTAAAAACTAGTAGGAAAAAAAACAATTAAAACTAAAGTAGAATGAAAAAGCCATAACTATAATAACCCTGCAAGGCACATGTACTGTATGTCTATAATTAATAGTATGCTGTGCAGGAATGCCAACAGTAGCCTACTACAGTTTAATTGTTATGGACATTGAGTACATTGGCCAATTTGCAGGTACTTACTCCACGTTTTTTTTTAGATAACCATCCCCACAGTCCATTGTTTGTATGCATGAATGGAACAACAACAATAATTGTGATGCATTATCATTATAAATACTATGTATCTAGGGTGATTTTTTGCCATTATTATACAATCACACATAGTAGTCACCAGAAACAGATGAGGATAATATCCAATAAAATGTTGGTTAACATGGACGGAAAACAAGCCAACATGGCAACCCTTTGTCTGTTTCCTCTGAGAATAGTGACGTAGTTCCGGCTCTAAAAAAACGCCACGAAGAAGAATCCAATGTTTTGATATTTTATACATGGATTTACTAACAGAACGTCGCTACTAATAGGTTATGTGGAATGCCACCTGGCTGTTATTTGAGCTCAAAATCACGCGAAGTCCGCGTTCTGTTGATGACGGCGGGCATCGCATATTTACAGAACTAGAGGCACTTATCAGATTACAACCGTTAGCATTTTAAGCTAATTAAGCTAACGGCCCGATCGCGGCCCGGAGGAATGACGTAATAATGGTCAGAACTGTCATTACAGTTCACATTAATTCAATTATAACATGTTTACACTGCGTTTTAAGGTCTAACATTCACCTCATGTATGCTTTAGTATGAAACAACTAATAAAGTTGCTTCAGGTCATTTTTCACAGAAAATAAAAAATAAGAGAAAATCAAGTTTAGACCCCTCTACTGACAACTTCATTTCCCCGAGATGACTCAACGTGGGTGGGGTTTAGTCACATATGTACATATAATTGTTTGATGCATTCCATTACTTTGTCATCACTATAACAGGCCATGTGGCAGGCACAGAAAAATGGCGGCACCCAAGGGATAAAAATATGAACTATTTTTAAACTAAAGAACATATTATATGTATTTTAAATGTTCAATTCTAGTTATAGAGGAGAAGAATAATGCTTTTATCCATATGAGGCTTATTAGCCTGGGATCCTTCTAAACCATCTGCTCCTTTTTCATTACCATCTAAACCCCTTATCCTAAACCCCTTATCATTTTTTTTACTATTTAGATTTTTTTTGAATAGTTCAATCTATTGACACATTGTGAGCTTGTAGACTAACCATTTAAACTATTAAAATGATCTTTTTTAATAGTTTAAAAAGGCAAAGAAGTTAAGGGATAAGGGGTTTAGTGGTCACGAAAATGGTGCACCATGCCTGGAGGTTGCCCTCCTCCTCTCATGGCACCCCAGGTGGGACCGTGTCTATGTTCCCTCAGCTCTATGTTCCCTCAGCTCTATGTTCCCTCAGCTCTATGTTCCCTCAGCTCTATGTTCCCTCAGCTCTATGTTCCCTCAACCAAGTTTAATAGCAGTATGTAATACAACATGTATATAGTGCTGGGACTATAACTGATTAATTGAGATTAATTAATCACAGAAACAATAACACAATAAAACAATTAACTCTTTTTAATCGCAAACAGATTTTGCACCCAGAACCTTTTCCACTGGACGGATTTCAGGGTATACCGACCATGTGATTATTCCGACCTCCAATAATCCCAAAATCCTGTTCTTCTGATGGTCGGAAAAACAGGATGTCGGACCTATGGGAGTTCTTATTTTTTGGCTTTTTTTTCAGAATTATGGGAGATCGGAATACTGGGTGGACACCACCGAACTGGTGCACGCAATGGGAGAAGAAGCCAATGAGGGTAACCAATCAGGGCTGCCATTGATCCAAACCCCCACTGTTCTGTCCTCCCATTGGTCAAAAATTACTAACACTATTTCTAAAAATCACCCTCAAAATAACACGCTGCAGTGTGGACACAGAAAAACTCACACACTACCAACCTGCTTTAATTGACCATATAAATGATTCTAATTACAAAACCTTAACTTCCATTAATTATAGATTCAGTGCACACATTGTAAATGATTTCAAGTATTTTATTTATATATATATATATATATATATATATATTAGAGCTGTCCGTCGATTAAAATATTTAATCGCGATTAATCGCATGATGGCCCATAGTTAATCTTCGATTAATCGCAAATTAATCGCATATTTTCATATTTCCCGATCTACTCCCGATATCCGATATCAGCAAAAAAAATATATAATTTATCACGTTTTTTTTTTTTTTTTTTTCGGGGGGGGGGGGGGGGGGGGGGGGGGGGGGGGGACTGGGGACCCCCCAAAATAATTTCAGGACCACTGAGGGGTCACAACTAACAGGTTGAGAACACCTGCCTTAAACACTGCTTAAAAAAAAGAAGAACTATGTTGGTCATGTAAGATGTAAGATGTAAGATGATCACTTCACACAGGTGTGATTTTTAGTTAATTAGCAATAAAATACAAATTGCTTTCCCCTTGCTACATTACAGTATATCAGCCTTTTCATTATTTTAAAAGGGAAAAAACACCTTATATCTTTGTGCCAACAATAGGAGGAGGAAGGCCCCTCAAGCACAGCTGCTTAACAGGCTTAATTGTGTTGCCAACTGCCAAAATCCAAAATGCACTAGTGGCACTTCCAAAATGCACTAGAAGTAGCTAGAGCAGTGGTTTTCAGCCAGCTAAAAAGCACTAGATTTTCCACCAGGAGTTTCTCAATAATTTTGGCGCTAGGGGAGTCTGGAAAAAAAACTAAATATAGTTACAAATGCGCCAAGTTGGCAACACTACTTCTGGCCATGCCGTCGTGATTATAGATGTACGTTTTACGCATCGCTCCTGCCTGGCTATAATCTTGCGACGTTTCTGCTGGGATTATGCATTGGATTTACAAGCAAAATCGAAGGATTATACTTTTGATGATCAATTTGAGAAAGGGTAAGGCCACCTCTCTCTCTCTTCTGCTGCTTTGCTGCTCGTGTATAGCAATATATTCTATCGAAAGGAGGAACAGTCTCCCTCTCTCTCTCTCTCCCTCTATCTCTCCCTCTCGCTCTCCCTTTCTCTCTCTCTCTCTCTCTCTCTCTCTCTCTCTCTCTCTCTCTCTCTCTCTCTCTCTCTCTCTCTCTCTCTCTCTCTCTCTCTCTCTCTCCCTCTCTCCCTTTCTCTCTCTCTGTCCCTCTCTCTCTCCCCCTCCCTCTCTCCCCATCCTCTCTCTGTCTGTCTCTCGCTTTCCTTGGCCGTGCGCGCTGCGGTTAGTGTGCTGGATGAAGTGCTCTGTGCGCACGTGCCTTTCTGTTTAGTCTTCATAACAGTTAATGCATGGGACATAAGTGCCCATCAAAATAGTGCCTGTGTTCGTCACAGTAGTAGTTCAACAGTGGTTCGTAGGTCCAGTCGTTTGATGCAATCGTTTGATGCAATCCGTATTATTTCACGCAAACCCTCGTCCTCCACAATGTTAATCGGCCTGCATAGGTGGAGGTGGGGGGGGGGGGGGGGGGGTCCGTGCGTTAATCTCGCGTTAATTTTTTTGACGCCGTTAACGCACGGCTGAGTTAACGCGAGATTAACGCGTTAACGTGGACAGCCTAAATATATATATATATATATATATATATATATATATATATATATATATATATATATATATATATATATACAGAAATTTGCCTTCCAGCTCATAAAACCCACCAAAACTGGATTTCAAAAATTAGAATATTTTACTAGACAACTAAAAAATGTTTTAAACAACAAAAGTAGACTATCTTAAAAGTATATTAATCTATGCAGTAATACTTGGTCTGGGGTACTTTTGAGCAAATTATTTCATCAATGGGGCATGGCATGGAGGTGATCAACTGTGGCACTGTTGAAGTGTTATGGAAGTTTTGCTTTTATAAATTAATGTAAATACATTTATAATGTTATGTCTAACACCTTCCTCTTGGCCATACAACCCAGATTCTCTGTTGGGTTACAGTCAGGACAGTTGGCTGCGCAGTAATACCATGGTCAGTACAGCAGTTACTAGTATTTTTTTTAGCTCTGTGGGCAGGTACCAATCAAGCTCGATAGGAAAATTAGCATCTCCATGAAGCTTGTCACATAACGAAGCACAAGGTACTCTAAAAAGATGGCTGAAGTTTTCAGCCGATAACATGGCCTAAATCATGTGTTTTTCCAAGTCCAGTCTAGTTTTTTAGTGCTTCAGTATGTTGACAAGCATCATGGAGATGCTAATTTTCCTTTCCAGCTCGATTTGGCACCTGCTCACAGAGCCAAAACTACTAGCTGCTGTACTGACCATGGGATTACTGCGCTTAACTGTCCAGCCAACTGTCCTAACCCAACATAGAATCTGGGTTGTATTGTCAAGAGGAAGATGTGAGACATAAGACTGAAGAATACAAATTAATTTACAGCCGGTATCAAACCGGCTAACACCTCTACATAACACCGCTACAGTGCCACAGGTTGATCACCTCCATGTCACGCCCCATTAATGAAATAATGTTCAGAAGTAGCCCAGACCAAGTATAGACTGCATACATTAATATACTTTTCAGATAGTCGATATTTCTTGTTTAAAACATTTTTCTTTTTAGTGGTCTCGTAAAACATTCTAATTTTTGAAATCCTGGTGGGTTTTATGGGCTGGAAACCAAAATTGTGTAAAAATAAACAAATAAATACTTCATTTACATTGTGTGCACTGAATCTATATAATTAATGAAAGTTTTTGAATGGAATTGTGGAAATAAGAACTTTTTTGTAGTTACCGTATATAGGCTGTTGAAAATAACAAGTTAATTAGTTAATTCATTTTGCTGATTAATCCGATTAAAAAAATTGCACACTGACTCAATTGGCTGACCATTTTCTCATTGAAAAAAAAAATAATCGGTAGAGCACGGTTTTACAGAGAGGATGGGGCTTACCTATTTCGATAAATAAGTATTTATCAAATAAGAAATAAACTTTTTTCAAGATTTTCTTTTTTAAATGTTCAAATCCTGTAAAGGAAAACATCCATATTTTAGAGTTAGTTTGAATGGTGATTAATCAAGATTAAATTAATGTTGAAGCTGTAATTAATTTGAATAATTCTTAAAGGTAGGGGAAGTGATTTGAAATTCATGGTGTAGTACCAGCCTAGGGCACTAGGGGCCCCCAACAGTAGCTACACTATGTGAACCTGCTGCTCGCTCCTGATTGGAGGAGAATTGGTGGTGACCTGGGGAACTTTTATTAGCTCCTCTGCTAACGTGGGGGAGGGGGAAACTGCATACCGTAAAATACCAAATAGTAGCCCGGGCTGTTATTATGCAAAATCCATTCGGACCCCGGGCGCTTATAAGGTAGTGGGCTGTTATTTGCAGTAGGCTGTTATTTATTTTTGCACCGTCCTGCACAGGGCCATTATTTCATTACAGTTTCTGTTGAACATGTTTTTAGTGCAAAATTAAAAGGTATAATAAACCTATGTATAGCAGGCAAAGTTATTGACTTTTTGATTTAATATTTAGAATAGAAGACCTTATAGGCAGCATTGCTTAATAGATCTGACCCAGATTCAGACTGGCATGATTGACTGTAATTACTTAATTGGTTGCACACTGCACAGCTGTGTAACTTTTCACATTTTAGAATATTGTAATGTATAGCCTCAGTATATTCTTTCAAATGAGGTTTGGCCTTACAGAATACATGGTGGTCAGTTTTTCAATCAAATCAATCAAATGAACCGCTGGGGAAGCACCTAATAATTAAGACAAGAGTAGGGCCGTATACATGTGCTCGCTCTAAACTGCGTACAGGACGATTCTCTCTTCATTGTTTGATGAAGTCATATAAAACGTGACCTATAGCTATACCCAATGGAAATATAAAATATATAAAATATACACTGTGTTGAAGAGTTGGAATTACAGCAATCGCTTGAAAAACCGAGTGAGGAAGGGACATTTGTAATCTCAACTTTCATCTCACCTCAACAGCGCATCGGAGCCAATGCGCTGCGCTGACGCTTGGATTCAGTATGGTGAGTGCATGTGCGCAAACGTAGATCCATGCACAAAATGACAGTAGGCTAGTAGACCTAAACGTTTGGCAGAATACGCTGTCTGAGTTTAAAAAAATCGTTGTATTGTGGCTATGTATGGCAGAATTAAACATGTATTTTGGGGATGTGGAGATTGAGAACTGCTGTCGCATTGTGACATGCGATATGCTGACGGCATGGTGCGCATCAGGCAGAAATGAGGAGGTCTGCAACTCTGCAAACGCCATACAAATAGCAATTAATATGTTTGCAAATAACAGCTCATGGGCGCTTATTTGGACGAGGGCGGTTATTTGGACGAGGCGGTTATTACGCAAAATGGTGTGGGTACATGGGCCGTTATACGGTAGTGGGCGGTTGTTTGAGTAAGGGCTGTTATTTGGTATTTTACGGTATGTGGTTTCCACACCTTATAATAGAGCATTTTAACAGAAAAAAAATTTTTTTTGGGTGATATCTGACAAAAGTGAAATCACTTCCCCTACCTTTAATGATTCAACAGAACTAACAGCCTCCATGTGCTTAAGCATGAGGGAACATAGAGCTGAGGGAACATAGAGCTGAGGGAACATAGAGCTGAGGGAACTTAGAGCTGAGGGAACTTAGAGCTGAGGGAACATAGAGCTGAGGGAACTTAGAGCTGAGGGAACTTAGAACTGCCTAGTCTGCCCAATTGACAAAAATGCCTGTGTGTGTGTGTGTGTGTGCGTGTGCGTGTGTGTGCGCCCTGAGCCCCGGCTCTACGGTGGTCTCCAGAGAACACAGTGATTTATACCTTGCCGCAGACTGTCGTTTGGTATCTCCCCCCAGAGCAGCCCCTTCCCCATCAAAACACATCATCTCCATGCCAGCGCTCTCTCTCACACTGCCACACATACTCTTTAAGTTTGTATGTCTCAAACAGCTTGGCCTCAGAGACCACACGCATTTTCACTTTAGAAAAAAAAATGATACACATAACTTGAACAAACTCCCAGAAAACTGCAGTGCTGCTGCGAATCTTGGTTCTTTTAAATCACTTTTTAATAATCTCTTAAATAGATTATGCTGCGCTGTAATTTCCTTTTCTTGTGTGTGTTTTTATTAGCCTGGTACCACAGACTGATTTGTCGATGGCAACAAAAAACGTTCAATATATGAACGTTGAAGTTACCATCTCCAATCAGTCTGGCAAGCCTCCGCTGGACTCTTATTTCTGTTGTGTAGTGGTGTTGTTTCTGATTGGATGTTGCTCCAACCAATCTGAGTGGAGTTAGGGTATCGACGTCATCAGTCAGCGCCAAATCCCATACCTGGAGTGGACTTAACCGTCAGAAGCACATGTTACTCTATGGTCAGAAGGCAGAACAACAAACAACACCAGCAGTTATCTATTCTAATTGTGTAATAATTATGCACACATTTTCCAATACAACAGTACTGCGTGTATTTGGTTTTGGAGCTTTCAGAATAAAGGTGGTCCAACCCCCAAGCACCGCACAATTAGCTCGGAAAGTGACGAGACCATTTCAAGAAAATCTCATGGGGCTCCCAATTGACTTGCATTGAAAAGTGACTGTGGGAATTGCCATATTATATTAAACACTACGAAACGAGCATAGCTTTGTCAATGACCATGGCCGGGGATATTTCGGCTATCACACGTTGCCACGTTGTTAATAATTGATCAGACCGCTTTTGCAATGTCCCTCGTAAAACATAGCTAGCATAGGTGGCTATAGGTTATAATACTACAGCCGCGATGGCTGTCTTCACTCAGCCCTTCACCGCACTCTGCTCTGGAATAACAGCGTTGTTATCGTGCATAAACTGCCCGAGAAACTATTGTTTTAATATTATACACATATACCCACTCCCGAAAATATATTGTATACATTGTAATTGTGTATAATTTCCATGGCCCTGAGCGTTCAGTCTGCTTTCTAGGCTTGGCTATAAACGCGGTGATTTGTGAAGGTTTTTTTTTTTTTTTTACATGGAGGTCTGCATGGGCCATGCAGACCTCCATGTAAAACAAAAAAATGCAGCATGGCATTTACAAATGGGGGTCTGTGGGCTGATTATTATTTTGAGCGTCCTTGACATGAAAACATTTGTGAACCACTGTTGCATAGAATAGCCTAAACCATGCGGTCCGGGGACCACCAGTGGTCCATGAGAAGTTATAAATACCAGATGAAAAGTTATTTAACCAGATACAAATCTTTGAGAGCCTAAAACGATGCAAACGAATGTAAACAAGAAAAACTTTCATGTTTACATCACCATCATTCAAATGATTCAATCATAAAAGCAGGGGTTTTCAACAGGTGGTCCGGGGACCACCAGTGGTCCGTGAGAGGGCTCCAGGTGGTCCCCAGGGTAAATGATGGAAAGTTGATTAACCAGATGTAACTATTGAGAATGTAAAAATGAAACCAAATGGACCCTTGCGGGTCCATTTGGTTTCATTTTCACACTCCCAAGTTAAAATATTCATCTGAATTAGCACTATTTAATGAAGAAGTCTACACGGTTTTGTTTGCAAAATAAATCCAGCCTGGAATTGTGAACAAAACCAAACATAATTCTTTAGTTTTAGGTCTTCGGGGGCTAAAGTGTCATCAAATGGTGGTCCGTGGCTCAAATGCTGAATAAATGGTGGTCCCTGGTGTCAAAAAGGTTGAAAACCCCTGATAAGAGTAACTATCATACATTAAACGCTTTAGGACCATAGATTATACATTATATACCGTATAATTTCGAGGGTGGCAATATGAAACAACTCAGGTCACGTTATGCACGAAGCAAATTCATACACTACATTCATAATACTTTTGGCTGATGTGTACAGTAAGTTCTCCAACCACCCACCATCTCCGTTTTTGTCTTCCTCTTCTCTCCAGCGTCTCCATCAGATTAATATCAACTGTTTTTCTAATTACATTATTTATAAGCACAGTTGAAACCCCTGAGGATTGTATACACGCCATTCATTCATTCATTCATAATACTGTAACTGTGGCTTTTCACACGTTGCGACTTTCAGGGAGGGGGGATTGACCGACCAGTTATTCAAATGCTAATCAGGTGGCTTTTGTTAACCTGCAAGGTATAGTATCAAGGTAGACTACATACAATACATTAAAAAGATTTCGCGTGATTCTCAACATTGTATTCATATAAGCATTTATATTATTGATTTAGGCATTCCTTTCAAGTGGAGACATGTACAGTACATTGTTCAGTCTAATTAGCTTCAAATGATATTACAACAACATATGAAGAATCGGTTTTATTTATATACAACAATAACAAATATGACAGGCAATAAGCGATACTATTGCAGTCCAAAAAGCCTCAGTCCTGGTACTCCACAGATCTGGAACATGATGGTGACGTCCATGGCACAGGCATACGTCCTCCTATATGACAAAATAATTGATTAGAATGGTAGACTACCCTACTGTTGCATTATATTTAATTTATAAAAACACACACCCGACGCTATCGGACACATAGAGTATAGACATAGTTGCTGTGGAAGAACCGCCGTTGGAACGGAGTTTGCGTGACTGTCTATAGGCCTACTCTATTTAGCTTTCGTGAATGTTCGTCCCTTCAAGATATTCATTATTCCCATTTGATTATTACATTCTTACAGTAAATGCACATTTACAGTAGCCTGATAAGACCCGTAGAATGCACGCTGGGTAGTGTAAAATAAACCAATATAATAGCAAAACGCGTACCAACCTGAACCAACCTATCATAGCAACAGCTGATACCGTTTTACTTTTACTTACCGTGTCAATCCCGCTGGTGGCTGTAGTCTGGACAGTTACGCGAATCGGTGGATCTTGAAGGTGGACGGTGTAGCTTTCTTCCCTTGGCTAATTATTTGCGCGCGTCAGTAAACGTCCAGAAAACCTGCCGTTTGTGTGGGGGAGTTTAGTGAGTGTGTTTTAAACAAATAAAGCCTTCTCAATCGCAACGTCAATGTTTTGCTCCATGGGCGCCGCCATTTTCTCCCGGACTATGTGCTCTCAGTGGCGCAGTGTGATGACGTAAACTTTTTTTTTTTTTCAAAGAAACCAGAGACCAATCAGAAGCCTTGGCAGAATCTGTACCTAGAATAAGCCACGCCCACTCCTAGAGATAGGAGGCTTGCCAGACTGATTGGAGATGGCAAATCCAACGTTCATATATTGAACGTTTTTGTTGCCATCGACAAATCAGTCTGTGGTACCAGGCTATGTTTTTATTGTATTCTAATGTCCTTTTATGATGCGTTTTTCCGTCAGTATGCCTGATGCTATGCGTAAAGCAGATTACTGCGGCGATAGATACTGAAGATTCCACAGACATTCTGAAACACTAGTAGTTAGGGATGTTTTTAGCAGATATTTGGCCAATATGAGAACTAAATTGTTACCAAGAAATGTCTAATACAGTGGTTTTCAAACTTTTTGACCAGGGACCACTATTTATTCAGCCACAGACCACCATTTTATTACATTTTCACCAAAGACCAAAATTAAATAATTCTTTTGGTTTTGTCCACAATTAACTCTTTGACAGATCAGCAGAAAAGCTAGGCTCGCTCCCATTAGGCTCAATATTAACACAATAATTTATAGAAAATCCTCTGTTGTGAATTTGTACAAATGAATGATATCCAAAGACACCTTAAGGTGTCTACTTTAAGGGAAAAAATAAAATGAGTTGAGCATGTGCTTCATTTTTTATTTTGTACATTTGGCAAAACAGGCTGTATTTTCACATTTCACTGTTTCCAGGGCTCATTCAGAGATAAATGCATTTAAAGTTATATCATTTATCATTTATCAATGATAGTTGTAAAGTGTGTGAGGTGATTTCTGGGTTTTGTAGTGCAATCACCACTTAAAGGAATTCACCAGGTGGTGTGCAGTGAGTTAATGAGCTTGTTAATAAAACAAAGCCTAAAACGACTTTTGGAGTGATGAACAGACAACAGAATAATCAATCACTCCAAAAGTCGTGGTAAAACAGTTAAGGAGTTAACCAACTTTCAACCACTGGTTTTCAGTGATTGAAAAACACTGATATTACCTTTCATTGGGTGGGCAGGATGCACGTTTGGGTGGGCACTGTTGTGGGCAATGTTGGTGCAGGGCCGGATCTAGAGGGGGGCAGGGGTGCCCACCCCTGCCCCCTCTAGATCCGGCCCTGCACCAACATTAGGCCTACGAGAAACAAAAGCTTTGAATGTTGACTGACTTTGTGACTGACTAGAGCAGTTGTAGTTGTAATTCTAGTGTATTATGTATGTGTGTAAGCATATGGAGGCTGTAATTGACTTGCTGCCCAGGGAAAATGTAATATAATAGAATATTATATACAAAGGGTTCGATCGGAAACACAAACCAGCAGTGCTTTTAGTTAGATCAGTGGTTTTCAACAGGTGGTCCAGGGACCACCAGTGGTCCTTGAGAGGGTTCCAGGTGGTCCCCAGGCTGATAGAAAGTTGTTTACCCAGATGTATTGTAACTCTTCTGAGAGCGTAACAATGAAACCAAATGGACCTGCAAGGGTCCATTTGGTTTCATGTTTACACTGTCAAGAGTTAAAATATCCATCATCTGAATTAGCTAATCTACAAGTCTACAAAAAATCCAGGCTGGATTTTGTTTCCAAAATCCACCCTAGTAGGGCTGGCTAAATCCGGCCCTGCTCCTCATCACCCCACAGTGCCTCGGAGCAAGGCATGGCATGCAGGCACCATGATGAATCCTCTGTAAACTGAAACGATTATTCATACCAACAAACAAACCTAATGTGCGAAAAGAACATAAAAGACAATTCAACGGCGACAGAGCAACAGATATGTGGACACAAACAATGGCCTAGCCGGGAGCCAGAGGAACAAAACGCGGCTGACGTGTCAAACGGCAAACGGCAGGATGGTTGGAAGGAGCTTTAGAAAAGGACACAGTGTGCCTGACGCCTCGTCTGTTGTGTTAGCCCAGAGAACACAGCATCAAACAGGCTGTTCTGACATATCCATGGCATTAACCACGGCAAAGCCCAGAGGCCCTGAGGTTGAGCGACCACACACACACACACACACACACACACACACACACACACACACACACACACACACACACACACACACACACACACACGATGGCATGCAAAACAACCCAAGATATTTCAAATTAAAGTGCATATATTAAACATTAATTGAAACACTACTACTGCTACTAACTAACTAACTACAGCTGTGTCACCACTAAACCAACAGCATTTCATCATTGAAAACAGAAAACTCTCTGAGTCAGACCTTTAGCTTTATGTATGCTGCGTGTCTGTTGCAACTTCAACAACAACTGATTAACTGCCTAACAAAAGTTCTGTAACCAAACATGGGTGCAGCGATGAAGCTGCCCCCATATTTTCTCCTGCTCCAAGAGTTGGAGGTGGGAATGCGTTGGGTGAAATAACGGCGCTACGCAGACAGGTGATGTCATGGAAATTCGAGTCAAGCAGGCACTGGCCAGACTCTACTGTCCGTTGATATTCAAGCCCTGAGCACAATAGACTGCGAACTGCGTCTTTTGAACGCAGTTCATGAAGTCATTTACTTTAAAATCAGGGGTGCAAAACCTTTTTTGACCAAGATCTACTTTTCAGCAGCCAACCCCTCCGGGATCTACCAGTCCAATATCAACATTTCAAACCACACGCATCGTTGCCAGCCTGCAGTAACTTCACAACAACACAACACTGCTTTGTTTTACCACTTTACTTTATGTCCATATAAGCATAAAGTACAACAGACTTGTCATAAATAGGCCTACAACAGTACAACATAAGTACAACAGACATGGACAAACACTGCCATTGCAAATGCATCACACACACAGACGAAAATCGCTCTTTTTTCTTTTCCACCCCATTTTTTTTCTTTTCCCCCCACATCTCCCGAGATCTACTTGAGATCAGGCCAAGATCTACCGGTAGATCCCGATCTACTGGTTGGGCTCCCCTGCTTTAAATACTTCTGTGGCTTTGGGCTGTCCCGAGAAGAGGTGCACAGCAGAGCCAACTAGAGACAGAATTTGAATGTTGCATCGGAGGCTGGATTCCAGTCTATCCTGTACTTCAGCCCTTTCGGCCATTGTGGTGCATTGTGAACCCTTTACTTTCATTTACTCGAGTACACTTTGAATTCTCCACTTGTTTTCACCACGTTTTCTCTCAACACCCGCCTGCAGCTGTATCTGCTGAATCGACTCAAGGTTTTTAGAGACCAGAGATACAGAACTCAGAACTCTCATCATGATGTCTTTCTTATATACTGCTATGACGTGCTAAAACCAGTTTGGATCTAACTCAAAACGCTCTTAACCTTTAAATTAACACTCTGCACTGTCGCGCAGTTACATCAGATATCAGAATTATGCAATCACAACACAACAGCAGCATTTTCTAAATAAAGAACCACAGAGCAGCAGGTCTGCCTCATCTCACATCACAAACGGACAGCCAGCAGCAAAGTAGCTGCTGAGGCAAAGCAGAAGAGAAGCCAGAAGCCCACTCAGGATCGGATTTAGCCAGCCCTACTAGGGTGGGCTGGGAGAATGGCAGGGTGGGCAACTCTAAATTTTTTATACGAAGTAGTGGTTTTCAACCTTTTTGACACCAGGGTCCACTATTTATTCAGCATTTGAGCCATGGACCACCTTTTGAGGACATTTTAGCCCCACAGACACTGATATTACCGTTCATTGGGTGGGCAGGATGCACGTTTGGGTGGGCTCTGCCCACCCCTGAACCCCTGTAGATCCGGCCCTGTGTCCACTTAAGTTCCAATGGAGAAAAGAGCGATTCCATTAGCATAGGCCTCTCCTCTCATAAAACTACCACTCTGGAATGGGCAAGGTTATCGGCGCTGGCTAGAGATTAGAGGAACGTTTATGAGAGTAAATAAAGTGAAGCTTGTTGCTGGAGGCAGATGGCAGCGTGACAGAGGTTGACGTGGTTACGGCGCTGTTGGTGTTAACCATTATGCTTCACCTATTGAAAAATAGCAGATCTACAAGCTCATAGCGCGCCACCGAGTGGCGCGCTATGAGCTTGTAGGTCTGCTATTTTTGAAAAATCATGAAAATGTGGCAGAAATCTTCCAATATATTATCTCAGAAACAAACATTTGAGCTCAAATCTTTGCTTCTGGGGTGATCCCTAGAAGTTTATTTATTTTTAAGATGGGTGTCCGCAGCCAAATAAAGATAATTCTGGTGGTCCTATGAAATATATTGAGCATCACTGACACAGGAGCATGGCTTTTTCAGAACAAAACAAGAATCTAGCATCAGAAACCAGAATTTAGCATCAGAAACAATAATCTAGTGCCACAAACTAGAATCTGGCGCCATCTAGTCTCAGAAACTAGAATCTAGTGAGGACACAATGGGTTAAGACAAAAAGGGCCTGCATGTGTTGTAACTGTAGCTCAAAACATCATAGCGTCTTCTTTCTCTCTCTCTCTGTAGAGGCTGTCCTCCGCCGAATGCATTCTTGGCTGGCTAAACTAAACAATGTCTGTAGGAACTGAGGAATAGAACTAAGAGAGATTTGACTTTAAAGGGGAACTGCACCCATTTTCAACATTTTAATGTCGTTAATATACCTTAGAAATGTTGTGCGGACATGATTAAAAAAAAGTTCCCGCAATTTGGTATTTCCTAAAAATTGAGGTCTGAAAAAAATCATTAACATGGTGAAATACATCTGATGACATCATCAAGATATATTTCACCATGTGAATGATTTTTCTTTCAGACCCCTTTTTTCAAAGTTTTCCTCTCAGGAAAACTTGAAAATGGGTGGAATTCCCCTTTAAAGGTATAGTATGTGATTTCACTTTTATTCAAATATTTTTTTTTTGGCTAATCCTCCAGTACAGAGTGTGGTGACCCTGCAGGAGTTCCTCCCTGTCCCCAGTGAACCCCTGGGGTAAAAAAAAACCTAGTTTCAGTTTGGGCTTTGGAAGAAAAGCTTTTTGTTGAAGAAGATGAGAGGAGGCAGCTGCTAATCACGAGTAATCACATGATGGAATACAACGAGTAGACGTGAGTAGATGTAGATACTGAGATAACCGCCGGGCAAGTAGATATTTTGTATTTATTGCATGGATCGCGGTGGATCACTGCGGCTACTGAGTCAACCTTCCGGGGTGGGCGTGGCTCTAAATGATGTGACGTAGAACAGAGGGAGGAGTCAACCTTCCGGGGTGGGCGTGGCTCTAAATGATGTGACGTAGAACAGAGGGAGGAGTCAACCTTCCGGGGTGGGCGTGGCTCTAAATGATGTGACGTAGAACAGCAGTGGACGGGTGTGGGAGGGGCCGGGGATGACGACACGTTGGTGAGATCAAATCAGATCAGCTCGATCTGCCGTGTGGATCCCACGGCACTCCGCCCCCCCAAGGCCAAAATCATTGAGGGCTAGACCATGCTAAAGTTAAGGTAATGAATAATTAAAGGAATAGTTCAGATTTTTGTAACTTAAGTTGTATGAAATATAACTCAGAAGTCCCATGGTGGGAGTTCTGCTCTGGTTTTGATCAATATTAAAGATGGAGTGGCATGATTTTTGTATTTTTTCCAATTTTGTACATGTTTAAAATGTGACAGTACTTAGATTAGATTAGACCCATTGGTGTAGTTTTTATGTGCAATGATGTCTTCACTTTGTATTTAGGGTTTCTTCCTGGGGACTGAACCTTTCCAGTCAAACGTACCAATGAAAAAAACTTCAATATAGTGTCACCACATGCTCAGCGCCTCCCCTAACTCCACCCCTTTATCATGTAACTAAAGCTGTGGGTGTGGCTTCAGTTCAGGTGGATCTCCACCCATCACCACCCACCAGGCAAACCAGGCATACTTAATGAACTGGTGAGGCTGTCAAACGTCATTTTAACATATACTGTACCCTTTTTTGGAAAAAAAATCTTCTTCCTCATATTACAATAATGCCTGATGATCATATTTTGGGGTGGAAAAAAATAATGGCACTCCATCTTGAAGTAGTTCTGGGCATTTTGTGGAGGTCACTGGAGTCCTGCTGCTTCCTGGAGTTCTAGACAGCATAGCTAGCGAAGAGAGGTCACAAGGGTACAAGGATACCTGTACATATGATAAAAGTTTCAAAACAATATGTAAGTACACACACACGCTCGCACGTGCACGCTTTCACATTCACTATCTGATCCATCTCCGTTTGTTCTTCTATCCCTTTCTATCTCTGCTCTCACTCTATCCTCACTGTCTTCTCTCTTCTCTTGTGAAATACAGAATGTAGCTGGAGGTTTCAGTTCACCTGCTGTTTCCAACAGACACTGTGATGACAGATGAAAAGGATTCTGTGGAGGATATGCCTGGACATCATGAGGTAAACAAACACTCAGTACAGGCTGGCCCTGTAGCCACAGGGACCCCTGGATGAGCACAGGGACCCTGGATGAGCACAGGGACCCATGGATGAGCACAGGGACCCCTAGATTACCACTTTGAGTCTGGCTGCAGATGTACGTTTTCATGTCCATCTCCTATAAGATCTAAGGCAGGGATGATGTCAAACTCAAATATACACACCGGACCAAAATAGAAAAAAACTGGTACAAGTCTGAGTTTCAACATGACCATGTCACAGTCACAGGGGTTTTCAACAGGTGGTCCGTGGTCCCTGAGAGGATTCCAGGTGGTCCTCAGGCTAAATGAGGTGTAACTCTTTGAGAGCGTAAAAATGAAACCAAATGGACCCTTGCAGATCCATTTGGTTTCATGTTTACACTCTCAAAGAGTTAAAATATTCATCATGTGAATTATCCCAAGTCTACACAACTAGAGAATGTAGAAGATTAATGGTCATTTTGATCTGTATGTTGGACTGTTTTTGTTTCTGAAATTCAGCCTGGAATTGTGGACAAAAGCAAAAGAAATCTTTAGTTTTGGGGTCTGTGAGGCTAAAATGTCCTCAAATGGTGGTCCGTGGCTCAAACTCTCTAATGTGATATGCAAAAATGTTGAAAACCACAGCGCTATATGTATGCACCATTTACCTTTTTTGTATGAGGGTGACTGCTGACTGGCAAGGAATATTTTCAGAATGGGGGGGATGGGTTCCACGGACCAATAATATATAGTAAAGTGGGGATGTCCACTATGCAAATAATGGCCTTTATATAAGCAGAGGATGATTCATTTTGTCATGACATCGAATTGGAAAAAAAAAGAAATACTGCCTATGGCTTTTCATGGTGATAGAGATAAAATATTGAACTTTATAATTTCAGACGTGAAATAAATCTCTCCTTCATCTGGTGTTCTGTGATTCAAAGGAGGGATTAGTCCAGCATGAGCTGCTTTTAAGAAACCTGCGGGAAGATCGGCGCCGAGCGGCTGCCCATTTACCCCCTGCGGTGCTTAAAATGTGATCTGCATTCCCCCTGTGTGTTTTCTGCTTTCCCACAGCGATACGCAAGGCATAAACATACAGACACAGCATAGGCGTAATGTACATACCCTGTATAATCAGGCCTGGGGGCCAGTGTTGGTGTTAGTGGGACTTTTAGAAGTGGGGGGGACGCCTCTTAAAGGGGAATTCCACCCATCTTCAATTTTTTTTCTGAGAGTGTACAAATGTACGCTCTCAGAAAAAAAGGAAACTCATTAACATGGTGAAATACTGTACATCTTGATGATGTCAACAAGATGCATTTCACTATGCTAATGATTTTTTTCAGACCTCCATTTCTAGGAAACACAGAATGGGGGAACTTTTTTTTTTTTTTTTTTTTTTACCATGTCCACACAACATCTCTAAGGTATATTAATGACATAGTAAAATATTGAAAATGAGAATGGGAATTCCCCTTTAAGACACGTGCGTGCACACTTGCATTTGCGTGCACCTGCGCAACACACACAGTACAAGTATAGCATATTGAGAAAGATTGTTTACAATGCCTGATTGTATCCATAAAAGTAAATGACAAGACAAAAAACATAGGCCTACTTTTGGGTTAGGGTTAGATGTTAGATATTTTAGATGTGAGAACTGGGGAGACGCTGGGGAGTAAAAAAAAATGCCTTTTTTGCTGTTTGACAGGGACGTCATCATAAACCGATGATGAGACACAGACCGGTATCTCCGGCCCTCGACTTGTACCAATTTTTCTATTTTGGCCCACTCTGTATTTGGGTTTTACACCCCTGCTTAACATGAAAGAAGTTTCATAACGTACTGACGTACAGGCTTGGTGGTAAAAATAAACGCTATGGCTGCTATCTTCAGGTACAGTACAGCATCGTGGCTACATGCTCATCTTCAACACGCATGGATTGTCATCTACAGTACAGTTAACGATTCAGTTACCGTCGTTATGGTCTTAATTGATCCCTGTGAACTTCAAAAAGGTTTGCGCGTTGAGTTGATTGACTGGGCTTTATTACAAGTGTCAAACTTGTTCTGCGCTCGTTACTGCCATCTCCAATCAATTAGTGCATTACTTATTAAAGCATCCTAGACAGCCATCACTTTGATGTCTGTCTGGGGGGGGTATACACACACGGACCAGAGATAATAGTTTCCCTTGCCTTTTACGAGCAGTGCTTATAACATACCTGGGCATTATGCGGCCCGAGGGCCAAATGTGGCCCTTTGGCTGACTCTGACCGGCCCGAGGACCACCAGTGGTCCTTGAGAGAGTTCCAGTTAAATATGGAAAGTTGGTTAACCAGATGTAACTCTTAGAGAGTGTAAAAATGATGTTTACACTCAAGAGTTAAAATATTCATCATCTGAATTAGCCTAAAGTCTACACAATCAGAAAATGTAAAAGAATGGTCATTTTTGATCTATGTTATCCTGTTTTGTTTATAAAATCCTCCAGCCTGGTATTGTGGACAAAAGCAAAAGAAATCTTTAGTTTTGGGGTCTGTTAAAACGTCCAAACGCTTTATAAAATCGTCCAATCGCTTTCTTAAAAAAACGTCCAATCGCTTTATAAAACATTCAAAAAAAATCTCCCCGGAAGTTGCGGAAGTTGACATGAAAATGGAGGAAAATCAGGAGTTGGTCGGCTACAAAGTATTTTATTCAAGAACAAGGAGGTTTCGGGTGATTTTCGATGAGCGTACAAACTCTTTTTGTGGTGAGAGGCAGCACTTTGTTTCACAGATACGGGCGTTTGGGATTACGTACGCTGCCGTTGAAGTCATCGACGCACTCTACAGGGGCTTAGCATCCATGACGGTCGTATAGATGTATACCGACCGTCATGTATCAGGGCTAGTTAGCTAGCCAGCATTGGCTAGTGGGAGGCAGTTACCACGTCGTAGACGTGTAGGGATGTGACGTAGCCGAATCCTCCTTCAGAATCTCCACCGTCCATCCGCCGTCTATATTCACTGTATCAGGGCAATATAGTAGAAGAGTTGCAACATTGAGGGGGCAGAAAGCATTCTGGTAGACTCCAATGCATTCCGTGACTTCCGGTTGTCCCCATTCTCGCGCCGAGCAAGGGGGCGAGTGGCCGACTCTACCCGACCAAGAGAGCTCCTCGGTCGGACAGGTCCGGAGCTCGCCTCCCTGCTCGCCGTGAGCTCTGGAAGTCCAAAAATATTTTTTCGCCAGGAACCACGGGAGACGCTCCGGGGACACCCCCAGAGCTGCCGCGAGTCACTTCCAGTGCGGCAGCAGCACACTCGCATTGGTAAAAAATGAAATACGATTTTTGAATAAAGCGTTTGAACGTTTTATAAAGCGATTGGACGTTTTTTAAGAAAGCGATTGAACGATTTTATAAAGCGTTTGGACGTTTTAACAAATCGATTGAACGATAAATATAGCGTTCGAACGCTTTTAAAATATATATTTCTGCTTGGCACCTCCAGGGCTCCGTATGAGTAGGCCTACAATGCAGACAATGTTTGCATTTGCCATCTTTTTTGAAGAAAAGTCGCCTACAGAAGAAAAACGGTCGTGACGTCTCTCTATTTTACCCCAACTGGGATCATCATGATATAAACCTGCTCAGACAACCTCAGCCGTTTGTGATGGCCTGCTGTGTGTGTGTGTGTGTGTGTGTGTGTGTGTGTGTGTGTGTGTGTGTGTGTGTGTGTGTGTGTGTGTTGTGTGTGTGTGTGTGTGTGTGTGTGTGTGTGTGTGTGTGTGTGTGTGTGTGTGTGTGTGTGTGGTGTTGCATGCATGCAATGTCCGACTCTGTGCTTATTGTCCATGCAGCAGAAATGCTAGTAACGTTGCGGGAGGGGGGGGGGGGGCGGGGGGCTTGGGGTGAGGGGGGGAGAGCGTGGGTGTGGAATGGAAGGTGGAGGAGAGACAGAGTGTTTCGTGGAAAAAGACGTCAATGTCCTCTCCTTAAGCACAGTGCCGCTCTAAGCAGAATTATCGACATTTGGCACGTGGGGGAGCAAGAGGCCAAGTGGGGGGCGAAGATGTCTCCATTCTTAACACTGCTATTAAAGAAGAGTGGAGAGCAAAGCAAAGACAGCAGTGATGAGGAGAAGGCAGTGTGTTCACTTATTTATCACAGGCTGTTAATGTAGGTGTTTCTTTTTTCTTTTTGGCAAAGAGGGACCTACTGTACCACCGTATGTTGCTGTAGGGCAAAAACCTCACATCTCTTATGTCTATATTTAAACTGGCATTTGGTGGAGAAAAAGTATCTGAATCATATCATACGGCCTTGAAAGAATTATCTGTTACAAGGCAAATTTTGATTTTCATTAAAGGACAACTTTAGTTTTTTCTTTTTTTTCATACCAAGGTTCATATTTTAGGTTCATATTTTTATTAGACAATGTAAAAAAAAAAAGTGGGTGTGGATTTATATTTTCATTTGCTGCTTTCTTTTGGTTGGCGATTTTAGATGTTTTTGACGGGGGCGGGGCAGGAACATTTTAACATGGCCTGCAAACACAGCAATATCTATTATTTAGCTGCAGAACCTCATCTAAAACCACGTTGTTCTAGGGATCCCCCAGAAGCAAAGATTTGAGTTCAAAATGTTTGCTTCCGAAATAATGTAAGATTTGCACCACATTTTCACAATTTTTCAAAAATAGCAGAACTACAAGCTCATATTGCGCCACCGAGTGTGGTTACTGTTGAACCACTGTTGAAACACATATTCTCTTCATTCCCTACACTAGCCAAGAGGGCTGAAGGTTTCACATTTCAAGAACACAAGACGGACAACTCAACAGAAGAAGCAAAAAACAAAAACAAACATACACACAAATTAACACACCAAAAATGAAAAAGAATGGCGCGAGGCCGACAGCAGTCTACCGCTCAGACACTCACAAACAGTATTAGGCCTTTGACAAACTGCCAAAAGGTGCCTTAGGTTTGCGGATGATCGGTAGGTACCTCTACCGGAGGACAAAACTAGTTTCCCCTCATCTCTAAGGCTTCCCACGCATGGAGTCTCTTGTTCTTGTAGAACAATATTTCATTGGAAAAGTGCAATTCGCCATACTTGAAGACAGAACATTCCTCTGCACTCAGAGACCAAACGTCAATATCTGAATGCAAGAGATATAGCCATTTGAGCATTTGATCAATATCTGTAGAGTGTCTTTTTTACTTTGTGGTGAATCTGACATGGATTGTCATAGCAACATATAGTATACACCAGTGGTGGGCAATTATTTTCCCCAAGGGGCCAAATGAGATACATAAAATATTGTGGAGAAGCCAAGACTAAAGGCTGAACTAAAGTCTGTGTAATGTTAATTTAATTTCAAGATACAAGTAAGAGTAAGACCAACCATTTTGTCACCATTTCGACACCAGGACCCTCAAATTATTCAGTATTTGAGCCATGGACCAACATTTGATGATATTTTAGCCCCCCAGACCCAAAACTGAAGATTTCTTTTGTTTTTGTCCACAATCCCAGGCTGGATTTCACAAACAAAACAGGCAAACATAGATAAAAAAATGACCATTCTTTTACATTCTTTGGCTAATTCAGATGAATATTTTAACTCTTGAGAGTGTAAGTGTAAACATGAAACCATTTGGTTTCATTTTTACGCTCTCAAAGAGTTACATCTGGTTAAAACTTTCCATATTTAACTGGAACTCTCTCAAGGACCACTGGTGGTCCCTGGACCACTGGTTGAATACCACAGTACCCTTTTATGGGCCGGTCAGAGTCAGCCAAAGGGCCGCATTTGGCCCCCGGGCCGCATAATGCCCAGGTATGGTATACACACTGCCTACAACGTGTATATGCAATACACCTTTTGAATGAAAGGTGTGAGTCTACTGAATCCAGCAATGGCAATTGTGTAACTGTAGCTTACAGTACATACATGGTTTGGCCCGTTTTGTACAAGCACTTCCTTAAAGGGGAATTCCACCCATTTTCAACATTTTTTCCCCCCATTTGGTTCCATTTGTACACTCTCAGAAAAAAGGTGTCTAAAGAAATCCATTAACATGGTGAAAATACACCTTGATGATGTCATCAAGATGTTTCACTATGTTAGTGGTTTTCTTCAGACCTCCATTTCTTGGGAACATAGAATGGAGGAACTTTTTCATCATGTCCACCCAGCACCTCTAGGGTATACTAATGACATATTAGAATGTTGAAAATGGGTGGAATTCCCCTTTAAGGAAGGGGGGGGGGGGGGGGTGACCCCCCCCCCCCTCCATATCTAATCACGTTATTTCAGCGTTTACATTCCGATACACACACACTACCCCCCCTCCCTCCTCCCCCCTGTAAATGCTTGGCTCAGCTGACATGCTGCACTGTTGGAGAGAATATACACCCCCAGGAGGGTTACATGTGCCACGTGCACACACACACACACACGCACGCACACACACACGCGCACACACACACACACGGTTGGGAATCCAAATCCCTTGGCTCCATCCCAGGGGCGGATGTAACATTTCCCAATTGGGGGGGTTGGGGGGCAGGAAAAAATGGTATGGGTGCGGCTTCATCGGCTTCATCGGAAAATGGTATGCGTGCGGCTTCATTGCCTGTGCCGCTTCGCGCCATGGGTGATGAAGCCGCCCCCATACCATTTTCTGCTACAGGACTTTAGTCAAGTAAAGCATCAATAATAACATCAGTTGTTGTTGAAGTTGCAACAGACACGCAGCATGCATAAAGCTAAAGGTCTGACTCAGAGAGTTTTCTGCACTGATGAAATGCTGTGGGTTTAGTGGTGACACAGCTGTAGTTAGTAGCAGTAGTAGTGTTTCAAATCATTTTAATTATAAGCACTTTAAATATATTGGGTTGTTTTGCATGCCATCATGTTTGGTGGGGCAGACTGGGCATTTAGGGGGGCATTGCCCCCATGCCTGCCCATGCCTAGATCCGCCCTGCTCCGTCCTCCTCCCTCTCTGTAACTATCCCAGCTCTTGCCCTTCCCTCCGCTCAGCCTGATGAATTATAGCCGTCCTGTTATGAATGCTGGGGTGTAAAAAGGGATTCATTCCCACAACCATTGTGTGCTGGAGGACAGGCTCTACCAACAGGGGCGGATCTAGGCATGGGCATGGGGGGGCAATGCCCCCCTAAATGCCCACTGCCCAGTCTGCTTGTATTTAAAATGATTTCAAACACTACTACTGCTACTAACTAACTACAGCTGTGTCACCACTAAACCAACAGCATTTCATCATTGAAAACAGAAAACTCTCTGAGTCAGACCTTTAGCTTTATGCATGCTGTGTGTCTGTTGCAACTTCAACAACAACTGATGTTATTATTGATGCTTTACTTGACAAAACTCCTGTAACTGAAAATGGTATGGGAGCAGCTTCATCGCCCATGTTGCTTCGCACCACGGGCGATGAAGCTGCCCCCATACCATTTTCTCCTGCCCCCCCCCCCCAATTGGGAAATGTTACATCCGTCCCTGTCTACCAAATGGGTAATGCATCAAGGTTGGCACAACTCACCAGGATTTCAATGAATACCGTATTATTCTGTCCATCCAGGGTGTTCGGCGCGGTGTGGGTTTATGGAAATGGCAAGAAATAGTGTACTGCAACGGTTTTCAACCTTTTTTCATACCAGGGCCCACTATTTATTCAGAATTCGAGCCACGGAGGACCACCATTTGATGACATTTTAGCCATACGGACACAAAAACTAAAGATTTCTATTGCTTTTGTCCACAATACCAGGCTGGATTTGGGAAACACAACAGTCAAACATACAGATCAAAATGACCATTAATCTTCTACATTCTCTAGTTGTGTAGACTTGGGATAATTCACATGATGAATATTTTAACTCTTGAGAATGTAAACATGAAACCAAATGGACCCGCAAGGGTCCATTTGGTTTCATGTTTACACTCTCAGAGTTACATCTGGTTAACCAACTTTCCATCATTTAGCCTGAGGACCACCTGGAATCCTCTCAGGGACCACTGGTGGTCCCCAGACCACTGGTTGAAAACCTCTGCTGTACTGTGAGACTGTAAAAGTGGACTCAACGGCATGGTGACGATTGCTAAATGTTTAAAATTTTCTGTGGGTGAGGCTCTTATTTTTTGCCATTTAATTAAAGGGGATCAGAGATGTCGTGTGGACGTGATAAAGTTCCCCACCTCTGTGTTTCCTAGAAATGGTGGTCTGAAAAACAAAAAAAAAAAACATTGACATGGTGAAACACAACTTGATGACATCATCAAGTTGTGCTTCATCATTTTTCTTTCAAGACCTTTTTTTTCCACAAAAATGGAACCAAATGGACTTTTTAGGGTTCATTTGGTTTCAATTGTATGCTCTCTCTCAAAAAAAAAAAAAGAAAAGAAAATGGGTGGAATTCGAGAGACAGCGTAATCAATTTTCGACAGCGGTAGGCGTCAGGTTCAAATCCGTCGTGGCAGGTGAAGTGAACTGTCGCGAAAGTTTTACTACTAAACCTCAAGTCCCGAAGACATGCAGTAATCGATTTAGACATCTTTTCTGTGGAAATATTTTTTCTTCCCTCCATCTTTTAAAATATTGTGTCTGACAATTCCGTCGATTTGCCATATTACATACGCCAAACCACAACTGTCATATTTCATTTACTTTAGCATGAGTCAAAGAGGGAAGGACATTCGGCTGTGCTAAATTATTGTTTGTGTCGAAGTGACTGGCTGTCTCAATGTCTCATGCTTCGGAAGCATCTCTTGTCTTTTTATTGGTATTTTATTCCATTTTAATTCATATAGCCTACTGTAACATTGTGGCTTCTGGTTGACTGGCTTTGCGTATTACAGTGGTTTTCAACCTTTTTGACTCCAGGGACCACCATTTATTCAACATTTGAGCCACGGACCACCATTTGATTACGTTTTTTACCTCAAAGACCAAAAACTAAAGAATTATTGTGGTTTTGTCCACAATCCCAGGCTGGATTTTGCAAACAAAACAGTGTAGACTTCTTAACTCTCTCAGTGCCAGCCCTTTTTCATATTTTTGGAGGTCGCCAGTGCCAGCGATTTTCATCTAAAAGTCATATTTCATATTTCGGTCCATGTTTCCCGACGGACAAGTTAGTGGACGGACACACACTTTTGGTTCCGGGTTAGTCCGTCCCTTGTTATGGTCTAGCAATGGTCGCTGCGGTCGCTGCTAGCTGCTGTTAGCATGGGGATCGTATTAAACCGGCGCCGGTAAGTAACGTCACGTACAGTAGCGTTAACGTCAGCGGCATCAGTTGTTACTGTAAATCATAATGATAACGGGTGACGTAGATTCATTTCCACGGCACGAAAACTGTTAATTAGGTGGTGCTAATTCAGATGATGAATATTTTAACTTTTGAGAGTGTAAAAATGAAACCAAATGGACCCTCAAGGGTCCATTTGGTTTCATTTTTACATTCTCAAGAGTTACATCTGGTTAATCAGCTTTACATCATTTAGCCTGGGGACCACCTGGCGTATTACAATAGACCAGAGGTAGGGAGCCTATGGCTCAGGAGCCAGATGTGGCTCTTTAGATGGCTACATCTGGCTCACGGACTAATCTTTAATTATATAAAAAAAGTGTCCTTTAATAGACTCGATTGCGTATGCACGAAACGGCGCCAGTCAATTTCAATGGGAAAGTGGCAAATTTACACTAGTTGTGTATCCAATCTATTTATCTATCAATCACATAGGCAGCCCAGATGAGACAGACTGAGACACTGTTTGATGCAATTTGCTCTGCTGTCAAATATAACAGCCGATGTGCACATGTGCAAGAAGTTCCATACAACAAACTAATCACATTAACTAAAACGTACTTCATACTTTTCAGTAGGAATGGACAGAGGAATTTGCTTTTGTGGAGAGAGCAGGTACTGCAGTGAGTCTAATATGGAATGATAAAATAGCAACAGCATAAGAATATTAAAAATATTTCACACTTAGTGTTGAAATTACATAAAATGCACACATTTATTTGTGTTTTAGCTTTAAAAAAAACTGGTATGGCTCTCACAGAATTTCATTTAAAAATATGTGGTAAACATATTTGAGCGTAAACATGAAACAAAATTAGCCCTTGTGGGTCCATTTGGTTTCATTTTACACTTAAGTGTAAATCTGTTAAGGATAACATGTCATCAAATGGTGGTCCGGGGCTCAAATGCTGAAGAAACAGTGGGCCCTGGTGCCAAAAAGGTTGAAAACTTCTATCTATCCTACGGACGTGTGTGTGTGTGTGTGTGTGTGTGTGTGTGTGTGTGTGTGTGTGTGTGTGTGTGTGTGTGTGTGTGTGTGTGTGTGTGTGTGTGTGTGTGTGTGTGTGTGTGCGTGCGTGCGTGCGTGCGTGCGCGCGCGCGCGCGGCGTTTTTTGCCATTAGGCAGACTAGGCGCCATGAGGGGAGGGGGTGACCATGAGGGGAAGGGGCAACCACCAGACATGCTTTATACCAGGCTAATAAGACTAATATGGATAAATACATTATACTCTATAACTAGAATTGAACATTTAAAACACATGAGATGTTCTTTAGTTATTTTATCCCTTGGGTGTGCCATTTTACAGGAGATTTTCCCTGGAGCCCCCCCTTACCAAATGGACCCATAAGGGTCCATTTGGTAAGGGGGGGCTCCAGGGAAAATCTTGGCTAGGGCTCCAAATTGCTTAGAAACGCCACTGGTGTGTGTGCTTGACACTTGAGCATAAAATAAGTTCACACCTCTGAACTCGCTGCCCAAAAGTTCCATGCTTGGTGTGAATGCACTCCATTTTCACAATGGGGAAAAAAAACTCCTGATGTGGAAGTGGAAGTATTTCAAAGATATTTCACAGATGATCACATCCAGCCGTACAGAGATGGGTTTCTGGGGCAGTCCTAAGGTTGACTGGCAGAATGTAATTATGGAAAAGGTGAGAGACTCAGTCATCCATGGTGACAGACTTGGCGTTAGATATGCTGCCGGTTGAGCTGCTGAGCATTTAAGGACACGTCCCGGGTTGGCCTTTTGTGGGTTCCCCCAGTTTAAAATGAATTGATAAGTCACTCGAGGTCGCAGGCTACCCATGGGCGGATCTGGGGGGGGGGGGGGTCATGGAAACAACCCAAATTTCAAATATATTTCAAATTAAAGTGCTTATAGTTAAAATGATTTGAAACACTACTACTGCTACTAACTAACTACAGCTGTGTCACCACTAAACCAACAGCATTTCATCATTGAAAACAGAAAACTCTCTGAGTCAGACATTTAGCTTTATGCATGCTGCGTGTCTGTTGCAACTTCAACAACAACTTTTGTTATTATTGACCACCTGGAACTCCCTCAAGGACCACTGGTTGAAAATCCCTGCACCAGTATGTTGTAGGGACTTCGCCCCAATCCAACCCTTGATGCTGAGTGCCAAGCAGGGAGGCATTGGTTCCCATTTTTACAGTCTTTGGTGTGACCCGGACGGGAATCGAACCCCGACCTCCCAGTCTCAGGGCAGGCCACTGACTAAACTGGCCTCAGGGTGGGATTGACCACTGGGCGTATAGGGAGGTCTCCCGGTGGGCCACAACCCATAGGGGGCCGGTGGTATCATGGTATGATTAAAAGCACTGGTTTTCAACCTTTTTGATCCCAGGGCCCACTATTCATTCAGAATTTTGAGCCACGGAGGACACCATTTGATGACATTTTAGCCCCACAGACCCCAAAACTAAAGATTTATTTTGCTTTTTGGTCCACAATTCCAGGCTGGATTTGGGAAACAAAACAGTCAAACATACAAATCAAAATGAGAATTAATCTTCTACATTCTCTAATTAGATTTGTGACAATTTAGATTTAATATTTTAACTCTTGAGAGCGTAAACATGGTTTCATGTTTACGCTCTCAAAGAGTTACATCTGGTTAACCAACTATACCAGGTAGAACAAGGTCCATCACGCACTGGTTGTGGTTGTGGCCGAAATAGGCCAAATCACGCTAAAAATGTCCAGGACGATTTTTTTTGCCCAGTCCACCACTGATCCCATACAGTCTTTGGTATGACCCAGCCGGGAATCGAACCCCGACCCACCAGTCTCAGTGCAGGCCACTGACGCGATTTTTCAGTTGCCACCCGAAATAAAGCAGCGAGGTTGGGAAGGAGCGCTTGTTTTATCTGCCGGCTACTACTAGTAGGGCGGGGCGAAGCATAGTTTTACAGCAGAGTCACTCCCCCAGAACCTGAAACAATTAATCCAAGAAGACACACAGACAGTGGAGAGGCTACCAGGACACATCAAAGAAAAGGACAACCTCAACATAGAACAGGTAAGAGCCTTAAGAACACTAGCTAGAAACAAAGACATAGTCATTAAACCTGCAGACAAAGGGAGCTCAATTATCATAATGGACAGGCAACAATACCTACTGGAGGGAGAGAGACAACTCAACAATCCTGACCATTACAGGCCATTAGCACAACCAATATATAATCAGACAGCCATAGAAACCAAAGAGATTATAGATAGATTAAGAGAAAAAAAGTACATTAACTACAAACAAGCTAAATACCTGATAGGACGGGACACCCCACGTGCACGGATCTTTTATCTATTACCAAAGATTCATAAAGATCCTAGCACATGGACTATACCGTACGAGATCCCACCAGGAAGACCAATTGTTTCAGATTGTAGTAGTGAGACTTATCATTCTGCTGAATACATTGAGCATTTCCTAAACCCTCTGTCTATAAAACACGCATCCTACATCAAGGACACTTATGACTTTGTTGAAAAAATCAAAGCCATAACTGTACCGCAAAATGCAATTTTATTTTCCATTGACATAGACAGTCTGTACACAAACATAGAGACAGACGCCGGACTACAGGCGGTAAAGGAAATGTTCAAAAAATATCCAGACAGTAAGCGCCCAGATGCAGAATTACTAGAATTACTACATCTAAATCTGACCAAGAATGACTTCCAATTTAACAATAAATTTTACCTTCAAACAAAGGGTACAGCTATGGGAAAACGGTTTGCTCCTTCCTATGCAAACATCTACATGGCTCTATGGGAGGAAACAGCTCTAAAAAAGTGTAGACTTAGACCCACACAATATTTCAGGTTCCTTGATGACATTTTTGGAACATGGACTCATTCAGAACAAGAGTTCCAAGAATTCATTAACATTTTAAACACACACCATAGATCCATTACAATCAAATACGCTACAAGCACAGAAAAAATTGATTTCCTAGATGTTACAGTATTCAAAGGACCAAACTTTAGTACAAGCGGGAAACTAGATCTTAAGGTTTACTTTAAAGAAACAGACACACATGCACTTTTACATAAAACATCCTTCCACCCACCACACACATACAAAGGTATAGTGAAATCACAACTGCTAAGGTTCAGTCGCATCTGTACACAACAAAGCGATTTTAAATTAGCATGTAAAACTCTATTTAATGCCCTAAAACAACGGGGTACACAAGGACCTTTCTAAGAAAAACCTTTGACACCTTTCGAGAGGTGAAAGAGAGGGATGAAAGACCCCAAATTGCTCTAGTAACCACATATTCAACATTAAGCAAAATAGCTAGCATGAGGATCAAAAGAAACTTTGCAAGAAGGGCAGAAGACCCACTAGGGGGGTACAAAGTAATACCTGCCTACAGAAAAAATAAAACCTTAAAAGACTACCTAGTCCACAGCAAACTCAAAGGAGCAAACAGAACCCTCCCTAAAAGCCCAGATTACTTTAAACCCAAACCACTAGTGAAGAATAGAGCAACGAAAATCATGATAGGGATAAAACAAAACATTACAGCGTCCACAAAAAACTGTGTCTACCTAGTCACATGCAACAAATGCAAGTTACAATATGTAGGGGAAACCAGAAACACAATAGCAGATAGACTTAACCAACATAGATATAACATAAAAAATGCCAAAGAGATGTCCCTAATAGTGGAACACTTTATGGGACATGGAATTGGGGCAATGGAAGTGTGTGGATTAGAATCCAATCAAACATGGACAGAGGGAGAGAGGAAGTTTGCAGAAAAACAATGGATCTTAAAACTTAACACAACATTTCCACAGGGCCTAAACCACTATGAAAGATAATTAAGATTGTTTATGTCAGACCTACAGACTCCTTCAACAAAGATGGCGGATGCAAACATTCTCTGTATTGTACTCATACATAATGTTGTAAGATACAAAACATTGAAGTCTTTTACCACAACCCTAACCATAACCTCAGTAAAACTCCTTTCGCCCCGCCCTACTAGTAGTAGCCGGCAGATAAAACAAGCGCTCCTTCCCAACCCCGCTACTTTATTTCGGGTGGCAACTGAAAAATCGCGCCACTGACTACACTGGTCTTCATGGAAGTCACTGAGCTTCATACAAGTAATTTATGTAATAAATCTTTCTATTTTGATTTATGTTTGAAGTAATTTGACTTGAAGTCCATAAATTAATGGATTTCAGTTTTCCGCCTCAGTTCATTAATCCGATACGATTAATCATTGATATTCCACACGCCGTCTCAATGCTCCAAGGAAATTAATAAATGATGGTATTTATTTATCCAGCAGTCTTCCCTGCGCTCTGAAAACGCACTGAAACCCTCAATGAAGCTCTGCATTGGGTGAGCGGATCAGTGGTGAACTGGGCAAAAAAAAAACGTCCCGGACATTTTTAGTGTGATTTGGCCTAGACCGGCCACAACCACAACCAACGTGTGATGGACCTGTTCTACCTGTGTGTCTAATTGTGTGGACTTCTTAATTAAGTGCTGCTAATTCAGATGATATTTATATTGTAACTCTTGAGCGTGTAAACATGAAACCAAATGGACCCGCAACGGTTTCTTTTCAACTTTTAAAAACCAATACATGAGAAGCAGCAGCACAACATTGTGTTAATTGTGCCGGTGAGATTTAGAAAACACTGTCGGGTTTTACATAATTCATAAAAACAGCATATGATTTGGAAACATCAATAAAGTAGCACAACAGTTGATACACAGAACAAAAAATAAAAGTAAAATAATTGGTAGAAAAACATGTATGTGCACGGCATGCACGGGTGTGTGGACTCTTCAATTTGATTAATCCAATGTTGTCTAACCCATATTTTAAATGATTTAGTGAAGTAGACTTTGATGCCATTACAATAGCTGTTCCGTGTACACTTTTAACGAGGCTTATTGATTTGGCTTCTGCTTTTTTCTTCAAGTTTGTCTTAGCATTAGTTAGGGAATGGTGTCTAGCAGCATGTATTAAAATGCTGAAATTAGGGCTGTTGAATGATTTAGAAAAATAATCAAATTAATCACAGCTTGATAATTATTTTCATCATGATTAATCACCATTCGAACTATGTCCAAACATGCCTGTTTTCCTTTACACATTTAAAAAAAGAAAAGGATTCTAGGGTGAAAAAATATCTGTTTACTTCTTAAATATTCATCATGCTTTATATAGCATGTGAGATGTCTAGCTATAAGCACACTATAAACACTGATTTGGCTCATCAGCTCATCAGCCATACTGTCATAAATAGGCATCCATCTGCCTTGATCGTTGTGACAACATATACTGTATAGCAGGGATGGGCAATTATTTTTACCAAGGGGCCAAATGAGATACATGAAATATTGTGGAGAAGCCAAGACTAAAGGCTGAATTAAAGACTTCGTAATATTAATTTATATTAGTAATATTAAAGATAAAAGTAAGAGTAGGGGCCTATTTATTCAGTACTAAGACTTAAGTAAGTAAGACTATTTTAACTCTTGAGAGTGTAAAAACTCTTTGAGAGCGTAAAAACGAAACCAAATGGACACTTGCGGTTTCATTTGGTTTCATTTTTACGCTCTCAAAGAGTTACATCTGGTTAACCATCTTTACCTGGAACTCTCTCAAGGACCACTGATGGTCCCCGGGCCACTGGTTGAAAACCACGGTACCCTTTCACGGGCCGGTCAGAGTCAGCCAAAGGGCCGCATTTCGCCCCTGGGCCGCATAATGCCCAGGTATGGGTTGCATTTGTACACTCTCAGAAAAAATGTTGAAAATGGGTGGGATTCCCCTTTAATTAGTTTAGATAAAACGGTGCATGCATATAGCGCAGTGGTTTTCAACCTTTTTGATACCAGTGAACACTATTTATTCAGCATTTGAGCCACGTACGGACCACCATTTGAGGACATGTTTAGCCCCACAGACCCAAAACAGTCCCCTGAAGCGTTATTTTTGCTTTTGTCCACAATTCCAGGCTGGATTTGGGAAACAAAAAATACAGATCAAAATGACCATTAATCTTCTACATTCTCTAGGTGTGTAGACTTGGGCTAAGTCAGATGATGGATATTTAAACTGTTTTAACTATTTTATCTCCGAGTGTAAACATGAAAGCAAATGGACCCGCAAGGGTCCATTTGCTTTCATTTTCACGCTCTCAAAGAGTTACATCTGGTTAACCAACTTTCCACCATTTAGCCTGAAGGATCACTGGTTGTCCCCGGACCACTTGTTGAAAACCACTGATATAGCGTTGCGTTGATCCCATTCACAAACCAATAGCGCCAGAAACCATGCAAGGTAATGACCAGCACATCAGGAGCCATGAAGAGTTAAGTGTCTTGCTCAGGGACACATCGACATAACTCTGTGGGAATCCGGGTTCGAACCGGCATCCTCGCGGTTACCATCTGGTTACTTTACCCTCAAGGCACTGCAGGGGTAGATAAGAACTGAAAGCAGTAAAAACGGAATACCTGCACGTTTTTAAAAGGTAATTAAAAGGTAATAGGTGGGGTGACACAGTGTTTTAGCCAATCACAGCACAGCAGTCTCCAGCATAGTCATAATGAGCCAATAGAGTGGAGGTGAGGTGGAGTTAGATTCTGTTTTTAAACACATCTGTTTACAAACACTGTTTATACACACTAAAGTTGCACATTTCAACGTTGTCACTTCTTGTCTCAGTTAAAAGCATTCAATCACTCAACACGTTGGTTGGCATAATGGCAGTATTGTGATCTCTATTATGTTTTTAAAAGGACCATTACGATCGATACCCCCCCCCCCCCCCCCCTTCATTTTTTTTGTGCCGTAGACAAATGGTTGAAGCTATAGAGAGCGTTATCAAGGTGGCATTAGGAGCATCATAAAAGACAGCGGAACAATGCGGTTTGGAAAGATATGACACCGTAGGAGACAGGACAGGCTATCCACAACGACAGCAACACGATCATTAAGACATTATGTCTCAGTGGTGAAGAGAATAAATGCCTCTTCATGCGCCACACTTTGTCCCCAAGATCCATTTACTAGCGTCATCCTGAGTGACAACAACTTCTTTCATTTAAACAGGGAGATTATCTCCATTATCTCCATCTAAGCTGGTTTGCATTCCATTATCTTCATGAAAACACGAGGCTGAAAAGCAAGAAGAACAACAACAAAAAAAAGATGTACTTTTTTTTCTTTCCTTTTGTAATTCAGCCTTGATATCGTAAGCTGTTTATTGGCTTTCTCTTTCTCTCGCCCGAGTAAATTAATCTGCTGTTATTGATCTTCGCTTTCAATCAGAATTGTGTTGAGTTCAGACAACACTTTAATCAGTTTTGGTTTAAGCTCATAGTGCGCCACGTAATGTGAATAATTCTAATTGATGCTAATAGTGCTAAGTAAGCAATGCTGCTAATGCTAAGTATTGCTAATTAATTCTAATGCTAAGTATTGTTAATAATGTTAAATCATGCTAATAATGCTACATAATGCTAAGTAATACTAAGTAATACTACGGTAATTGTGATAATAACACTAAAAGGCGTACCCACCCGTTGTAGGTTTAAAAAAATCTCCAATATGTCAGGAATCCCATGATGACAGCATGCATGGTAAACACCATCATAAATCATCATCATCATGACATCATACATCATGGTTGGTATCACACTCTTCATCAACAATAAGCCAAGCAATTATGATAGAGCATCATTGTGTGATCGACATGATCAAGGCAAATGATATGGTCTAATACAATTCATTAAGTTGTATCAGATACTATAAACCCCGACGGGAGCGACCAGGAAGGGCACAACAAATTCTATTATGATATTCCAAAAACAAAATTGGCCACTTTATTCACTTTGCCAAGCTTGACTGCAATCAATTTGGTGTGGGGGATGGATGTCCGATTATTCGTTTTAGATACTTCCATTATTGCTGGTAGTGACCTGGAAGGCTTGATGGGTCCAGCTGTCCACTTTGCATGCAGCATGAGATATTCTAGGATGCAACACGGACTAAACAAACAAAAAAAAATCAAGCACAGAACAGGGATATTGCCAGTCGCTCTGTGGACGACACCAGGCAGCATCTAGCCATTATAATTATGCCAGTTGGTTTGGCCTCCATTTGGCTGTATACTGTATAATATGCTTGAAAATGAATTTAATCATGATTAATTACCATATTTGAACTATGAATTTAATCATGATTAATTACCATTTGAACTATGCTATGTTACTTATTTTTTAATATCAAAATGTGGTAACAGGGAGACACACAGTTATATGTCTCCGTAAACCGTGCTCTACCCATCTTTTTCAATGAGAAAATCAGTGTGCACATGAGTTAATTGCGTGAAAAAGTTTAATCAGATTAATCAACAAAATTAATCGATGCCATTAAGTTGTTATTTACGACAGCCTTCGTGTGTGTGTGTGTGTGTGTGCGTGTGTGTGTGTGTGTGTGTGTGTGTGTGTGTGTGTGTGCGTGCGTGTGTTTTACTTTATACAGATACTAGACTAGACTACTTAAATTACTGATGAAAAAAATTCAGAGCACATCCATAAGACTATGGACAGGTGCAGATTAGAATAGATAACATTGCAGAGAGAGAGTATTAAGGTCTGCATACCATATTAATGCTCCCCAGAAACAAAATCTATGTATTTATGCAGCGGCAGTAGAAACACAAACACGACTTGAGGTGTAGACAGTAACTTGCCATCATTTGTTGTAGAGAATAGATACAACAAATGATGGCAAGGTACGGGGGCCAAATGTTGCCTTTAAAGGAAAATGTGAAATTCTCTCAAGAGTTAAAATATTCATCATGTGAATTAGCCCAAGTCTACACAACTAGAGAATGTAGAAGATTAATGGTCATGATCTGTACGTTTAACTGCTTTGTTTCCCAAATTCAGCCTGGAATTGTGGACAAAAAGAAATCTTTACTTTTGGGGTTTTGGGACTAAAATGTCATCAAATGGTGGTCCTCTGTGGCTCAAATTCTGAATAAATGGGTGTCAAAATGGTTGGTCTTACGCTTACTTTTATCTTGAAATTAAATTAATATTACACAGACTTTAGTTCAGCCTTTAGTTTTGGTCCTCCACAATATTTTATGTATCTCATTTGGCCCCTTGGGAAAAATAATTGTCCACCGCTGGTCTAAAGAAATCCATTAACATGGTGAAAATACATCTTGATGATGTCATCAAGATGTTTCACCATGTTAGTGGTTTTCTTCACACCTCCATTTCTTGGGAACACGGAATGGGGGAACTTTTTAATCATGTCCACCCAACACCTCTAGGTCATACTAATTACATATTAGAATGTTGAAAATGGGAGTTCCCCTTTAATATAAATGATAAATACTAGAGAATACTTCATTTTAGCTGGTGCACAAAGTGTTAAAGGCACCAGACCCATTTCAGGCTGACATTTGAGGACATCTAGCTGGCAGAACTCCTCATCGCTGTAGGAGGTGCAGCTGCTTTTAAAAGGAGTTAGAGACGTAACCCCAAACTGAGAGACGTGGTACAAAGTGGGCCAACATGCCTACAGGAGGCCTGTTACTAAACACGGCTTGTATGTGGATGTGGAACATACCTAAGGAGGTTTCAAATGCCTGGTGAATCAGAATTTAAAAAAGAAACTGACCCTAGTTAATAATAAGGTCAAGCTCAAGGTAAACGTTATTGTCCTCAAGGGAAATTTGTCTTGGGCTTACACCCCTGCATCATCCACACATGAAACATAAATGACAAACAGAACACAAAAAAAGAGGAAGACAACATTACACAGAGTGACAAAACTGACCTCTTACATTCACTGCTGTTTCAGAACCTCATTCAACATTTTAGTTGATGATGGCACAAATGATGTTTTAAACCTGATGTACTTCCACTTTGGTTCTTTGTACCATCTCCCTGAGGGCAGATGTACAAACTCTGTATTTAAAACATGGGCATCATCAGTGACAATTTTTTGGGGCCTGTTTTAGTGTGTCCTGCTCATAAATAAACTCCTATGATCTTCCCTGCTGTTTGCACCAATCTGAACAGCTTGGATCTCATGTGCTCTGAGAGGTTACCGAACCAAACTGTAATGTCAAATCTGACCAGGCTTTCTAGCACTGCCCAATAGAACATCAACATATATTTTCGAGCAACATCGTGAACTCAATAACAGACAGTGATTCTCAAAGTGGGATGCAGGGACCCTGAACACTTAAAAGGTAATAAGGGCATCGTTTTAGCCAAAAATCAAAATAGTTATATAGCTATATTCCCCACTCTACATTGCTTCTACTTTGATGCTGCAGCTGTTTCCCCGCAGACAAACACTTGCTTCATCCTGCAGACGGTCCAGAACTTTGTTGTTGTTGTCAACAAATCATGAAAACAAAACATTCGTCGAGGCTCAGGGAAGGCGGTGCTAATGTAAGAGGGGGAAGGGGGGTTGCGTGGGGTTGAGGCAGCATTTTAGCCAATCACAGCACAGCACCCTCCTTACTTACTTACTTACTTGATTCATAATGAGCCAATAGAGTGGAGGTGAGGTGGAGTTAAATTCTGTTTTTAAACAAATCTGTTTACAAACAGTGTTTGTACACACTAAAGTTGCCTCTTTTATACTTTTCTACTTGTATCATTTTGGTAATGTGTGCTATGGTTTTCCACCTGTTTTTTATAATGTAGAAAAATATTAGGGCTGGTGAATGATTAAAATCTCAATCAAATCTCAGCTTCAAAATTAATTTAATCTTGATTAATCACCATTTGAACTATGTCCAAAATATGCCTGTTTTTCTATATAGGATTTGAACTTTTAAAAAAGAAAAAGAATCTGAAAGAAAAAAAATCTATTTATTTGTTAAATATGTATCTAAATCGGTGATCTAGACTTCTCAAGCTATCCTCTATGGCTCTGGTTACAGGGGGACACACAGTTGTCTTCATAAAGCCGTGCTCTACCGATTTTTTTTTTCAATGAGAAAATGCTCAGCTTGCTGAGTCAGTGTGTACATGAGTTAACTGTGTTAACATTTTTAATCAGATTAATCAACAAAACTAATTAACTCGTTATTTTCCACAGCCTTAAGAAATATATGAAAATATACCAAAACATATCCATATGTCGAATAAGCTCAGTATTGCATGGTGGCACGTTGTGATCTTGAGGATGAGCTATTTTTTTTGCCCCCCGTACGGAACACGACGGTGTCGTCTAGCGTTAATGGGGTTCACACACCCTCAGCCTATACCAGACGACGTGCTTCGACCATGAACCAATTTAATAGCGTATTACTGTTTGCAACAATGCTATCTCCAGTCGGAGCTGTTGGCTAATGGCTGTGTTAGACAATCATGCATTTTAATTAGATCAAAGATTACTGCGTCTACTCCTTGGCCGAAGCTGGTGATTAGACCAGACAGAGTGACTTATTATGATTAAGCTTGCTGTTTACAAGCTAATGAATCCGACCCACCTGAGAATCGATAAAGGACACCTCAAGGACCGTTTTCACAAGAGGTGGAACGCTCCGCTCCGCGTTGCATAATGGCTGGCGGGGGAGGGGGGGTCTCTCTCCCCCTGGACTGCTCTTCGTGATTAATTACATTGAATGCTGACGCTGAGCGCAGGCATTTAGTATGTGTTACAGCGCAGGGAAGCTCCTCTCCTCCTCTCGTCCACGTCTCCCTGTCTCAGATTAGACTAAAGCTTTTAATCCCCTTTAAATTCAACACGGGGAAAAATGCCACAGGATATATTCAATGTGATATATACACACACGCACGCGTGCGTGTGTCATCCTAACATGCAGGCTGTAAAGTAACTAAGTACATTTACTCACAGGGGCGGATCTAGGCAGGGGCATGCGGGGGCCAGTCTGCCCCACCAAATACGATGGCATGCAAAACAACCCAAGATATTCTAAAATGAAAGTGCTTTTATCTAAAATGATTTGAAACACATTGCCGACGCTTACTTGCTTAGTAAAAGTCATGTAACAGGAAATGGCATCGCCCATGGCGTGAAAAAACACAGGCGATGAAGCCGCATCCATGTTAATTGTTTTACATTCCTTGCTTTCGTTAGTTTTAGGGATTTTAGCTATGGGAGGGGGCATACAAACATGGTCCTATATACTGTATTTGTTCAGAAAATCTTGAAGTGATTTCTTCTTTTTCATTATCTACTACAGTGGTTTTCAACCTTTTTGACTCCAGGGACCACCATTTATTCAGCATTTGAGCCACGGACCACCATTTGATGCCATTTTAGCCCCAAAGACTTAAAACTAAAGAATTCTTTTGGTTTTGTTCACAATTCCAGGCTGGATTTTCCAAACAAAACAAGGGTCCATTTGGTTTCATTTTCACACTCTCAAGAGTTACATCTGGTTAACCAACTTTCCATCATTTAGCCTGGGGACCACCTGTGACCTTCTCAAGGACCACTGGTGGACCCCTGATCTACTGCAGTCCTAATAAACCCCAGGGAATTATAACTGACCATGGAAGTTGACAGGATCTATTGAATGTGAAGGAGGCAGCACACCACACTGCACTTTACGTTGTACACATTCCATATTTATCCATGCCTGACCCAGAGGCTCAATATGGCAGTTTGTCACATCACATTCACATAGATGATGTGTGGCCAGATGTAATTTCCAGGGGTTAATTAGGACTGTAGTATGATGAAAATATTCATCTAAATTGGCCCAAATCTATTTAGAAAATGTAGAAGATTAATGGTCATTTTGATCTGTATGTTTGACTGTTTTGTTTCCCCAAATCCAGCCTGGAATTGTGGACCAAAAAGCGAAATAAATCTTTAGTTTTGGGGTCTGTTGGGGCTAAAATCGCATCAAATGGTGGTCCTCGGCCGTGGCTCAAAATTCTGAATGCATAGTGGGCCCTGGGATCAAAAAGGTTGAAAACCAGTGCTTTTAATCATACTGTGATACCAGCGCCCCCCCTACGGGTTGTGGCCCACCGGGAGACCTCCCTGTACGCCCAATGGTCAATCCGACCCTGCATTAGTCACGTCCGTGCCATGAGGCAAGACTGTCCTTCACAGTAGGGATTAAAGGGTGGCGTCCACTATAATTTATCAGCTGTGTGACGTCATAGTCCTGTTTTATTCTGATTTTTGGTTTGGTTGGGAAAGTAAAACCAAAGTTTATACGGAATGAAAAGGTCCTGTTGAGTGTTCTAAATGTTCTAAATCTTCTAAATGTTTTAAAAGGATCCCTGCATAATGAGATAAATATGGATAATACATTATACTTGCCCTCGATAACCAGAATTGAACATTTAAAACACATAGAATAAGCTGCTTAGTTTAAAAATAGTTAAGTTAATGTTTTTATCCCATGGTGGCCGCCATTTTACTAGCCTGTCACATGACCTGTCACTGTGATGACGTCACAGGAGATCTGTTGTATAGAACATAGTATGGAACGTTCCATGATTAAAACGTAAAACATCAAAGTATATACACTGTTCTGTTTGTAATGACAATGGTGATTGGCGACCCCCGCTGGTGAAGTAAAGAACTGTAAAATGGACCATACGAAGAGGAAAATGTATAGTTGTTTACATTCCATTCACTTCTACTGCGGAGCAATGTTCTGTGACGTCATCACTGTGACAGTGATTTTTTTTTTTTTTTTTTTTTTTTGCAAAAAACGGTGAAATGTCCTACTAAAAAGTTTGTTGTAGACTTGGCTCCCCATCAGTGGGGGAACACACACACACACAAAGACAGTTATAGAGGGTGGATATCACTTCTCCAGAATGAAGTTCTAAAAATAAAAAGTGTAATACGTGTGGGCAGGATTTATGAAAAAATAAAACTATTATCGGTGGCACATTTTTCTCCAGCAGCGTTGTAGCGTTTCTCATCGTCTTGTGGGTCGTGTACATGTGGGTGGGAATGCTTGTTTCACTAAGGGAAACAAAACAATATATACAGTAACTGGATCATTCATTGAATATGTCTAATTACCTAGTTAAGTTCAGAAGAGTGACTGTTAAAATAGCAGCCTGTTCAACAGCTAATCAATGTAGTTTTGTTAGTTAGAACATGTCTAGAATATGTAAGAGATAACACCTGACGAACCAGTGATTTGTTTCCGGATTCATGCCACAGGCAATATAGTCGCACCCATACCATTTTCAGTTACAGGACTTTTATTAGTCAAGTTTAAAGCATCAATAATAACATCAGTTGTTGTTGAAGTTGCAACAGACACGCAGCATGCATAAAGCTAAAGGTCTGACTCAGAGAGTTTTCTGTTTTCAATGATGAAATGCTGTTGGTTTAGTGGTGACACAGCTGTAGTTAGTTAGTAGCAGTAGTAGTGTTTGAAATCATTTTAAATATAAGCACTTTAATTTGAAATGTCTTGGGTTGTTTTGCATGGCATCGTGTTTGGTGAGAGAGATTGGGCATTTAAATAATTCCGTTCCTTGCAGCCCTGAACGTTAACACTGCAGTTACTTAGCGATGCGTGAAGTTGACGCTGTAGTTTGTTGACGGTTTTCGGGGTTCCGCAGGGCAGCAGGACTCCTGTCAGTCTCACTTCACTCAGTGTCTTAAGTACCAGCTGCTGTCTTAGGCTGGAAGCTAAACGCATCGCTGGTGTTGTTTCCGTCAAATGCATTCACCAAATGTCTTTTAACGGAACGTCCGCCGAGAGAACAGCTAGCGGTGGTAGATTATCCTATTTTGTGTTTTTTTATTTAACATACAGCCACTCGTCTTGAACCCTATAGGCATCCCTATTCTGCAGAAAACATTCTTTTCTCCACTTCTTCTTCTGAGAGGTCTCTCTCTCTCTCTCTCTTAGGACTGTGTTGACCTTTGCTGCTATTGAACAGAAATGCGTCCCGCCGGGGAGAGAGAGACGCTCCACAAAGCCTTGGCAGCCTGATAACCGCTGGATAATGTCTGTTATGTTAGTCTCCAGAGGTGGTCTCTCTCCCTCTCCTCCTCTTGGCATTGCGCCGCCTAAACCTAAACTAAATCAACTTTTTTCTCCCCCGTCTTAAGGGGGCGGACGGATGTTCTCCTTTCAGCTGCGTTTGGAGAAAACGCAGAGACGGACGGACGGATAAAATGTTTAATATGTTAATATGCTTGCCTGACTGATGCTATGGCAACTGGCGGCCATGCGGAGGCGCTGCAATGTGCTGCAATGTTAAAGAGAAGAGCGCATGGGGGCGTGTCACGGTCTCCTGTGGGAGGTTTGTACATGCTCAGTGTAAACAGGAAGTGCGATGATGGAATGTTACAGCTATAGAGTAACATTCCATGAACTGAAATAATCTTTTTATCTTAATCTTTTTTTGTATAGTATATAAAAAGAGAATACTAAAATGCTTCTGTTTTTATTTTAAATATGATGCCAATTTAACTACTGTGTGGAAAAAATGCTGTTCATACTGAAAGACAAGGCGAAGTACATTCAGTAAATGGAAATGCTTTGTATATTTTGTAGATTTTCCATGTTCTTGCTACATGTGTTCAACTTTTGTGAAATGACATGGATACTGTTCATTCAAGTGCTGTGGATGATATATAGCACAAGTTATGGTTATTTCTATCTAGTGCCTCTGCTGGAACATTCCATCATTGCACTTCCTGTCTACACTGAGCATGTGCAAACCTCCCACGGGAGACTGTGACACGCCCCCGTGCACTATCCTCTTCTCTTTATCACAGCAATATGGCCCCCAAATTCACTTAATGCACCCGACAGAAATATTGAAATACTGATGTATTATTCATTACAGTTATACTTAAAGCGTGGCAGACAGTGTGCTGTAACTTGTGTCTATAGATGGGTTAAATTAGCACCTGTTGAGCCTGTAGTCAGAAGGGTTATAGTTAATAGGGGGTACGGTTTTATATTAAAGAAGTCGGGCCGCCGCGAAGTCGGACCCTGAGTATAGACAGAGTTACGCTGTTGCAAACCCTGATCACTAAATGGGATCATTCCAATGGCGGCTCTCCTACATAGACTTCATATTATCTTTATTTTAGATTGTTTTGTAATACTATAGGATATAGTAAAAACATCAGGCAATAGCCTGATGTTCATAAATCCCTTTATTTTACGTAATTTACTACAGCATACACATTAACAACCCAGCTTTGATGATTATACATACATTGTTTTATTTTAGAATGTTTTATAGCCTACTACTACTAGTAGGCCTACAGCCTAGACATTAGAGACTTTAGTTGTCACTGTGCAATGCTTTATAACAGATGTTTACATAGCTCTTTTTTGCACCGCCATCGTTGAAAACAATGTATTTCAAACTCCAGTTTGTCCCTCTTTCCGGCTGAACAGCCTTCCCGCGCACAGTTTCTGACCCTCAATGTCGCAACATTTTGGTTGGTCCGACTTCGCGGCGGCCCGACTTCTCTGGTGACAGTTAATAGTGGTTTATAGTTTTATATTAAAAAACACGATCAGATGCGGCTCCCCCAGAGTTAGTGTCGATGTGTCCCTGTGCAAGACAATAAACCCCTAATAATTGCTCCTGATGTGCTGGTTGTGCCTTGCATGGTTTCCACTGCCATCAGTGTATGAATGTGTGTGTGTCTGAATTGGTGAATGTGATGCACAATTTATGTAAAGCGCTTGGATAAAGGCGCTCTATAAATGCACCATATACTGTACAGTACATACACACACTCAACAGCGAATTGACGAGAACAAAGTATACACTAGGCTTTTACGAAAACGGTTACACAAACAGTAGCTGTTCACACCAGGGGCGGATGTAACATTTCCCACATGGGGGGCAGGAGAAAATGGCATGGGTGCGGCTTCATCGACCGTTTTCAGTCGCTTCGCGCCACGGGTGATGAAGTCGCACCCATACCATTTTCAGTTACAGGACTTTTATTAGTCAAGTAAAGCATCAATAATAACATCAGTTGTTGTTGAAGTTGCAACAGATACGCATTATGCATAAAGCTAAAGGTCTGACTCAGAGAGTTTTCTGTTTTCAATGATGAAATGCTGTTGGTTTAGTGGTGACACAGCTGTAGTTAGTAGCAGTAGTAGTGTTTCAAATCATTTTAAATAGAAGCACTTTAATTTGAAATATCTTGGGTTGTTTTGCATGCCATCGTGTTTGGTGGGGCAGACTGGTTTGGTGGGGCAGACCCCCCCATACCCATGCCTAGATCCGCCCCTGGTTCACACAATGTGTGGAGAGTTGAGCGAGGAGGAGAGACAAATGCTGATGTGGGTGTACGTTGTACTTGGGTGGGATTTGGAAGTTTGCAGGAGCTTATGCCTCTGGGTCACTATGGTATCCGTCTCCATGCGGTCGATGGATGATGTATCACGTTGTGCAATCTGTGTGCAGATTTCGGCACTTTAACCCATTTTGTGTACTGAACGCGTTTTGGTGTTTAGCTGTTGAAAAATAGCAGATCTACAAGCTCATATCGTGCCACTGAGTGGCGCGATATGAGCTTGTAGTTCTGCTATTTTTGAACAATTGCGAAAATGTGGTGCAAATCTCTGAATGCGTTATTTGGGAAGCAAACTTTTAACTCAAATCTTTGCTTCTGGGGGATCCCTAGAACATGTTTTTAGATGAGGTTCTGCAGCTAAATAATAGATATTTCTGGGGGTCCTTCCTATGAAATATGTTAAGCATCACTGACACAGAAAGAGATTTTTCCAGTAAAACTAGAATCTCGCGCCAGGTAAAAGAATTTAGTGTCACAAACTAGAATTTAGTGTCATGGACTACAATCTAGTGTCAGAAACTGGAATCAACTTCAGAAACTACAGTCTGGCATGAGGAACTAGAATCTAGCATCAGAAACTAGAATCTAAGGGGCACGGTGGAACAGTGGTTAGTCCTGTCGCCTCACAGTTAGAAGGTCCTGGGTTCGATTCCCGCTAGGGGCGCTGCTGTGGGTGCTGGTGGCGTGTCTGCTCCTCCGCGTCATCAGTGCCCATACCCGAGGTGGGATTGGTGAAAGGGCCTTTCTGTGTGGAGTTTGCATGTTCTCCCCGTGTCCCCTAGGGTAGATGTTCTCCACGTGTCCCCTAGGGTAGATACCCTCACAAAAACATGCAGTAATCCTGGGCACTGAACTACCCCCCCTGGCCAGCCGGGGCGCCTGATGGAGGGGACTGGAACTGGTTGGAATAACATGTTCCTTCCACGCACTACGTCCAACCAGGGAAACTCCCCCCTGTCGGGTGAAAAGAAAGCAGCTTGGACTCCTCATGCATTGAAGGAAGCCAGTCCGCTGCCTCTCCAGGTTGGTGGAGGATGTGTAGAGCCCAGGATCACATTAGGAATTGGCACTGGGTGAAAAAAAAAGGGTTACAAAATCGTGGGATTTTGTAAAAAAAAAAAAAAAAAAAAAACACACACACACACACACACACACACACACACACACACACACACACACACACACACACACACACACACACACACACACTAACAAAAAAAACACAAAACTAGAATCTGATCAGGACACAATGTGTTAAATGGAGTGCTCTTGACACAGAGCCGGTGCTTTCCCGCTGCTTGGAGGGAGATTTGCAGGCGTGTCTGACAGGGGGAAAATAAATATACAATCCTTTCAACCCGGGCCTGATGCCTGATGGATGCATTTATTATTGTGCTGAGTGTTTATTGTTTAGCAAAACAATAACAGTCAGCGTAATAAATGCTCCGGTCGACTGTGACCTTATCCACTAACCAGAAAGCCATACAAACAAGATAATGACAATGGCAGATGCTCACATCTATGGCTATAATGATATACACAGCACTGTCTGTCTGACCTGCCTGTCTGTCTGTGTGTAGTAGTTATACAGTATACTGTAATTTGGCTACATGCCTAAAGCTAATGGAAGCTTACACACACAGTGTGTTTGTAAACCACCTCACCTCCACTCTATTGGCTCATTATGAATCTGCTGGAGACTGCTGTGCTGTGATTGGCTAAAATCTGCCGTCCGAATTTGGACGTTTGCAGGATGCAGTGAACAAACCACAGTGCAAGTACTATATGCATACTACAGTGCAAGTACTACGCGTACTATGCCTACAAATGCAGCACAATTACAGAGTGTAGTACTGTACAAGTAGCCAACAGTACCCACACACAGTACAATGGATCCACGTATACTGTGCGACACTAGAGACAGAGTGCAGCAATAGCCCATTTAAGATTGGTGGAACGTCCGACCTACGACGCCAGTAATCAATCGCTCTGTGCTCAATATACTGTATATAGAAGTACGTCTTGAGCTGTGTAGAGGAGCGTCACCGTGGAAACCAGAGCTACGCTGTAGAGGAGCGTCACCATGGAAACCAGAGCTACGCTGTAGAGGAGCGTCACGCTGTAGAGGAGCGTCACCATGGAAACCAGAGCTACGCGGTAGAGGAGCGTCACCATGGAAACCAGAGACGCCAGTGGAAGAGGTGGATCCAGCCGGCGTCGCCTGCTTTATTAACTATGTTGGGCTTCTGTTGCAACGGCGACGGACCACACCTACTGCTCTCGTCATGTCCAAGGCCTAGAGATGGAAACTTAAATCCCCTAATAAGAGTACACTGCACAGCATGCTACCATGCACACTACCTGGGACAGTTGCCAAATCCCGCATTCTCCTTCTCATTGGAGCCCACAGTATTCTAAATGTGTGGCGTGTGGGCAGTACAAAAAGCAAGTAATATACCCCTGGAAATGAGTCATTCTGGACCAGTGGTGCCCACACTTTTTTGACTTGAGAGCTACTTTCAAAATGACCGGCTCAACAAGATCTACACATCAAAAATGTGATTGTTCCTCCTAGAAAGGTTGAGCTTTGAAATAGTGTTTAGGAATAATGAAAACTAGAAGGGGAGAATTGGAAGGTTTTCCTGTACATGCTACTGAAGTTTGAAAATAGTACTTGAGGTTTGAGTTGACAGTTTGTGATTTTGAGTTTACTCTCCTGCACCCAAAACTAAGAACTTTCACGTTTTTGTCCACAATTGGGAAAGAGAACTGGCAAAACGTTGGTCAAAATAACAATTATTCTCCATTTTCTAATTGTCTGGACTCTTGAAAATTACGTAATTCAGATGTTTAAATATAATTTAACTCTTGAGAGTGTAAAATGTTTCATTTTAACGCTCTCAAGAGTTACAGATCTATAAGGGTCCAAGTGCTGGGGGGACTGTCATGTGATCTACCAGGGGATTTACAAAACCAATCTAGTTAGCTGCACAGGCCAGTAACAACTTCTACAATACTTGATCTCACAGACACACAGAAGTAGTCGCAGCACTGCACTCACTCACACACAGACATGGCACGGCGGCCTTTACATTAACACGTAAATAGAGGGACGCACAGGCTAGAAACAGCCTCTACAATACTTGATCTCACAGACACACAGAAGGAGTCGCAGCACTGCGCGCACACACACACACACACACACACACACACACACACACACACACACACACACACACACACACACACACACACACACACACACACACACACACACACACAGGCGCAGGCGCAGCGGCCAAACGTGAACATGTAGATCAGGGGAGCCCAACCAGTAGATCGGGATCTACCGGTAGATCTCGGCCTGATCACAAGTAGATCTCGGGAGATGTGGGGGGGAAAGAAAAAAAAATGGGGTGGAAAAGAAAAAAGAGCGATTTTCGTCTGTGTGTGTGATGCATTTGCAATGGCAGTGTTTGTCCATGTCTGTTGTACTTATGTTGTACTGTTGTAGGCCTATTTATGACAAGTCTGTTGTACTTTATGCTTATATGGACATAAAGTAAAGTGGTAAAACAAAGTAGTGTTGTGTTGTTGTGAAGTTACTGCAGGCTGGCAACGATGCATGTGGTTTGAAATGTTGATATTGGACTGGTAGATCCCGGAGGGGTTGGCTGCTGAAAAGTAGATCTTGGGCCAAAAAAGGTTGGGCACCCTGATGTAAATACAGGGACGTGCAGAGTGTGTTAGGGACAGAAATCACATAGGAGGGCACTTTTGGACAAATGGCAAATCTACAAGCTCAATGTTTCATAGCGTGTCGCGTTGGGAGCCTGTAGATCAGCTAAATATTTTGTTGGGGGGACAGTTGTTTTTTACAGACTGGTAAAGGGATAATATGTTAATGAGTGCACGTCCCTGTATAAACCATAGACAGTAGAAAATACTGTTGGGTTACTCACCATTCACAGAAGAACGATTCGCCTGTTGCTGTGGTTGGCTGCGAAGCGGTCTTTAGTTCTACGGGAACTGATGGCCAGCACTCCCAGGTTGCTGGTTCGATGATCACCATCAGGGCTTGACACTAACACTTGCCCGCTTGCCCGGGGCAAGTAAAAAAATGGTCGGACAAGTGAAGACTGCTACCTGGTTGCCCGATCGGGCAAGTGTGCAACTTAGTGCACTATAACACTACACAAGATAAATTTGTCTTGAAGGCGGTCATTGCACTCTGCCTCTGTGTCTTTCCCTGCTTTCTAGCTATCCACAATTCCAGGCTGGATTTGGGAAACAAAACAGGCAAATTAACATACATCAAAATTACCTAATCGTCTACATTCTCTAGTTGTGTAGACCTGGGCTAATTAAGATGATGAATTGTAACTCTTGAGAGTGTAAAAATGAAACGTTCTCAAGTGTTACATCTGCAAAATTTACAATATATTTTTGGGGGGCAAGTGACCATGAGCTGAGGGCAAGTAGAACCTGACTTGCACTTGCCCGATGGGCAAGTGCCTCCGAAAACTTAGTGTCAACCCCTTGTCTTTAACCGGCGTAAGCAGGAGATGCTCCGCTCACAGGCAGCCCATGTGACAGGCAGTGTGATTGCGATGCACAAAAGTTTGTATAGATCCCAAAAAAAGCTTCATCATAGGGTTTTAAAAGCATGAGTAGGCCTACCCCAGATAGCAAAATCCATTGATTCAACGTTGAATTCTGGTTGTCTAACCAAAATTCAACGTTGAATCAATGGATTTTGCATGAGTAGGCCTACATCATGGATGCTGTTAACGACCGCTCCCTTCTGTCTTTTCTTTTCAATGAGCCGTTTTCCTCAGTTATCCCATAATGTTTAGCCATGTTTAGACAAATCTGTGGGGTCCAGGTGGTGTCTTCTTGCCGCTAGTAGAAGGCTGGTTACCTGGTCGCACCATCCTCACACCACACGCTGCTCCCCTGGCTTTTTCAGGCTCTTCATGTTGGTTCTCTGCCCCCGAATCAGACGGCAGGTCTAAGTTTACTTCCTCTCAGGGGCGGATTGGCCATCTGGAGTACAGGGAGTTTTCCCGGTGGCCTGCTCCACCTAGTGGCCTGGACAAGATCCAAAATGCACTGGTGGCACTTCCAAAATGCACTAGAATGTGCTAGATGCTCGCCTGGAACATACAGATCAAAATGACCATTAATCTTCTACATTCTCTAGTCGTGTAGACCTGGGGCTAATTCACACAATGAATATTTTAACTCTTGAGGGTGTAAAAATGAAACCAAATGGACCCGCAAGGGTCCATTTGGTTATATATAGTTATATATAGATAATGTTTTACCTTTCACCAAAATAAACACGTCTTGTGTGATTAGAAAGTCTACTTACCTTAGTGGTAGCACTCTGACCCCCCCACCACACGCATAAAATTGACTTTTTTGGCCAGAACGCGATCGTTTACCAATTGGGGGGGCAGGAGAAAATGGTATGGGGGTGGCTTCATGAAGCCCGCCCCATACCATTTTCAGTTACAGGACTTTTATTAGTCAAGTAAAGCATCAATAATAACATCAGTTGTTGTTGAAGTTGCAACAGACACGCAGCATGCATAAAGCTAAAGGTCTGACTCAGAGAGTTTTCTGTTTTCAATGATGAAATGCTGTTGGTTTAGTGGTGACACAGCTGTAGTTAGTTAGTTAGTAGCAGTAGTAGTGTTTCAGATACGTTTACATATAAGCACTGAAATATCTTGGGTTGTTTTGCATGCCATCATGTTTGGTGGTGGGGCACTCTGGGCATTTAGGGGGGCATTGTCCCCCCATGCCCATGCCTAGATCCGCCCCTGGCTGAATAAATAGTGGACCCAAATCCTTTCCCACTGCCCAGCGGGACGTCGTTGGGTGGCGCTAGAGTGCAGCGGAACAAACCAAACAAACTCCAGGGGTTAATGTTCAAGCCCGGCAGCTTCTCGCTGTGCTGCTCATCCGTCTAGTCCCTCCGGATTCTGTGGGAAGAATACCTGTCAGGAATAACAAGCAAAGCAGCACGATCTATCTCTGCATGGGGAGCGGAGAGGAGGCTCGATCGGAGACTTTTTGTGTGTTTGTGACCACGAGACAAACATTAGGTGAAATTCGCAGCTATCTCTGTCTCTCTACCGACCCTGCTGGGACAAGCGCGTACACACACACACACACACACGCCCCCCCCCCCCACACACACAGTACATGCACACAGTGAGTGCTGCTGCTTTTTACGCATCCCATTTTCGCAGCTTTACACATTACACTAATACAGATCAACTTTTTCTTTCGGTTGGGGGGAAGCACCGTCCGACGACCACGCTGTACGCGAATCCACCACCACCAGCACCAGCACCGCTGGGCATTAGTGAGATTAGGCTGCACATGCACACAGACAGTGGACGTGTGTGTTTGTGTGTGTGCGTGTGCGCTCGCAAAGAAGACCCTCAGTCTCTCGCTTTGAAGATTAGAAGGGGGGGCTGACGATCTGAAGGACACCGACCGACAACAGGATTAGAACCCACACCCACCTCATCTTCATTCTGATCCCATCTCCTCTCTCCTCTGACTGAGTGAAGATCGCATCGCCGCTCGGTCGGTCTGCGTGTTGCCTGAAGGTTTGTGCGCAACCATGACCTTTTTTGGCGCAGCAGGTGACAGCGTGGTGCGTGACAGTCGCAAGCAGCAGCAGCGCGTTCCTACGTGAGGTCTGAAGGTAAGAGGAAGAATCGAGCCGTGTGTGTGCGTGTGTGTGTGTGTGTGTGTGTGTGTGTGTGTGTGTGTGTGTGTGTGTGTGTGTGTGTTTGTTCAAGTCCTAAGGCAGTGACTGTGGTTTTCAACCTTCTTGATCCATCTGCCCACTATTTTATGCAGAACTTGAGCCACGGACCACCATTTGAGGACATTTTTTCCCCACAGACCCCCAACCCAGCAAACACGCGCAAGTGGGCCCCACTTGGGTTTTGATATGGGCTTCTGGGCCTGGGTTCCGAGTGGGCCCTGCACCCAGGTTCCACTAATGTCCCACCCGTGTCAGCCCATATGGGCTAACACGGGTTTCTGACTGGGTATGAGGTGGTACCCAAATGGGCAATTATATGTGGGAACCATGTGGGCTCTACCTGGGTTTGCCTATATAGGTTAGCACTGGGATATGAGTGGGCGTTAAATGGGTTCCAGCTGGGCAAAATGTATGGGACCCATGTAGGCCACCCATTATGGGCTCCAAGTGGGCCCTGCACCCAGGTTCCACTAATGTCCCACCTGTGTTAGCCCATTGGGCCAACACGGGTTTCTGACTGGGTATGAGGTGGTACGCCCACCTAAGACGCAGTCAGAAACCCATGTAAGCCCAGATGAGCTAACACAGGCCTAGTCTGGTCCCTGTCTTGGATCGGAGTCTTGGGTGTGCCACCTGTGTTCCTATGAGCTTGAACTTGCATCTGAATGGGCTTCAAGTCCAAATTCAGGACCGATGTACAGTAGATCCAAATTGAAGTTGGTCCTGAAGGGATGTAAACTTGTTAGCTATAATTGACATGAACCAGCTTTATAAATACTGCAAACAAAACTTAAAATGTAAAAGGCATCTACAGTTTACTTTAGCCAGTTTACGTTTTACCTGGGTGAAAATACAGACAATATTTTTGACAGTTTGACAAAATAAAAAGATGGAATTTGTTCGTAAGATTGCATTTAATTTCCACAAAAAGATTATCAAAATTAGCATTGCATAACAAAGTGCATAACAAAATTTAAAACTTTCACATTTTTTGTAAACAGCCTAGTGCAGAACACATTACTTTCGGAACCTCAAAAAAAAAAAAAAAAAAAGAAAAAGTGCAGACAATTTTAGAACACTCAATCGAGAACTTTCGAGGAAGCAGCTTGTCTTGGGGGGGGAATCCGGACAATTCAGAACTGTTGAGGAAGTCCGGACCCCCTTTGAGAACCACAACGGTTTAACAAGTAAAAAAGTGCATAACAAATTTTAATTTTGGAACTTTAAGAAACTTCAGAACTTTCGAGGACTACACTTAGAGAACCACGGATCTATTGCAGAACACACAAGTCTGAATACTTTCAGACTCGGAAACTTTTAGAACTTTCGGGGGAAGCAGCAGTCTCGGGGGAAAACAAAACAAAAAACAGCATTTTCAACTTAAAGGGATAGTTCAGAAATACTGTCCATTAATATAGTGGTGTCAACTGTATTCATTTATTGTCAGAGTCACATGGTGGGAGTTCTGCTCCGTTTTTGGTCAATATCAAGACCATTGACAGGTAGAGAGAGTGTAAAGAGAGAGTCGAGAGTGTAGAGAGAGTGGCCCCAGTAAGACCGACAAAATGAACAGAAGTACCTGATATTATACCAAAACCAGAGCGGAACTCCCACCACAGGACTTTGGACATCCATTAATTAATGCATGCAATCCATTAATGCAGTTGACACCACTATATCAATGATATTATTCATACAAATAAAGTTAAAAAATCAGAACTATCCCTTTAAGATGAAGTGCCATATTGGGCAGGCTACTGTACCACAGTGTCCACAGTGTCCACAGCCACATTGTCTTCAGCTGTGTCTGCTCTGCGCGCCCTGTTCCCACCTCGGTCCCGGGCCCCTGTGAACCACTTCCCAAGAGCCAGCTCTGCTGTCCTCAGGTTCACGTCCTGGGTGGCGTTGTTGTTCTTTAGTCCCGCTAAAAGAAATGACAAAAAGACATTTTAGTAGCTGGCTCAACCAAATACTCCATGAAATGGACAGTGTGTAGAACCAGACAGCAATAGTAACGTCTACATTAGTGATGAATCTTTGCTGAACAGAAAGGGACGATGGACAAAATTAGTCATTTTAACAGTTTTCTCAAAACTCTGATATTTCCAAATGTGCAAATGTGTTTTCTTGTAGAATAACAAAGTTGCATGTCAGAGCATGTTATTATAGCAAAATTGAATAAAAATACCAAACACTGACATTGCTGGTATCCATTTAAATTTGTTGTGAGTATAAGAACGAAGGAAGGTTTCAAGTATTTTTTATAATGAGAAATTAAAAAGATAAATTTACCATAGAAGACATCAAAAAGGGCCTGGTCTCGAAACTTCTTCTTTCCATTACGCCCAAAGAGGTTGAACTGGCGAGACAACTGGTGGCTCAGCAGGAAGCTCATCATCCTCTTAACTGCATCGTCCAGCGTCGTCCCTCCAACATCCGCAACCATGGCAACCTGAGTATGATTAGAGTCACAGGAAGTACGAAGAATGAACACCAATTCTGTCTGTGTGTGTTATGCTGGAAACATGAACCAATTTAAAAGTAGCAAAGAACTAGAACTTCACTGTCAAGAGCAAACTTGTACTACTTGTAAATGAGCAAAGCGGGTGAGCAGCATGATGTGTAGTTAGAGTGACAGGAAGGAGGTAAAATGACTGAGGAAAGAAACAGCATTCAGTCATTACCTCCCGTTGACAGGTAGGGAGAGTAGAGAGACGTGTGTGTGTGGGAGGGGGGGGGGGGGTGGGGGGGGCTTATTTTAACTTACAACTGCCGCCCTGAACTCTGAGTTGCACAGCTTCGTGTTCATGGACTGGAGCTCTTCCTCTGTCTGAAGCAGAAGGTTTGCACCCTCTGGCAGCTCCATCAGAGACACATCCTCTTTTTTCCTCAGCAGGGTGTTCAGCATTTTTGTATGCATCTTCTGTGTTAGCTTTATGTCTTCTATGAGCTTCAGCAAGTGGGTGAACATCTGACGTTGTCCACCATGTGGCTGTGAAGCTGCAGTAGGGGTTGTAGTAGGCTCACTGTGGCTGAATGCACCTGCGTCACTCGAGATTGGGGTTCCACTGTGGCGGCTTGTTGGAGGCCCCATGGAACGGCTCACTGGAGTTGGGGGGAGGACGCTCTGACTCAATGCTGGGGTTCTAGTAGGCTGGCTCTGCCTGGATGTACTTGCGTTACTCGAGATTGGGATTCCACTGTGGCGGCTTGTTGGAGGCCCAGTGGAACGGCTCGCTGGAGTTGCGGGGAGGATGCTCTGACTCAATTCTGGACTGGTTGATCCTGTGGAACTTGGTCTTCCTGGATATAAATGTACATTTAAACATTTTAACGTCTCATACCATCATTGTTTTTCTTTTGTTTACATACTGTTCTGCTTAGACTGTTTACATACTTTCGGTGCTCGTACGATCCAGTGACCTGTGACTTTTTGGCGGGTGGGTGGCTCTGGGATGGCCTCAGGTTGGGAGGAGGAGGAATCATATCCTCATCAGCCGTTTCAGAATCGCTCGATGTGGAATCCATCAACCTTTGTGGTGGCCTACAGTCAGTTAAGAACACACACGCAAACAAAAATGTAAACAAACATTAGTTCTCAACACAGGGTCTAGGTCAATGTCTTTATCATCATGCTAGTATGCTGTCTTCGTCAGTTTAGTATGTTATAGTTTTCTTACAAACTAAGGAACTATGGTCAAACTATTTTGTGCACTTAAATGGTTAGCAGGTAGTGAATTGGTCGTAGGCCTAATTTATTGGTATTCACATATTCAACTTTTTTTTTTTTTTTTAATAGTGTCTACTCATGATTTAAACTGTTGGTGCGTCAACTTTAGAATTCCTACTTTATCTAGTGTAAACTCTAAACTAGTGGTTTTCAATCTTTTTCAAGCCTACTATTTGTTCTCCACAATTAAGGGGAGATAACTGGCAAAACAATGGGTCAAAATAACAGTTCTACATTTTCTAAATGTATACATTCTTTAAAAAAATTAGGAAAGATATACCGGTAATTTAAATCTTGAGAGTCTTGAGAGTTTCATCTTACGCTCAAGAGTTACAGACCATTAGGGTCATATAAGGGTCCATTTGGTTACCAACTGTCCAACATTTAGCTGGAATACTCTCAGGGACCATTGGTGGTCTGGTTGAAAACCACTGCTGTAAACAACTAGCCTCTCTCTCTCTCTATTCAATGCAGTTAAAGTGAAATAAAAACTAAAATGTTACAGAGTTAGTGTAACACTGGGATGCATGCACGGACACACGTATTGTCTGTGTGCCAATAAAGGCGATTACCTTTTCACCCGCTTTGGGGGCATTTCTGCGTCACTCTGTAGATCCGATGAAGCCTCCGCCTGCTGCAGCATCCTGCGAGCCTTGTCATACACGCCTTTACAAAAACACAAAAAAATGGGAAGGAAACATTAAATGTCTACATGTGAGTGTTAACACATTTCATCCTACTATAAAATGTAATGTAAAAAACAATATGGACAACAATGCATCCTCTAATCTTTTTGTTACATGGCATTGTGAGGCCCATTTTCTCAAGTCCTCTTCAAAGCTGACAGCCACTTCAACATTACTAAATTCTCTGACTGTGTCAGAACTATCCGGGGTGCCAGGATTGCTGCTTGGAGTTACAAGAACATTATCCATAATCTGAGTCCCGGGCATATAGTCACTATCAGAATGACTTTCAAGCCCATATTGATCAACGTCATTCACGTAGAAACTCCCCCTAATCTCACTGGTGTTTTCGCCAAACTCTTATGTAAACAGCTAAAATCTGAAAACAGACGGGAGTCTACATAAGTTTACTGTTCTGTTTATATTTTAAGTGATAGGGCAATTTGATGTGCTATGCTTTGTACCTCGTTTGGTTGGCTGTCTGGATGGGAGGGACAGAATTCAGGAACGCAGGTTGTAAGGCAGGGACCCCTTCAAAAGAGACAGAGGGAGATTAGACAACCAAACTGCTTGTGTGTCTATAAGTTTAGATCAAAGGTGCTTCACCATGATTTTAAAATTCAAATGTATCATAAATGTTGCCTTTTGATAGCTTTTATACACTCTGTAGTAGGGATGCCGCGATTCGATATGCTTATCGCATATCGACGCGATTTCAGCCAAAAAACGTTATCGAGATCGCATCGCACTATGGCGAAAAATGGCGATAAATTCTGCGATTAATTCGCTCCATTAATTCACTCCATTCCAGTAATCCACCCCGCTTTTCGTTGTTTCTAACAAGCATGCATTGCGGCGCAAGGAAGGGTCATCTATTAGAAGAATTGTGACATTGAGGGGGCGGAAAAACAGCCTGGTCACGTAGTTCCAGTTGTCCCAATTCAATAGAAGTCTATGTAGATTAGCCGCCATTGGGCTGACCCCATGAAGTGAACAGAGTTTGCGCAACAGTTCTACCTCTGGGCAGAGCCAGAGGGGAGAGCTGTTGCTGTTGTTTGGCTATTTAGCAACTTCACCCATCAAGCAGTCATGTCGGCGGGTTGGCCGTGTTTCAGTGCTTTCTCATTTTAGAAAATAAGAAAGCACGGACAGCGAAATGTATCACTTGCAAAGTGGACGTCGCACGCGGTGGTCATGCGTCTAATCGCCATAATACGACCAACCTCATAAACCACTCGAGGTGTCGGGACTCGGGAGGGGGGTGGGGGGGGGGGGAGGAGAAGTTTGGAATAGTGGTGGTGATAGTTCTACCGTTCCATGCACCGTTTTGTGGACCGTGGTGGTTGTGGAATAACGTGCTGGCATTGTGTGTGTCAGTGTGAGTGTGTGTGTGTGTGTGTGTGTGTGTGTGTGTGTGTGTGTGTGTGTGTGTGTGTGTGTGTGTGTGTGTGCGCGCGCGCACGCTTGTCCGTGTGTCTGGCTTTGTATGCCTGACTGTCCACCTGCATGTATGTGTGTGTCTGTCTCTTTCTGCCTGTCTGCGAGTGTGACTGTCTCTCTGCCTGCCTGCGTGTGTGTCTGTCCCTCTCTGCCTGCCTGCGTGCGTGTGTGTCTGTCTCTCTCTGTCTGCCTGCCTATCTGCTCTGAGAATACAATGCCACCAACGGCAGCATTGTATTCTCCAGGCAGAATGAGTGAAATTTAACCCTGGACTCTTAGCTTTGGACAGTATTGCAACTTGCAGTTTTGCTGTTTGTGTGTGTGTGTGTGGGGTGGGGGGTCCACTTAGTGCAGTGAACAGACACTACCAGAAAAAAGAAAAATGTTAAAGGGGAATTCCACCCATTTTCTAAATTTTCCTGAGAAGATACAAATGTGAACCAAATGGACTCTAGCGGGTCCATTTGGTTCCATTTGTACCATCTTGGGCCTGAAAGAAAAAGATATGCCAGACATACAACATCATACAGAATTAAATATGTGCTGGATCGATATCGAATCGAAATTAAATCGAAATCGAAATTTATCGAAAATCGAATCGCTTTTGGCACTGATTTATCGAAATCGAATCGCATTGGAAAAAATGTCATCGAGGCATCCCTACTCTGTAGCCTAAACAACCACTCATGATTATTTGTCATAGTTTCTCGGGGTGCTATTAGCCATATGCATTAGAATATGCATGATCTGCCTGGTTTCAGTTGGTGTCATTGGCACGGTGGATTCCCTAATAGTATACTAAAAGCTGACAGCTGAGAGTAAGAACACTGTTTGTGACATTACACAATTGGATTCCAGGCAAGAACCCACAACCACAGTTGAACCGGGACCCCACCCTGAAAAGCACCTGTACTAGTGAACTTGTAGTTCAGTTGAGATATTACATTTAGTGCAGTGGTTTTCAACCAGAGGTTTGGGGACCACCAGTGGTCCTTGAGAGTTCCAGGTGGTTCCCAGATAAATAATGGAAAGTTGGCTAACCAGGCGTAAATTTGACTAACCAGATACAGATGAAACCAAATACAGATGAAACCATGTTTACACTCTTAAAGAGTTAAAATAAGGTATTCATCATCTGAATTAGCTCAAGTCTACACAATTACAAAATGTACAAGATGAATGCTCTTTTTTATCTATGTCTACCTGTTGTTTGCCTAATCCAGCCTGGAATTGTGGAGAAAAGCAAAAGGAATCGTTAGTTTTGGTCGGCTAAAATGTCACAAAATGGTGGTGCGCGCCTCAAATGCTGGATATATAGTGGGACCTGTTATGAAAATGGTTGAAAACCACCAATTTAGTGTATTCAAATATTGTGAAAACAGCAGATCTATCGATGCATTGTGAGCTTGAAGATCTGCTGTTTTCACCTCCTTATTACATTATTCGACAACAGAATGGTTCATGATACAAGTCTTAACAAATGCTCAATTTAATGTCACCTGGGGACCCCCACATTTGTCCCATTTTATGTCATTACAGTTTTATAAGGTTCCAACATATATTCATATGATGGTATACAAAAAGGGCTATTCATATTAATACATGTGGCTCTCGGTCAATAGTGTGCATGATGTGCTAGTTAGCTTCAGTTCCATTAAAATAGACGGGGTTGACTAGCTTTGTTAGCCAACTAGCTTCGCAATTTCTCGTTTTTTCCTGATACAAGAGTTGCGGCATTGAGGCAGGGCCAGATTTAGCCAGCCCTACTGGGTGCCAGTGGGTGGGCTGGAAGAATGGCAGGGTGGCAAGGTTTCAATCGTTTTGACACCAGGGCCCACTATTAATTCAGCACTTGAGCACAAGGACCACCATTTGGGAACATTTTAGCCCCACAGACCCAAAACTGAAGCTTTTTTTTTTGCTTTTGTCCACAATTCCAGGCTGGATTTGGGAAACAAAACAGTCAAACATACAGATCCAAATGACCATTAATCTTCTACATTCTCTAGTTGTGTAGAAACCAACTGAAACCAAATGGACCTGCAAGGGTCCATTTGAGAGTTACATTCTCTCAATGAGTTACATCTGGTTAACCACCTTTCCACCATTTAGCCTGGGTGGGGACCACCTGGACCTCTCTCAACCACTGGTGGTCCCCAGACCACTGATGAAAACCACTGATATTACCTTTCATTGGGTGGTCAAGATGCATATTTGGGTGGACTCTGCCCATCCCTGCCCCTAGGTCCGGCCCTGCATTGAGGGGTAAGACTCAATGCTTGACTGTACTCTGACGCTTTTGCAGTGTTTTGTTCTCAACAGAGCCATCTAATGCGTGCTGAAGCCCTGTTCATGCAGCCCTAAAAAGGACAAACGCATTGTCGTTGGAGTTGTCGTAAGTTCTGTCTATACTCTATGGCTCTGGCTCAGCCTTACGAGTATAGACAGAGTTACGCAAACTCCGTTCACTTCATGGGGCAAATACGTAAAAAATAGTGATAAGCGCTCGGTTTCTGGTCCCTCTATGTCGCTATTCTAACAGAAAAACGGGACACGCCAATTAGCCCCGTCCATTGTAATGGAACTCGATCTAGCCGAGCATATCGTGCACAATATTAATAGACGACAATAATCGTTTTGGTTGAATTTGTTTTGCCCGCCAAATCTCGCTGAACAGCTAGTTAGCTTAGTTAGCTATCTCTCGGCCAGCTAGGGCGGATCTAGGCATGGGCATGGGGGGGCAATGCCCCCCTAAATACCCAGTCTGCCCCCCCAAACATGATGGCATGCAAAACAACCCAAGATATTTCAAATTAAAGTGCTTATAATTAGAATGATGTGAACCACTACTACTGCTACTAACTAACTACAGCTGTGTCACCACTAAACCAACAGCATTTCATCATTGAAAACAGAAAACTCTCTGAGTCAGACCTTTAGCTTTATGCATGCTGCGTGTCTGTTGCAACTTCAACAACAACTGATGTTATTATTGATGCTTTACTTGACTAATAAAAGTCCTGTGACCGAAAATGGTATGGGAGCGGCTTCATCTCCCGTGGCGCGAAGCGACACGGGTGATGTTTGCGAAATCAAGACAGGAATTGTGGACAAAACCAAAAGAATTCTTTAGTTTTAGGTCTTTGGGGTGAAAATGTAATCAAATGGCAGTCCGTGGCTCAAATGCTGAATAAATGGTGGTCCCTGGAGTCAAAAGGGTTGAAAAGCCTTGTGATAAAGGATCATCATCATCATTATGTATTGTAAAGACTAATTGCTATACATGTATGTTTTGAGTGAACAATCGTTGCAGGCTGCATTCTATATTCCCTGATGCAGCAGACTTTCGTCATGTTTTTTTTTCTCCCATTATTTGAAATCTCAGCTACGTTTTCTCAAGACCATTGAAAACCCCTGGTCTATACAAAATTGTAGTTATATCGTGAAGCCCTACTGTTGTTGTCTAGGTAGGAAAAACAAATACTACTAATAAAATAAACTCAGTTCATTGGGCCATTTCGTCCCCCTCCTTCTAAACATGAAATGGCTGGCTGTAGGTTACGTGTTAGTGCAACTAAACATCATGAATAAGATCCTTACCGGTAAAGATTTTGCCTCCTCTTCTAAACACCTATTCCAGTTTGTTCGTCCCGTAATGGACGAGGTCCAGGCGGCCGGCTCGAACAGAAAAAGTGCGGGCGTCCCCCTCGTGGTTCTCTCAGTGTTTTAATATAGTCCATCCGCCGCCCAACATCAAGCAAAACTCCCCAACACAATGCCCAAATGATAATACACTCTATGCCACACTCCCGCACCGAGTCACCAACCGAAAGTCAACTGCCGTAGTGGTAGAATCAAATTCAAATTTGAAATCGCGTCTCTCTGCAGTTACAGCGCGTGCAGAACCCGTGCTTCGCGCCTGGTTACAAACGGACTGTGATTGGCCAGCAGCAGTCAGCTGACTTGCATTCAGCCAACTGCTGCCCGTGTTGATTCAAAGGCGGTTTCTATCAAGCCATTATTATTTACTATTATTTATAGGTTATGTATGGTTTATGTGACCATGCATTAGAACTGGGCATGCATGTCTGGGCCCTACATGGGGTTATGTGTGGGCTAAGTGGGCATGGGTTAGAAGTAAGCCGCCACATATAGTGTGGAGTCAGTCAGTCATGACAGAATGGCATTGTATAAAATAAACCAGAGGTTCCCAAACATTTTCATGTCAAGGACCCCCAAAATTACACCAACCATTTGAAAAGACATGCTATGAAACCCGCACGCTCCCCACCCCGTACGGCTCTTGTGATTCTAAACCAGGGGTTTTCAACCTTTTACCAGGGCCCACTATTTATTCAGCATTTGAGCCACAGACCACCATTTGAGGACAGTTTAGCTCCAAAGACCCCAAAACTAAAGATTTATTTTGATTGTGTACACAGTATGGATTTGGGAAACAAAACAGTCAAACACAGACCAAAACGACCATTAAAGGTAGGGGAAGTGATTTCACTTTTGTCAGATATCACCCAAAAACATTTTTTTTCTGTTAAAATGCTCTATTATAAGGTGTGGAAACCACATATGGAGTTTCCCCCTCCCCCACGTTAGCAGAGGAGCTAATAAAAGTTCCCCAGGTCACCACAATTCTCCTCCAATCAGGAGAGAGCAGCAGGTTCACATAGTGTAGCTACTTTTGGGGGCCCGTAGTGCACCAGGCTGGTACTACACCATGAATTTCAAATCACTTCCCCTACCTTTAATCTTCTAGAAGTAGTGTAAAAATGAAACCAAATGGACCCTTGTGTGTCCATTTGGTTTCATGTTTACACTCTCAAGAGAGCAACTTAGCTGGGTACCACCTGGAACCATCTCAAGGACCCACAGGTTGTCAATCGCTGGTTGAAAACCACTGTTCTAAACCCGTTTCATTTCAAGGCTACATGATGATTAATACAAAGAAAACGGAGGAGGTTGTCATTGACCCCAGGTCCATCAGTGATCACACTGTACTGAGCGTCAATAACAACAACATCAAACAGGTCCCCTCTTATAAATACCTTGGTGTGCATATTGACGAGGACATGAGCTGGCGGACGCATGTTACTTCTTGTTGCGCTAAGATACATCAGTGCTTACACTTTCTTCGTAGACTCAGATTGAGTCAGTTTGAATATTACTTGATCTTTTACAGGGCAAGCATAGAGTCAATCCTGAGATATGGGATAGCTAACTGGTTTGGTAACCTAACTGTCAAACATAAATCTCAGATTGAGAGACTTATTACGATGGCTGGAAAGATCATGGGCTTGTCTAGCCCCCCGATCACCCCAAAAGCCATCTTTGATCAAGCTATACTTAGACAGGCTCAAAGCATTGTCTCTGACCCATTACATGTTCTCAACTTCGAGTATGTGACAATGCGAACAGGCAGGAGATATAGAGCTCCACCGTTGATAAAGTATAACAGGTATAGACGCTCTTTTGTACCTCTCTCTATTAAGCTCCTCAATGGCGAGAGCATTTAGCCCTACCGTGGTCTATGTGTGTAACTGCATTGTCTTATGTCTACTGTTATGTGTCTGTTTGTAACTGTATACAGCCCTGGTCTCTGACCCCAAGACAAATCTCTCCCACGGGAGACTAATAAAGCGAACCTTGAACCTTGAAGGTCCCCCGTGACAGTTTCACATGCATCACAGACCCACCATTCAATGGCATTTCTATTTCTGAGACCCCATGTCATATATTTGTAACATCAATGTAAAAACCAAATGGACCTTTTGTACACTATCGAATTACATGGGCTTGTTTTTCAACGGAAGATGTGGCTTGATTCTCTCACATGAGATGGCAATACTAATCTGCTCCTCATCTCCTCCTGCTCCATGGATAACACCACGCTAAAAACGCCACTGGAAACAACACCTTTTCTTCAGTTTCAGATATATGTCTGTATTTGCTAGAACTCCTGTTTCTAGTTTTTCTGTGTAAACGTTTAAACTTGTTGCGCAGCCAGCCATTGTTGTCCAGCCATTGTTGGCTCCCTCATTTTCTGATTTCTAGTTTCTTCCTCATACTCTGTGTCAATGAGAGCAATTCCAGACTCAAATTGCATGGAGGAAGGAAGGAAATCTCAGTGACTGACTCCACGCCATTTGACGCTGTGGCTCGCCAGAGTAATTAGAAATGGGCACCCTTGTCTGAGTGCTATAGGTTATGTGTGGGCTATGTGGGCATGGGTGAGAACTAAGATTGGGCAATAATGATTTTTTTTTCAATCGCCAATCATCAGTGCAAGACCTGGTCCAAGAAGGGCATTAATAAACTCAGAGATCTGTTTGTAGGTCGTACCTTGATGGCCTTCACTCAGTTGCAGTGGCAGATACTTACAAATTAGACATTTTATAACAGAAGATATATATGGCATTATGGTATATATATCCACATGGCTGAGGGAAGTAGGGGTGCTGGGGGGGCTTGAGCACCCCCTTTTTTTCAGACACAGCCCCCCTTGGACAGGAAGAGGAAAATACTAGTTATTTTAATCAAAACAGATTCCTGTTAATAGGCCTTATACACATGCTCTATTGCTGTATCAGAGGCCAAGGTACCTGTGTCAGTTAGCTCATGCATGTGGAGAGGGAAGGTAAAAGCCACTTTTCCGTGTGTAAATGCATGAATATGTGCATGCACAATGCACATTCACACACATTTTGTGTGTGCGTGCATCTTGCAGCACCCCATAGTGAACGTCCAGCACCCCCTACTGTAAATATCTTCCCGCGGCCATGTATATCCATTGTCTCTGGTCTTGTGTGAAACTGCAGAGCTATTGGCATGATATTGTTGCAGAACTCTCGATTATTTTTGGAATAATATTCTTTCGTTTTGGATTAAGGATGCAGCTCCGTCAAAGAAATCCTGCCATAACATTACACTGGACTGTATTCCTTGTGAATACTTCACGTTTATGTTACATTCTAAATTAGACACTTTTTTTTTCTTACAAAATTTGGGATCCCTATTTAAACTATATCGGACCTACACTGTCTGCTGCAGTACTTAAAGGTTTTTCCTACCAACCTCAGGCTTCTTGTGGACCTGCATCCTTGCCGCTCTCGGTCTCTCTTTCTCCATAATACTCTCTGTACCTTTGATGGCCGTTCTGTCGAGTTGCCTCTATGTATCTTCCTTGTGATGAGAAGCTACCCTGCCAATACATGCCATGCTGATACATGTCTTTACTATGTCGCTCCACATCTGTCATTTTGATAATTCGGTACCTGAGCTTTTTGTTTTGTTTCCTTTTTTTTATTTTTTACTTTTTTGTATTTTTGTTTGCTTTTGTTTTTGTTCATATTTTTGAAAAATTAATAAAGATACTTTATTAAGCCAATCATCGGGGCAAAATTTGCCAAAATGGTCACGCTGCTCGCGCATCACAAAAGAAAGAGCAAAAGTTCTGACATGATGTGTTTAGAACTCCACCTCCCATCTCTTAATGTTTTTTGCAATGCGTTGTGAGCTTGGAAATTTGTAGCACGACACGACTGTCTGGACTCAGTGCTGTGCCGTTTACAGCATGCCCTTGATGCTAAAGCCAGAGCCATTTAAAAGAAGAATTGCCACATTGAGGGGGCAGAACAAGGATATAGGCCTACTGTATACACAATACAGTATGTATATTAATCAGACTTTAACTGATTAATTGAGAATAATTACTTACAGAAACAATTATGCAATAAAAAAACTTTAATTTTAATCCAGAGGGTAGATTTATGACAAAAGTATCTCAAATAACATTCCTCTCCATGGCTGCTCTGTCATCATGCTCCTCCACCCTCTTGACTGCTTCTGTGTATGAGATCTCCCCCTTTCTGCCCTCACCTGCTTCACCTTTACCTCCTTTGTGTACCTTATACACTTTGCGGAATCAGTGCTGTCCTTCACAATGCAAACACTTTGCTTTTTCCTCCTGCTCTATACATTCTTCTTTACATGACTCCTTCCCACATTGCTTCTTTCTCATGCATACGTTGCAGCATGCCTGTACTCATAGAAGCAGTCGCACATTAGCGGTGCTGGTTCAGCTTCATGAAAAAGCTCTAAATCCACTGACAGTGATATGTTACTTATCACTCTTTTATTTCTTTGTTCCAATCTAGGGCAAATTAGGCCCGAGCCCGACCCTAAAATGTCGGGCCTGGTCAGGTTGGGGCAGAGTTTGAGAACTCTAGCGTGTTGTAAACGGTAAAGCACTGACTGCAAACAGTCAGTCGCATCTGTGTTCTCAACATGTAGGCCTATGAACCTTTATACACATAAACAGTGCAAACAGTGTGAGCAGCGCGACCAACTGTAAAGTAAAGTCTAAGGAAATTGGACCCATTCATCATAGCGATTTTTGCCCAGATGATTAGCCCACTTAGCCCACACATAACCTATATAGGACCCAGACATGAATGCCCAGTTCTAACCCATGCTCACTTTGCCCATTCATAATCTATATTGGACCCAGACATGGATGCCCAGTTCTAACCCATGCCCGCTTAGCCCATACATAACCTATAAAGGACCCAGACATGGATGCCCAGCTCTAACCCATGCCCGCTTAGCCCATACATAACCTATAAAGGACCCAGACATGGATGCCCAGTTCTAACCCATGCCCACATAGCCCATACATAACCTATATAAGACCCATACATGGGCGCCCACTTCTAACCCACGCCCATGTGGCCCATATATAACCCAAAAGGGACCCATAAATGTGTGCCCAGTTCTAGCCCATGCCCACTTAGCCCATACATAACCTATATAGGGCCCAGACCTGAGTGCCCAGTTCTAACCCAGGCCCACTTAGCCCATCTATATCCCACAAGGGACCTACCCAATTTGCCCAGTTCTAACCCATGCCCACTTTGCCCACATAGTACCTACATGGAACCCAGTATAATTGCCCAGGTCCAGCCCATGCCCACCTCTAACCCAGACAGCCCATACGTTCCCCATATGGGGCCCACTTGTGCGTGTTTGCTGGGAATCTAAAGATTTCTTTTGCTTTTGTCCACAATTCCAGGCTGGATTTAGGAAACAAAACATACAGATAAAAAACAACCTTCTACATTCCCCAGTTGTGTACTTGGACTAATTCAGATGATTTTAAATCTTAATAGTGTAAATTAGCCCTACATGGCTATTTTGTTTAGTCTTTAGACTAGTTGGCACAATAACAGCCATGCTTCGGCTCATTGACTTGTGGTTGCAAGTTTCATATTCATGTCAAAGTTGTGGCGCAAATCGTCTATTTAGTCAAATATATTTTCCATGAGATCCACATGGACGACTTTCTCTCCAAGCAAGGGGCCCAAAATGATCAATGGACAGAATTTCATAAAACTTCCTGTTGATCATTGCAAACATCATCAGGGTAATACAAAAGTTTGGAGAACACAATTGACAGGTGGTGTGAATAATTACCCAGCCCCTGTCGCAATGCACCTAACAATTATGTTCCCCAAACTTTTGTGCTACCCTGATGACGTTTGCAGCGATCAGAGGAAGTTATCAAAAATGTAGTGCAGCTGGTATTATGGGCCACTTTGCCCGAGTGGAAAGATGTCTGTGTGTATCTCGTGGAGAAGTGGAGATATTTGACTAAATAGATGATTTGCACCACAACCAGGGGCGGATGTAACATTTCCCAAGTAGGGGGGCAGGAGAAAATGCTATGGGGGCGACTTCATCACCCGTGTCGCTTCACGCCACGGGCGATGAAGTCGCACCCATACCATTTTCAGTTACAGGACTTTTATTAGTCAAGTAAAGCATCAATAATAACATCAGTTGTTGTTGAAGTTGCAACAGACACGCAGCATGCATAAAGCTAAAGGTCTGAGTTTTCTGTTTTCAATGATGAAATGCTGTTGGTTTAGTGGTGACACAGCTGTAGTTAGTTAGTAGCAGTAGTAGTAGTTCAAATCATTTTAAATATAAGCACTTTAATTTGAAATATCTTGGGTTGTTTTTAGGGGTGGGACTCGATTAAAAATTTTGATCTAATTAATTAGAGGCTCAATAATTAATTAATCTCAATTAATCTCATTTTAATCGCATATTATTATTTACCTGAGAAAAGTGAGAAAGCACATTTTTGAACTGAATTTATTATTATTATTATTATTATTATTATTATTATTATTATTATTATATTATGAGTGAAGCAATGAACTGAATGAGTGAAGCAATGAACTGAATACTAGGCCTGTGAATCTGTGGGTGTCCCACGATACAATTCAGTATCAATTTTCTGGGTCACGATTCGATCCAAAAACTAGATTTCTAGATTTTTTTTTTAAATTCTCGATTCAAAAAGATTCCCCAATTCCAAAGCTTTCCTCTTTTCTTTTTTTCTTCTTCTTATTTACCAAATTCAAGTACAAACGTTAGCATTTCTCAGTCAGTCCAGTACAATAATTGACTCTGGGGCAAAATAAATAAAATACTGGCAGTGCCACACACACAGCGCTGATTGTTCTGGAGCATACATTTGCGTACATTTAGCAGTCATTATTATCATGCAATTTAGTGTCAGATAAACACAGTGAAGTGAACTACTCTGAACTAGGCTACTATGATCAAACCGTTTGCCCAAAGCCCACGTCAGTTGATCATCTGAGCGCACACACACACACACACACACACACACACACACACACACACACACACACACACACACACACACACACACACACACACACACACACACACACACACACACACACACACACACACACACACACGGCTACAGCCAATATGAACTCGACTCCAGCTGCACTGATGAGCGCCGGTCGCCAACTCCAGTTTGTCCCTATTCAAGCCATTGAATGTCGGACACCTCAACGTCGCTCTGGTACTAGCCAGAATGCAGAAAGACTTACCCAAGCTCCCTTCTCTTCACGGGGTCAGTCCAATGGCGGCTCTTCTACATAGATTTCTACGAAACGGGGACAGTAACACTAGCTCCAACATGTTGGATGTGATTTGAGGCTCGAACTGCTGCGATGGTATGCACATTCTTTGTTGCATAAACTGCCTTTTTGTCCACGCTTCCATCCGTTCTTTGCTTAAATCTAAATTTGCCATCAACGGGGCCGAGTAATGCTTGCTCATCTGGTTTGTTGTTCATGTTGCGAGTTGTTTTGTTTTGTTTTTGCTGCGGGGGAAGAGGACGACGAGGCGGACGGAGCTTTAGAGTATAGACTGAGTTACGTTTACTCCATAGAGCTAGTAGACCAATGGCGATTCTTCTACATTGACTTCAACTGCAGTTTGTCCCTATTCAGGCCATTTGAACAGCGCTCAAGCGCTCAGTTTCTGACTCCTCAATGTCGTGACTCCGGGTGGACTGCCGCTTCCGTGTGCGTTAGCATATTGGGTAGGTGTGAAACGGTGATACAGTGAGAAACGTTCCACTTCAATGGTGTGAATGGGCCATCAGTGACAAACGTTCCGTTCCAATGGTGGACAAAGAAAAGGTGCGAATAAATGCGTTATTTTTTATAACGCGCTATATTTTCTGTAATTAATTAGTCTCAATTAACGCGCTAAAGTCCCGGGCCTAGTTGTTTTGCATGCCATCATGTTTGGTGTGGCAGAATGGGCATTTAGGGGGGTATTGACCCCAAAACAAAACATTTATTTTGCTTTTTGGTCCACAATTCCATGATGGATTTGGGAAACAAAACAGTCAAACATACAGATCAAAATGAGCATTAATCTTCTGTATGTATGATAACAGCATTCTGAGGTTAGCAAGGAATATTACCTCAAACACTAGCCATGTTCTGTATGGAGAATATAAATTGCTGCCTTCAGGAAGAAGATATCGTGTCCCAGCATACAATAAGGTCAGACTAAAAAGGTCCTTTGTCCACCAATCGACTTTGAGGTTAAATGAGGAGTTGTAGTCACAGAGTGACCTAGGAGATGGACACTGCTTTGTCTTCATGTCTTTACGTATGTCTTGTCCCTTGTTGTACCATGTCTAATGTGTAATTGTGTTCTCTGCATACAATGGCTGTTGGGTCGCAAGACAAATTTCAGTGTAAACTGACAATAAAGTACTATATCATATCATATCATATCATTAAAGTGGTGCAAATCTTTGACTACATTTTCTAACTAGACTTGGGCCAATTTAGATGAATATTTTAACTCTTGAGAGCGTTATGTTTAGGCTCTCAAAGAGTTACATCTGGTTAACCAACTATACCAGGTAGAACAGGTCCATCACACGTTGGTTGTGGTGGGCCACAAAGAGTTACATCTGGTTAACCAACTTTCCATCATTTAGCCTGGGTGAGCACGTGGAACCCTCTCAATGACAACTAGTGGTCCCCGGACCACTGGTTGAAAACCACTGCTATAAAAGTCGATTCATCGGAGACTGTATATATATACGTTAGGAGAGAGCTGTCACATCGCCCAGCGGATCTCCCCTTGAGGCGCCATAATGAAGCTACAACATGACTCCCATGCTTATTATTATTCCATCGACATTAGCATAATGGCAACACATTTGTGCGTGACACGTTTGACAGTCTTTGAGTCACTGTCTCTCTCTGCCTCAGCCTCATGTTAACCCTTTTGTGTACTGAACGCGTGTGTTTGGTGTTTTAGCTGTTGAAAAATAGCAGATCTACAAGCTCATATTGCGCCACCGAGTGACGCGATATGAGCTTGTAGTTCTGCTATTTTTGAAACATTGTGAAAATGTGGTGTAAATCTTTGAATGCATTATTTTCGGAAGCAGACATTTTTAACTCAAATCTTTGCTTCTGGGGGACCCCCTAGAACAACATGTTTTTAGACAAGGTTCTGCAGCTAAATAATAGATATTTCTGGGGGTCCTTCCTATGAAATATGTCAAGCATCACTGGCACAGAAAGAGATTTTCCCAGAAAAACTAGAATCTCGTACCAGGGGCTAGAATTTAGTGTCACAAACTAGATTTTAGTGTTATGGACTAGAATATAGTGTCAGAAGCTGGAATCTAACTTCAGAAACTACAATCTACTGAGGAACTAGAATCTACCGTGGAGGAGTAGAATCTCTCATGAGGAACTAGAATCTAGCAAGAGGAACTAGAATCTAACGTCAGAATCTAGAATCTAGCGCTGTGAACTAGAGTCTACCATTAGAAACTAGAATCTTATCAGGACACAATGGGTTAACGACAGGATATAAGACGATAAATAATAGATTAGATTACTTGTATACTTGTATTACATTACTTCATATTCAGATACTCTATTGCAGCGGTGCCCACACTTTTTTTTAACTTGAGAGCTACTTTCAAAATGACCGGCTCAACAAGATCTACACGTAAAAAAGATCTATTTCAAGGCCCCCCAGAAATTTTGAGCTTTGAAATAGTGGTGATGGTGTTACTTACTGTTATAGTGCTTAAGAATAATGCACTTATGAAAAATAGAGGGTGGGAATTTGAAGGTTTTCCTGTATATGCTACTACTGAGCTTTGGAAAGAGTATTTTGGGGTCAGAGTTGACAGGTTTTGATGTTGAGTTTAGTCTCTTGCACCCAAAACTAAGAACTTTCACATTTTTGTCCATAATTGGGAAAGAGAACTGGCAAAACATTGGTCAAAATAACAATTATTCTGCATTTTCTAATTGTGTGGACTCTTGAAAATTACGCAATTCAGATGTTTAAATATAATTTAACTCTTGAGAGTGTAAAATGAAACCAAATGGATTCATTTTAACACTCTCAAGAGTTACAGATCTATAAGGGACCAAGTGCTGGGGGGTCTGTCATGTGATCTACCTGCATGGTCTGTGTGATCTAAACGTTTTCATGTCAAAGACCCCCTGAACCAGCAGAAGACATAGGTGCCAGGGACCCTATGAAGAGATCATTTTAGGCTCTAGCAGTGATTCGCAATAATTTCAAGGACAAGCAGTTTGACATAAAGTGACATCAGGGTTCATTTGGTTCCATTTGTACGCTCTCAGAAAAAAAGAAGCATCTAAAGAAATCCATTAACATGGTGAAAATACATCTTGATGATGTCATCAAGATGTTTCACCATGTTAGTGGGTTTTCTTCAGACCTCCATTTCTTGGGAACACAGAATGAAGGAAACTTTTTTATCATGTCCACCCAGCACCTCTAGGGTATACTAATGACATATTAGAATGTTGAAAATGGGTGGAGTTCCCCTTTAATTCAAATATTGTTATATTTTCTTCTTTTTTGGCTAATCCTCCCTACTACAGAGTGTGGTGACCATATAAGGAGTTCCTCCCTGTCCCCAGAGAGCTCCTGGGGTCAATAAACCCTAGTTTCAGTTTGGGGCTTTGGGATAAAAGCCTTTTTTTGCCCAGTCAGGATGAGAGGAGGCGTTCCTCCAATCAGGATCGAGTGGTGTATGTGCTGTTGGCCCTTTGGACTTCCCCTCACTGTAGAGGGTGTGCATGTGCACATCTTGCTACCAGGGGTACCAGAGGATTTTCCAAATCACTTACTACTATGACTTGTTTTCATGTTTACGCACTCAAGAGTTAAAATATTTATCTAAATTAGCCTGAGTTTTACACAACTAGAGAATGTAGAAGATTAATGGTCATTTATGATCTGTATGTTTGACTGTTTTGTTTCCAGCCTGGTGGATTGTGCACAAAAGCAAAATAAATCTTTAGCTTGGGGGTCTGTGGGGCTTAAAATGTCATCAAATGGTATTCCGTGGCTCAAAATCTGAATAAATAGTGGGCCCTGGCATGAAAAAGGTTGAAAACCCCTGTATTACGGTGGCGGTTGCACGGTATATACCAACCCAGTCTCATGAGGTTTAGGCGAATATGCACAGAGGTGCCAATCCATCCATACTCGCAAAAATACATGAAACCAAATAATGAACCCTTGCGGGTCCATTATTTGGTTTCAAAACACAAAAATCTGTGCATATTCGCCTACAATAAATGTGCATATTATACTTGCATATACTCCACTGAAAATGACGGAGCGGTGCCATCTCTGCCGACCTTGAGCATTGTGAAGCGCCACTGAGTGAGGCGCTAGCCGAGCGAAATGCCGCACAGAGCATTGCGATGGTCGGCAGAGCCGACTCAGCCACGTCCGAGTTGCGATGTGTTAGGGACAGAATAGTAAATATTATAAAACCCAAACTGACCCACCCCCAACTAGACACTTCCGTGTTTGTGAAAACCACACCAGAAATCACAGATTTTTGCTTTAACTAGTAGTGTATGCACGCAATTCCGTAGGTGGCATTCCGTGCATGTGTACTACTATCTGTGAGACCGGGCTGTAGGCTATATACCATTCTAGCAGACATGCTCCTCTGCTTGCATGCAAATGCAGACTCTATGGGAGATGATGAAACAATGTGTTCTACTGTTGGCTTCAATGACTTTCATGGTGATTAAGGCTGTAGCTGTCATGTCATCTGTACTATAGAGCCGCTCTTCTCCTCTACGCTGAGGAGAAACGTTTCATTCTAGCTCTGGAGTAGTTCTCCCAAAGGGAGAGAGTAGGATATATAGGCCTATAGTATACCAACCAACCACTTGATGTACTTATTCCCATATTCTGCCAGTTGACAGTCCAATCTGTGTGTTGTAGTCACCACTTAATGCCTGCTGCAACTGCAGTTGCAAAACTGTATACCTGGGACGGCTGTGGCTCAAATGCTGAATAAATAGATTGAAAACCACTGCTTCATATGAAAAACTTTGGAGTTGCCCACACTGCCATTCTTCCAGCACACCCTAGTAGGGCTGGCTAAATCCAGCCCTGTTTAGAACCATTGGTTAGTGCCAAAGGTTTGCCCTTTACTGAGAAGGAAAACATTCTGAATGAGTTCTTACAGTCGCAAGAACAATACCAGGCACCGTAGCTTTATTGGCATGAGAAAGGGATATTTCACTTTCAAAAAAATGTTTTGGTTATTTTTTGTCTACTCTTGCGTACGTGAAAACCGTGGCTCATTTATACACTTCTTAAAGGGGAATTCCACCCATTTTCAAAATTTTCCTGAGAGGATACAAATGTGAACCAAATGGACCCTAGCGGGTCCGCTAGAGTCCAAGTTCTATTTGTACCCTCTCAGAGGTCCAGGGACCACCATTGGTTGAGAGAGGTCCAGGTGGTGCAGGCTAAATGGTTGGTTAACCAGGTGTAACTCATTGAGAGTGTAAAAATGAACCCAAATGGATGCGCTGGCGCTGCCCAGTCCTACGACGACAACAACCTTGGAAATAAACGTTTGCACTTTTCAGCAGCGGGTATAAAGTGCCAGCTCCCCCCGGGGGGGCGGGAAAAATACTACCGCGCCGCGCGTATATTAAACATATTTCCATTAGTGGTGATCTCCAATAAATTCTTGAGTAAATTCCTCATGAATAAAAAGGACCTTGAGAATGAAACCATGCAAATTGGAACAGCCTTGAGTCAGCCAGTGTATGAATCTCTTTTGTAAAGCTTTCTTTTTTTTTTTTTACAGAGCGGTGCATTTTTCAATGGCCTAATTCAATTTAAACTGCGAGGCACTGTCCCAACGGCCTGGTAAAGGGGAGAGCCTTGTCGTCGGTGGCTAAACTCCAAGTCCATTCACAAATATTTTGTTGACGTTGTTAGAAATTCATATCGCAATACAGTACAGTAGTACCAGTACAACTCCTCGTTCACTACCTCTAGGAAGGGACCTTTGGGACCCAAACACAGTGTTTGTCCTTGTTTGTCCCTTGGTCGAATCCTTGCCTTGAACAGGGGTGGATCTAGGCATGGGCATTGGGGGGGGCAATGCCCCCCCTAAATGCCCATTCTGCCCCAACAAACACGATGGCATGCAAAACAACCCAAGGTATTTCAAATTAAAGTGCTTATATTTAAAATGATTATGAAACAGTACTACTGCTACTAACTAACTACAGCTGTGCCACCACTAAACCAACAGCATTTCATCATTGAAAACAGAAAACTCTCTGAGTCAGACCTTTAGCTTTATGCATGCTGCGTGTCTGTTGCAACTTCAACAACAACTGATGTTATTATTGATGCTTTACTTGTCTAATAAAAGTCCTGTAACTGAAGCGTGACGTGAAGCGATACGGGCGATGAAGCCGCCCACATACCATTTTCTCCTGCCCCCCCTAATTGGGAAATGTTACATCCACCCCTGGCCTTGAATGGCCTCAGCTCTGAATCGCCAACTTAAAAAATATATACTATCTTATTCTTTTTTGGGTCAGGTGACACTGCATCTTGTGTCGTCAGTAGTGATTGACAATCTGACTAGGGCAGCTGATTGGCTAACAGCCCTGTCACTCAACAGTGTCACCCAACCAACAAACATGGCAGCCCTCCACTGCGGCGAATCACAGCCGTATCAATCTGTCTATTAAACCCACCTATGATGAATCGTTTCTTTTAAGACGGAGGGCCATGATTTTTTTCCTACCCTAAAACATGATCATCATTTATTAATGTTATATGAAAAGTAGGATTTTTTATCCCCAAAAACTCTACCGTGTTTGTTAAACAGTCATTTTTATGATTCCACCCTACTAGTTCATTAAGTATGTCTGGTTTGCCTGGTGGGTGGTGATGGGTGGAGATCCAGCTGAACTGAAGCCACGCCCACAGCTTTAGTTGCATGATAAAGGGGGAGGAGTTAGGGGAGGGGCTGAGCATGTGACGTCACTATATTGAATATACAAAGGGAAGACATCATTGCACATAAAAACACACCAAGGGGTCTATTTACATGCTGTCACCTCTTCTACATGTACAAAATTGGAAAAAAAAAAATACAAAAATCACTGCACCCCCTCTTTAGTGGAAATCACTCTTAGGAACAGCTTTTTGATTTTGACCTCATAATGAACCTCATATATACTGTAACAAGAACCTGATGATCAAGAAAAAATGCACTTTAAATACTTTGGTATGATTACTCGATTATTTAGTTCATTGTCAGTCACTCACTCACTGGACATGTAACTATAATGAATAGCCTGCTCTGTTGTCTGCATGTGCGCACACACGCACATGCACACAAACGCAGTGCTTGCTTTGGGCACTAAAGCTTGATCCATTGTACATTTGAGAGACCTGTGTGAGCTTAGCTTGGAGAAATATTGCAGAGCAGAGTAATAGAAACGTCCCCAATGTAACGCATGCCTCGGACGGGAATCTGGAGTAATTCACAGAAAACAACAGCAGGAAAAATCGAAGGCCAGAGAAAGACTTATAAGTTATAAACAGCCATTCGTCCTCCTCCAATATTTAGAAGGGTGTGTTTGGCCTTTGCTTCCGTTCAATACACCCTGGACTCATTACTAGCACATTATGTTTGCACTGAGCCCACAGTGAAAATCATTGGGAACCATTGTATATATCCTTGACACAACACAGCATGGCATAGACCAGTGGTTCTGGGGAACTTTTTTCCATGGCAATGGAATGGTGTGTGTGTGTGTGTGTGTGTGTGTGTGTGTGTGTGTGTGTGTGTGTGTGTGTGTGTGTGTGTGTGTGTGTGTGCGTGCGTGCGTGCGTGCGTGCGTGCGTGCGTGCGTGCGTGCGTGCGTGCGTGCGTGCGTGCGTGCGTGCGTGCGTGCGTGCGTGCGTGCGTGCGTGCGTGCGTGCGTGCGTGCGTGCGTGCGTGCGTGCGTGCGTGCGTGCGTGCGTGTATACTACTACTATGTGACTTTTTAACTTATTACTTCTAGACCAGTGGTTTTCAACCTTTTTGACACCAGGGCCCACCATTTATTCAGCATTTGAGCCATGGACCACCATTTGATGACATTTTAACCCCAAAGACCTAAAACGAAAGAATTATTTTGGTTTTGTTCACAATTCCAGGTGGGATTGTGCAGACAAAACAGTGTAGACTTCTTAATTAAATAGTGCTAATTCAGATGATGAATATTTTAACTCTTGAGAGTGTGAAAATGAATCCATTTTTACGTTCTCAAGAGTTACATCTGGTTAACCAACTTAGCTGGGGACCACCTGGAACCCTCTCAGGGACCACTGGTGGTCCCCCGGACCACCTGTTGAACACCTCAGTAATGTTGATTTATGAAAATAAATGCATGAATAGTCATAGAATCACTACAAGGAGCTCATTTCAGCACCACGGACAGAGTCACTACAGCTACCATAACAGAAAGCTCATTTCAGCACCACGGACAGTCATTTCAGCACCACGGACAGAGTCACTACAGCTACCATAACAGAAAGCTCATTTCAGCACCACGGACAGAGTCATTTCAGCACCAGGGACAGAGTCACTACAGCTACCATAACAGAAAGCTCATTTCAGCACCACGGACAGAGTCATTTCAGCACCAGGGACAGAGTCACTACAGCTACCATAACAGAAAGCTCATTTCAGCACCACGGACAGAGTCCATAATTCCAGGCTGTATTTTGCCAACAAAACGGTGTAAACTTCTTAATTAAGTGGTGCTAATTGCGATGATGAATATTTTCATTTCTATATTCTCAAGAGTTACATCTGGTTAACCAACTTTCCTTCATTTAGCCTGGGGACCACCTGGAACCCTCTCAAGGACCACTGGTGGTCCCCAGACCACCTGTTGAAAACCCCTGTTCTAGACAACAGCTCTGTATATTGACCGTTTCTGAGCCGTTTGATTCATCCATTCATTGCCGAGCTATAGATCTATAGCTTTTTTTTTTTTACTTTCCCCCTCTAAGTCGCTTCTACTTTTATGCTGCAGCTGTTTCCCTGCAGAGAGACACTTGCTTTGTCCTGCAGATGGTCCAGAACTTTCTTGTCAACACATCATGCAAACAAAACATTTGTTCGGCTCAGGAAAGGCGGTTCTAATTTGGGAGGGTTGGATGGCGGGTTGTGTTGTGTGGGGGTGAGGCAGTGTTTTAGCCAATCACAGCACAGCATACAGTCTCCAGCAGATTCATAATGAGCCAATAGAGTGGAGGTGAGGTGGAGTTAGATTCTGTTTTTAAACCAAACCGGTTTACAGTGTGTGTACAAAACATAATTGCCTTTATTGCCTTTAAACCCTGGGCCTGATTTTCACCTTATTTTTTTTAAATGTCCTGCTTATATGCATTATCATTGTACGGTATATGGATTATGGATTATTATGCATGGCCGTTGCATTAATTGCTCCTATATATCACAGTGAACTATCACCTCCCTACGCGCTCAGTGGAACAACCGTGCATAAATGCGTACGTTTCACAAAAGTGTTCCCTCCTCTTAGCCCCTCTTATAGTCTCTAATGGCTCTCTCTGAAACAGAAGAGGCTCTACTTCCACCTGCAGTGCAGGTGCTTCAGAAGTTTACAGCGGCGGGGAGGTGGTGGAGGTGGTGGTGGTGGTGGTGGTGGGTGCCAGATGCAACCACATTGTGTGGCCCAGGGGCGTAGCTACGGGTGGGCTGAGGTGGGCCGCGGCCCACCTAAATAGAGAGCTAGCCCACACAAAACATGACTAAGAACTTGAGAAAACAAAGGACAAAGACCAGAGAGCCTCTAGAGAGAGCTTGAGAGGTCTGGACTCACTGTAGTTATAATGGTGGATTTGCAGGCACTAATCACCTATTATAATGCAAATTAGGCTTTTCATTCACCCTTTGTTTATAAACCTGTCATGATCAGCAGACACATTGGTAACTAATTTATAAATGGTTGTGATTATATAGGCAACTGAACAGCTGAAGTCTATTTGATAATGATTGTGCTAATGAAACAAAACACTATATGTGTTGATGAGGATTATTATTTCATGTCAAGACATTAATTCAAGAAGATAACCCTAGTACAGTAAAGGTTATATAAACCGAAATATAACCGTAATACGGCAATAATAGCAATAAATAGCTTTTCTTGCACACGCAAATTTGCGGCCATCACACACGCGCATGCAGCATGCACACCCTGAATCACTCATGCACACCCTGAATTGAGTTTCTGGCTACGCCCCTGGCGTGGCCCCCCACTTCTTCTAGAGCCTCCTGAAGATTCATGGGCCGAGCCAAGTGGGGGAGGCGGAGGGGGGAAGATTTATCTGTCGCGAGAGCACAAAATTGCAGCACGATGCACTATTCTGTCCAGGGCTTTGCAGAGTGGAGACGGATTCCTCCTCCTCCTCCATGGCTTTGGGGTAAATGGAGAAGTAGTAGCAGCTAGAGGAGGAGAGAAGTCAGAGTAGTTCAAGACCAAGACAGGGCTGAGCTACATGAGCTGCTGTGTTTTTCTGTCTGTTGTCAAGTGGAGGTGATCAAGCTTAGACCGCTCTCCCCTTTTTGTCTTGTATAAAAGAGAGCCACAAAGTTAAGAGCTTAAGAGCTCTACCATTTGGGGAATAGCAAAGAACCATTCCGTCTGAGGACACTGCAGGAGAAGTAATGCGTTTTGAAGAGGCGCCAGTCGAGTTTGAAAAACAGATCGGCCAGACATGTCAAAGTGTATACTTCACCTAGGGATGAAGTATAGTCAGTCTCGTTCTATCTACAGTGGTAAGCACTTGAGATTGTCTATTTATGAAAGAAATAAAGTACTGAAGGTGTTTTTATCTGCATGTTTTAGTTATAGAAGGCAAGTATAGTGTTTTAAGGCATATTTGTCTTATTACCCAGGGATGCTTTTAACAGCTATAATCTCCGGCACCATTCGGCCGTTCTGTGTGAAACTCGCCATGCACACTACCCAGTAGACCCAAGAACAGGCTTTGTCCTTTGATGGTGGATCAGAGCAACGGCAAAACTAAATTCCACGCAAACTTAGAGCTAGCAAGAGTTATGAACAGTGGGCGGGCTGAAAATAAATAAATAAAAGAAAAAGGGCCCAAAGTCAGGATGACAGCAATGAATTCAGACAAGGACTTGTTCCCCAATGGAACAGAAAAGCCAGGAGCCATTCGCACAAAAAACGAGGCTTGAGAAATGGCTTGAGCCTGGTGAGAAAAACAACACCAAGTCTTGACTTGGAGTTGACTGAATCTTTCAGTCAAAAACACCCAGAGATGCTGAGATGATAAAAGAGTCGAGTGCATGCTGGCTGCAGGAGGTAGAGCCTATTTCTTTCCCTGTTTACCTCCACTATGATTTGCTGCTTGTGGCTTTGCATTAGTGAATATTTGTACGTCTGTCTTGATGAAATGAACATGGTGGGCCCTATTGTATGGCCACTGGCCAGTCAAAGATGTGCCATCACTGTCATTAGTTGCCTGTGTGTAGGCTAGTCCTGTCCCCTGTTGCAAGCCTTTTGAGAATTAAAGAGAGAGCACAATAAGTGTGCCTTAGATGTTGTGATTTGCTGCTGTTGTGCAGATATGAAGAACTTTTTCATAAGCTGCACTATAAACGTGTATTTTGATTTGGTTCAAGTTTGATGCATGTTAGAAAGACCAGATGCACATTGCACTTTTCTTATGAATGGAGCATTTTAAAAAGTGAAATACTTTAAAAAATGTGGCTGTGTGTGTACACATGTCATGGTGGAGAGTAGTCGCTGTGGCAGTCTGGCCCCGGCCCCTTGGGTTTTTGGCAGTGCAACCTTGTTTACCTTGTTGACGACTCGTTTTATCGTCCCCGTTGTTTAAGGAGTTAAGATTTGGAGATGAGAGGTTTCTATACCCAACAGGGATAATATCAGCTCATCGGCAAAATTGCGATGGCTGCGATGAGATGTTTTAGTGGTTTAATCCACAGCTGTGACACACAGTGTGTCTCTCTCTTGTTCGTACACACACACACACACACACACACACACACACACACACACACACACACACACACACACACACACACACACACACACACACACACACACACACAAATGTAAGCAAAACAAATTAGTAGCGTTGGCTGCCAGCTCTCTGCCCCTGGTGGGCGTCTGGAGCCGTCACAATTATCATTACATAAATAGCCTTGATTGCAATTATTGGAGATGATCGCAATTATTTGTGCATAATCGCCATATGCGCTCACACGCTCAATGACGCCACACACGCACACATACGCGTGCGCGCGCACACACACACACACACACACACACACACACACACACACACACACACACACACACACACACACACACACACACACACACACACACACACGCACACACACACACACACAAATAGAACTAGTGGGAATGTTTATTCTCAAAGACTTTCAAGTCGTCAATCACAATTATTGGTTTGACAATCGCCAAGTAAAATGTCACCATCGTGACAACGGAAGCTGTGGGTAAATATCATTTGTTTTCACTCTGCACTATAGTTCACGGCTGGAGGGTGCTCTACAGTGGCGTTTCAATACTGTAAGCCTGTGGTTCCCATTAGGGGTGGGGGGACTTTGTTCACATGCTAGTAGCGCTCGTTAGCAGTAGTTTGTTCACATGCTAGTAGTGCTCGTTGGTAGTAGTTTGTTCACATGCTAGTAGCGCTCGTTAGCAGTAGTTTGTTCACATGCTAGTAGCGCTCGTTAGCAGTAGTTTGTTCACATGCTAGTAGTGCTCGTTGGTAGTAGTTTGTTCACATGCTAGTAGCGCTCGTTGGTAGTAGTTTGTTCACATGCTAGTAGCGCTCGTTAGCAGTAGTTTGTTCACATGCTAGTAGTGCTCGTTAGCAGTAGTTTGTTCACATGCTAGTAGTGCTCGTTAGCAGTAGTTTGTTCACATGCTAGTAGTGCTCGTTAGCAGTAGTTTGTTCACATGCTAGTAGTGCTCGTTAGCAGTAGTTTGTTCACATGCTAGTAGTGCTCGTTAGCAGTAGTTTGTTCACATGCTAGTAGTGCTCGTTAGCAGTAGTTTGTTCACATGCTAGTAGTGCTCGTTGGTAGTAGTTTGTTCACATGCAGTAGCGCTCGCTCGTTGGTAGTGTTTGTTTGGTTAGCAAACAGGCTAGCTCATTAGCCACATGATTGACAGACACCACGAGTTGCTTCAATTCATGCTAAGTGAGTTTGAATACCAGCATAATCAGCAGCTCAAACATATTTTCGAATGAATTATTCATCCTTACTGTCTATTTTGTTAGTTAGAACATGCCTAAAATTAAACTCAAATATCTTTGCACTGATAGCTACATACTGTAAGTATAATGATTATGATGCAGCCCTAAGTGATCACAAATAGCTAGGAGACAAAGAGATAATGAAATTACAATCTAGGCGTGGGCATTTTTACATTTTTCATGTAAAAATGAAACCAAATGGATCCTTGCGGGTCCATTTAGTTTCATCTTTACACTCTCAAGAGTTAACATATTCACCATCTGAATTAGCCCCAAGTCTACACAACTAGAGAATGCAGAAGATTAATGGTAATTTTGATCTGTATGTTGGACTTTTTTTGTTTCCAGCCTGGAATTGTGGACAAAAGGAAAAGAAATCTTTAGTTTTGGGGTCTGTGGGGCTAAAATGTCATCAAATGGTGGTCCTCTGTGGCTCAAATTCTGAATAAATAGTGGGCCCTGGTATGAAAAATGTTGAAAGGCACTGTAATGGAGAGAGAGAGAGGGAGAGAGAGAGGTAGGCTGCATACAGTGATGATAGACAGAGGTGTGAGAGGGAAGGGGAGGTGGTACAACTGGTGCTGGCATTCATCATCATCGCTCTCTCTCTCTCTCTCTCTGCCTGCAGGCAGCCCCAGATTAACCGTGTCTTGCCAACAGGAAAGGCTTAATCTGCTACTCAACATCAAACAGTGGTCCTCCATGGATAAAGCGCAGAACAAATAGTGGGCCCTGGTATATGAGAAAGGCCGAAAACCACTAGGCTACTTTATTGGGGTGTGTGTGTGTGTGTGTGTGTGTGTGTGTGTGTGTGTGTGTGTCTGTGTGTGTGTGTGTGTGTGTGTGTGTGTGTGTGTGTGTGTGTGTGTGTGTGTGTGTGTGTGTGTGTCTGTGTCTGTGTCTGTGTGTGTGTGTGTGTGTGTGTGTGTGCGCGCGCGTGGGCGGGTGGGTGGGATGCGTGCGTGCATGTTTTCGCACCCATTTATCGTAGGGCTTTGTTTTTTATTTGGCCGATGTATGTTACAATATGAACAATATGTTTTGTCAGGGCTGAATTTAGCCAGCCCTACTAGAGTGGGCTGGAAGTGGACTGTGTTTTCGTCCCTGCTCTTTTTTGATCGTGTCAAAGGTCATCTCTCCCCTGATTCACAGGATCTAGACAGCAATATTGACCTTGATGCTCAAGATTAAATGGAGTCTCCGACGGCGCATAGGCAGGCTCTATTAGTTCAGCAGTAGAACATGAGAAATGTCGGGATTTCAGAACAGAACAGAACAGAACAGAACAGAGCGAAGAAAGGAAAGTTATAGCACAGGTTGCACTGCGGCTTTAGATGTTGGCATGTTTAGAGACCATGGGCTCCATTTTTGTCACCGCTAAACCCCTTATCCCTTAAAGTGTAAGTAACCTGTTTTGCACTACTTTTCCCAATCAAATTGTGTCATAATTACAAACACATTTGCCAATACAACAATACTTGGTGTGTATTTGCTCTGGGGGCTATCAGAAGAAAGGTGGTCCAACCCCCGAAGCACTGGCCAATCACGCCGGAAAGTTACGAGTTGATATGGCGCGTCATTAGGAGAACATCTCATCGGGTTCCCATTGACTTGCATAGAAGAGTGGCCATGGGAATTACCATATTAAACACTCTCGTAACTGAGTACAAACATAACACTGTTAATGATCGTGACCGGGGATAGTGCAGCCACCACACGTTGTTTTTACTCAGACAGTCTCTCAGACCGTTTTTGCAATATCCATGTTGAAACAGAGCTAGCGTATGTGGCTAATAGTTCTACACACTGCAGTCGCGAGGGGCGTGCCTCACTCCAGCTGACCAGTGACTCAGAGCCATCTAGTACAAGACTTGCGACATTGCGGAGTCGGAAACTGAGCGCTCGAGCTGCCTGAATGGAGACAAACTGGAGTTCTTGACCAAGCCAACGTTTAGTTGTTTTATTCTGCCGCTGGAATGCGAGGGGACTCGGTGGATGGATTATGGACATTACGTTAGCAGCAACTGTGCTTTATGCTGGGATAGAACCATGACGATAACATTAAAAACAGGAGGAGGATTTGTGAAGGAGAGAGTAATCTTGGTAAACATGCTCGTAAATCAGGGGTTTTCAACCGGTGGTCCGTGAAAGAGTTCCAGGTGATCCCCAGCTAAGTTGGTCAACCAAATGTAACTCTTGAGATCGTAAAAATGAAACCAAATGGGCCCTTGCGGGTCCATTTGGTTTCATTTTACACCCTCAAGAGTTAAAATATTTATCATCTGAATTAGCCCAAGTGTACACAACTGGAATGGATGGACAAAAGCAAAAGAAATCTTTAGTTTTGGGGTCTGTGGAGCTAAATGTCCTCAAACGGTGGTCCGTGGCTCAAATGCAGAATAAATAGTGGGCCCTGGTATCAAAAAGGTTGAAAACTACTGTCGTAAATAACCGAACGAGCCAGCGGACCACCGCTGCGTCTACCCACTGATCCTGATCATCTCGGAGATTAGCCCCGTTCGTGACACTCTCATCTCGCTGGCGATGCTGACTACAGCTCCTCGTAGCTGTAGTCAGCATCGCCAGCGAGATGAGAGTGTCACGAACGGGGCTACTCGGAGATCAGCAGCAGCTTCGCCTTTACAATCTCTTTCACAATCTCATGTCCGGGCAGTAGCCTTGTTTCCAAGTTTTACGCACACTGCTACCACATATAGTGGACTTCCCCGTTAGCCCCTTGGTCCAGTCAGCACGCCTAATGCGTGCGAAAGTGTCCCATTTTTGGCTGCCTTTTCGTTTTTGGGCCAAACGTGTATCGGAATTCCCTTCCCACCTATATTGCTGCACCCACCGATTACGCATCTCTTTGGCATTTTCCAAAAGTTGTAGACGACCGAAAAGTTGTTCCAAGAACTGAGTGCTATAAATAGTCTCGACTCCACGCTGATTCTGTCTATACTCAATAAGCACATCTGCGTTGCTGTGACGGTACCATGCTGACGAGGAGCAGGGCGTGTCCATCGAAGTTAGCATTGCAACAAGAAGAAAAGACATTCTCCTATTGTCGTCACACACCCGCGACATCAACAGATTCAGAACTACATTTCCCAAAGTGGCGGATGTAGTAATTTTATTTTTATAAACCTCAAATGTGAGATGTGTACAGCCCCATCAGGCATTTTAAATATATCATTGGGATACTTAGGCTATTTTTGAGGGACATGTGTCAACAGTTTTGAGAGTTTTTTGCAGGTTACCTACACTTTAACTTCTTTGCCTTTTTAAACTATTAAAAAAAACATTTTTCAGTAGTTCAAATGGCCAGTCTACAAGCTCACAATGTGTCAATAGATCGGCACATTGAGCTATTCCCAAAAGTTTTTAAAAAATAATAAAAAAAGGATAAGGGGTTTAGCATGTACCGAAAATGGAGCCCTAAGTATTCGTCCCATTGAGTTGGACGGCTCTTCTAATTTTCCAAACCGTACTGTGTTTTTAGCCTGGTATAACAGACTCGTTTCTACATTGAAGTTCAAATTCAACTGGCCAGGAGCCTATAACTCCAGAAGTGGGTGTGGCTTGAAGGTCGAAATATTGTTGAGGCTTCTGATTGGTCAGTTTAGGCTTGTTGGAACAACATCCAATCAGAAAAAAAAAATGGCGCTTCGCAACAGGTGGCGTCAAGGAAATCCGAGTTAAAGGGGAATTCCACCTATTTTCATTTTTTTCCTGAGAGGGTACAAATGGAACCAAATGGACCCGCTAGGGTCCATTTGGTTCTCAGGAAAAAGGGGCCTGAAAGAAAAATCATTAACATGGTGAAATACATCTTGATGATGTCATCAGACGTATTTCATCGTGTTAATGATTTTTTCAGACCTTCATTTTTAGGAAATACAGAATTGGGGGAACCTTTTCATCATGTCCACACAACATCTCTAAGGTATATTAATGACATATTAAAATGTTGAAAATGCGTGGAGTTCCCGTGTAAGCAGGCACTCGCCAGACTCGGTTGCCTTGAACATTCAGAAGTTGAATGCTGCGACGGCAAATGAGGCGGGGTCCAAGCTAGCGTATTTTGGTACAGCAAAAGATCTTGTTTAGTCAGCATAGACCGTATATAGTATACCCGACTCACCCAAGTCTAGTGCCGTACGTTTGTATTTCTAAAAGAGCACTTTCAGTCGACTGAAACTCTCCCAGCTTTCATAAAGCCATGCTTTGTCCTCTCTCTCATGTCAGAGTTGTGTTATTGTTGCCTTTGACAGGTACAGGTTTATTGCCAAGGTCTAGCCTCCAAAAACAGACCCTATAGAGGGAGAAAAGCTCCATGACTTCACCGACGTGACATGAATATAATGGATGGAGGAAGAAGTGATCCTTTTAAGGTGGCTTTATTGCACAGAAATGTGAATGAAAAAGAAATGGAGAAATCAGTCGTCTAAAGGAGCAAAGCCAGTACTGTCAAGTCAAGGATTTCTTAGCAGTTGCCTAAGTATAATGGTCTGAGGTTATTACGAGACGTTTGCACAAGTATCATAATAATACAGTAGTTTCTGTTCATCTCCATGAATTAATCTGTTGAGAAATGATTGTTCTTGTTCTTTTCAAACACATCATTCAGTCAATGATCCAAACTTTTGTGGCCAAATATAATTTCCCTGCGCTTTATTGGGACTATAGTGGGCAATAATAAAAATATATTTTTAAATTTATATTATCTATGTGATATAGCTGTGTCAAAAACAGATGAAAATAATCATCAAAGTTGCCCTTTAATGTTAAGAGTGTCTGTTTTACAGAGTTGGTATTGGAAATTGTAGTATGTCTTGCATGACTGATGATGTGCCATAGTCCTCTACTCTGGCCTTGAGTTTTGTCCGTGTTTATTAGTGTTAGACTTGTATTCTTGTTCTGTCTCAGTCTCATATTCCCATAGTTTGTTTCCCAGTACGTCTGCCTCCAGCCCAGGGCTGCCCAAAAGGTAGATGGTGATCTACCAGTACATCACACAGATCATGCAGGTAGATCACATGACAGTCCCCTAAAATGTATACCTGTAGTTCTGTAACTCTCGAGATCGTTAAAATGAAACCAAATGGACCCTTACGGGTCCATTTGGTTTCATTTTACCGCTCTCAAGAGTGAAATTATATTTAAACATCTGAATTAAGTTCACACAATTAGAAAATGGAGAATAGCTGTTATTTTGACCAACGTTTTGCCGGTAGCTCTTTCCCATTTGTGGACAAAAACGTGAAAGTTCTTAGTGCTTGGTTAAATTCAACATCACAAACTGTCAACTCAAAGAAAATGTTCCAATTCTCACCCTCCATTTTTTCATTGTAAGTGCATTAGTCAATCAATTCCTAGCAATGACACAGACTGGTGATCAAAGAGGCCACTTGACACTGGTCCAGAACTAGCTGAGGTCACTGTGTCAGCTGGCGGTCAAAAATAAAATACAACCGCCGAATGCGATTGGGCCAAAGCCCAGGTCCTATTTTTAGAGTTGGGGGGGGGGGGGGGGGGGGTTCTACCACGCATCAACATGCAGAGCGCGTTGCGTGTGTCTCCTCTGATTGCATTCTTGGCAGTGGAGCTCAGAGATATACAGTACAGTACGGTCAATACTGTGTGGAGTAAAAACAAATAAATAAAACAGCAGGTGAGTGCAAATAGTGGTGCAGCAAAAAAAAAGCTCAGTGGTTCTGGTTGTCAAGGACCCCCAAGTTGGCACGTATTAGTCTGTGGATCCACAATTTGAAGAGAGACGCCAAGGGACCTTGTGAGATTTTACTCTAGCACTTGTTTATAATTTGTAATCAATTAGTATAATAGCATAATTTATTAGTGTGTTTATTACTATAGTTACTTGCGTGTGTGGAGCGGGCTCCTTGCAGTACTCTGATTGGCTGATGACATAAGTGAGAGAACTATATGCTTCCCCAATGTCATGAGTATTAGCTCGCCCCGCTCACGCACAAGTAGCTTAATTTTTTACTGTGATTCAAGGACTGGCTTCCCTGCCTTTGGGGCCGTTTGTGCTGGTTGGAAATCCAATCCCAGCACTTGATTGGCCAACAGCCCTGTCAATCATTTCGACCCCAACATCGTTGTGGGACCCCAACGCCTCAACAACCAATCACTGTTAAGACAGCTGCTTTGATAACGCCCATCCTAGAAACTGCTGTGGTAGAGACTAGGGACTTCAGTCTGAATAATGAAGTGAAACATCCTAGAAACTGCTGTGGTAGAGAGGGACTTCAGTCTGTATAATGAAGTGAAACATCCTAGAAACTGCTGTGGTAGAGAGGGACTTCAGTCTGAATAATGAAGTGAAACATCCTAGAAACTGCTGTGGTAGAGAGGGACTTCAGTCTGTATAATGAAGTGAAACATCCTAGAAACTGCTGTGGTAGAGAGGGACTTCAGTCTGAATAATGAAGTGAAACATCCTAGAAACTGCTGTGGTAGAGAGGGACTTCAGTCTGAATAATGAAGTGAAACATCCTAGAAACTGCTGTAGTAGAGAGGGACTTCAGTCTGAATAATGAAGTGAAACATCCTAGAAACTGCTGTGGTAGAGAGGGACTTCAGTCTGAATAATGAAGTGAAACATCCTAGAAACTGCTGTGGTAGAGAGGGACTTCAGTCTGAATAATGAAGTGAAACATCCTAGAAACTGCTGTGGTAGAGAGGGACTTCAGTCTGAATAATGAAGTGAAACATCCTAGAAACTGCTGTGGTACAATGTTTACCATTTACAGCCAAAATGGATATGGCCATTCTTGACATTAAACTGCTTGAGAACCACTCATACTTTCTTTTCTTTAGTTTAGGATTTAGAAAACTTTAGATCTGTCAACTAACACACTGCCATTCCATTAACCTATAATAAAATAATAAGATTTGCGCCACATTTTCACCATTTTCAAAAATATCAGACCTACAGTCCATAGCGCGCTACTCTGTGGCACGCTATGAACTTGTAGGTCTGATATTTTTTCAATAACTAAAGTAATGCCAATGATGCTAAATAATGCTAATGCTAAGTACTGTTAATAATGCTAATAATGCTAATTGAAAAAGTAAAAGTAAGTAGTATAATGCCGGTAATGCTAAGTATATTTAATGCTAAGTAGGTAAGGCTAATAATGCTAAGTAGTGCTAATAATGCTAAATAGTAATGCTATAGTTATACTAAAAAAAAGTTCAGCACAACAAAATATGTTCTCGCCAAAAATTAGTTAAAAGGAACGCCGACATTGTAGACCCGAACCGTTTGATAACAGAACAGTGGCAGAGCAGATACAATCAAACAGAAACGCTAACCATAATCAGCCTCTTGTCCAACGAAGGGAGAGACAGATAAAGAGTGCCGAAAACATTGCAAATATTGGAGCGAGAACGACGGGAGAAACGGCCGGATGAATGAAGCAATAGATGGGTATCTGCAATGCGTCGCTGCGCCAGCCGGGGTTTTTCATATTCATATTGAGTTCCTTTTCCATTAATATTTTTTTTTTCAGAGTACCTATTGCTATTGCCACAGAGACAGATAACTTGCATGCAATCATCCTGTTCCCCTTCATGCTTCAGTGGACGCCTGGAGACATCTCCTCTCCTCTCTGAGCAACAGAATGAATACCTGCTGAGGGCTCTGTCAGGCTCTCTCCACCAGCACATGCCGCTTTTATTAATTTGCTGAAAAAACAAAAACAAAGCTTGCTTCACTAACTAAATGCACACAGGCTGAACGTCTATCAACAGGTGTTGCTTCCTTGTCACAATGTGTTTGGGAAGGTGTAGTTCTTCTCAGCCGCAGAAACAGAGCAATGCAATGACGCAAGCAGGTTTTTATGCGCCCCCCATTTATTTGGTCCAGTCCCATTTACACGCATTAATTAAATATGCATTTAATTGATTGATTGATTGATTGACTCAAAACCAAAAAGATCACACCGCTGTCATTTCCAGACCATTTGCCTTCCACACTCTGACGCTAAAACGGCAAGATTCATCATAAAGCAGTGAAAATCATCTTCAATCTGGCCGCCGATTGCCACAATATGCTCAGATATGGACCTACTGTAAATGTGGCGCGTCCACCCCTGTATTTTGGACATTATTTACGAGAGAAGGATCCCAACGTTAGCTGAATATTGTAATTCGGTTAGCATCAACCGGGATTAAAGTGCCAAAATGCACTAGAATGCGCTAGAGCAGTGGGTTTCAACAATTTTCATACCAGGGGCCACGGTTTATTCTGCATTTTAGCCACATAGGACCACCGTTTATTGTCTAAATTAGGACTAATTTAGGAGAAATAACTGGCAAAATGTTCATCAAAATAGCAATTCTTCTACATTTTATAAATGTGTAGATTCTTGAAAATTAGGTAATTCAGATGTTTAAATATAACGTAACCAGGTCGATTTGGTTTCATTTTACAAACTCAAGAGTTACAGATCTATATGGGTCGTTTCTAGGATGAAAGGAAGACTATCATAGGAGGAAAAACAGTGAAAAACAAGGGTTTTATCTCTGGCGCCTGTCAGCCATTTTCGCCCCAACTCACTAGCAAAAAAGCATTTGATTTTCCACCAGGAGTTTTTCACTGATTTTGGCGCTAGGGGGGTCTGGGAAAAAGCAGGCAGTGTTGGCAACACTGCCTTCAACAGCTGTGCAACATTGAGTCGATGTTATTATTATTTATGTTTTACCAGTAAGTAGGAGGCTTATTGTCGTTATATGTCAGGAATGCAAGTGATTGATTTATTGATTCACTGATTGACTGCATACCTTATTGCAACCTGAAGGTCACAGATTAGAACTATGAAAGCATCTTGCATTTTTGACACATGACCAACTTTCCCTGTCACAATAGAAGGAGAATTTGCCCATATTTGTTTTGAAAATGGTTGGTACCCAGGGGTGTAATGGAGGAGGGACGCAGGGGGACGCAGGGGGACAGCGTGCCAGCGTGGGGGACAGCGTGGGGGACAGCGTGCCCCTGCGTGCCCCCGCTTGTGACATCTAACATATGTTATGTATATGTGTTTTTTTGTCTTGTCATTTACTTTTATGGATACAATTAGGCATTGTAAACAATCTTTCTCAATGCTATACTTGTTTTAATAGCGTGTCTGTGTGCACGCAAATGCACATGCAAATGCAAGTGTGCATGCACGTGTCTTAAAAGGGAATTCAACTCATTTTCAATATTTTACTATGTCATTATTATACCTTAGAGATGTTGTGTGGACATGGTAAAAAAAAGTTCCCCCATTCTGTGTGTCCTAGAAATGGAGGTCTGAAAAAAATCATTAGCATGGTGAAATACATCTTGATGACATCATCAAGATGTGTTTCACCATGTTAATGGGTTTCCTTTTTTCTGAGAGTGTACAAATTCACATTTCAACCATTAGGGTCCATTTGGTTCACAAGTGAACCTTTATAGTTCACTTTCGTAGTGTAAAATGAAATCAAACCCAGACGGTTCCATTTCTTTTAATCTTTTTCCTCTCAGGAGTTCAATTATTGTTCGACATCTGTTTTACAAGACGTCTACGCGAGTAATTGTTATTTTGTTCTCTCTCCTATGGATTCATATCAATACAGCATGGAGACAAATCTTACCCACCACCGTCATGCCATAACAGATGGCAGATGGACAAACAAACCTTACTTTGTAATAACTGAGACATTTTGTAACCACTTCTAGGCAGGGGCGAATCTAGGCATGGGCATGGGGGGTGCCTTGCAAAACAACCCAAGATATTTCAAATTAAAGTGCTTATATTTAAAATGATTATGAACCACTACTACTGCTACTAACTAACTACAGCTGTGTCACCACTAAACCAACAGCATTTCATCATTGAAAACAGAAAACTCTCTGAGTCAGACCTTTAGCTTTATGCATGCTGCGTGTCTGTTGCAACTTCAACAACAACTGATGTTATTATTCATGCTTTACTTGACTAATAAAAGTCCTGTTTTCGCGCCACGGGCGATGAAGTCGCACCCATAGCATTGTCTCTTGCCCCTCCAACATGTTCTCTTGCCCCCCTAAATGGGACATGTTACATCCGCCCCTGCTTCTAGGAGATAACAGAAGACAGACAGGGCTCCATTTTCGTCACCGCTAAACCTCTTATCCCTTAACTTCTTTGCCTTTATAAACTATTAAAAAATAACATTTTTCAGTAGTTTAAATGGCCAGTCTACAAGCTCACAGTGTGTCAATAGATTGGCACTACTGCAAACTATTCCAAAAAGTTTTCCAAAATAGTAAAAAATGATAAGGGGTTTAGGATAAGGGGTTTAGATGGTCACGAAAATGGAGCCCATACACCAGGGGTGGGCAATTATTTTTCCCAAGGGGCCACATGAGATACATAAAATATCGGGGAGGGCCAAGACTAAAGGCTGAACTAAAGTCTGTGTGATATTAATTTAATTCCAAGATGAAAATCAGTGTAACTGTTTTGACACCAGGGACCTCTGTTTATTCAGTATTTGTGTCACAGAGGACCACGAAACTAAAGATTTCTTTTGCTTTTGTCCACAATTCCAGGCTGGATTTGGGAAATAAAACAGTCCAACATACAGATCAAAATGACCATTAATCTTCTACATTCTCTAGTTGTGTAGACTTGGGGCTAATTCACATGATGGATATTTTAACTCTTGAGAGCTTAAATATGAAACCAAATGGACCCTTGCGGGTCCATTTGGTTTCATTTTTACACTCTCAAAGAGTTACATCTGGTTAACCAACTTTCCATATTTATCTGGAACTCTCTCAAGGGCCACTGGTGGTCCCTGGACCACTTGCTGAAGACCACAGTACCCTTTCACAGGCCGGTCAGAGTCAGCCAAAGCGCCGCATTTGGCCCCCGGGTCGCATGATGCCCAGGTATGCCATACAGTATACAGTAACACATAAATGTCTGATGTGTAGCTTTTTGATGTGCACCATGTGTACGTGCACGGCTGTCTGGCACAGCCAAATCTCACAAGACCTCCCACACAGAAGCTATAGAGCTGCCTAGATGAAACCATGTGCTCTGCACTATGTGCAATTCAAAATCAATCTTAAAATTCCTAAATTATATGACACAGGCTCAAATGTACTGTACATGACTAATATTGGTTCATTATCTGTCCCAGCCTTGCTCCATTCACTGTGCTCATTCATGTAACTTCCACAAAGATTTTTGCTCCCATGAAAGCAGGAGGAGCCAAATCAATGTGCAACCGCGGCATACGTCGCGGCAGACGGGCAGCTCTGTTGGCAACCCGCCAGACCGCTGGTGCCACCTGTCGCGACTAATTAATGTTATATTCCAACTGCCGCAAAATCATTTTGGGACCGCGGCATATACGTCGCGACTGTTGGCACAACGGTGGGTGGTTAAGGTTAGATTTCGGCATAAGGTTTTACTGATGTTTAGGGTTAGGAGTTAAGATAAGGTTTGTTAGCGACTAATTTATAATAGTCACGCCGTCCGTCACAAACTCTGGCTAAACGTCACGCCCGTTGAGCCCAACCGTCGCGACGCATGCCGCGGTCACTAATCGATTCTCTCGCTTCCAGTGTGAGAATATTTGTTCCAATCAAAGTGTCATCATGACGCACCTCGGTCACGTGACCACGACTTTTCTCTCTGTAGAACAACAAAAAAGAGGCTTCCTTGCCTGCAACACGACGCACAAGTCAGTCTAAAATCTCATCAAGTTGGTGGTCCTCCACTCGAAGGACACGAAGGAATAATGGACTTTGATATGAAACCTTTTGAAAACTCCGGGGCTATAATGAACCGAAACTCTCTGAGATTGTGTCTCTGAATAGGAAGAAATGTTACGCATGGTAATTCGTATTTGTTTTTCCCCTCTGAGCGCTTCAACGACGACTCTGAGCGACCTTGAGGAAGGTTTTTGTGCCTTCCTTGCGGTTCTGCGGAGCGGCTTTTGCTTTTCAAGCAACGACAGCATACAGTACAAGGTTGTTTGCTTGAGGCAGCCTCTTAGCGCCGTGTGTTTGTGTGCATCTAGGTACAGTATATGGTAGCATTTCTGCAACTCTTTCACCACCATCACCGCGTCTTCTCTCCCCTCTGGGATGGAAACTGCTGCTGAGAAGATGTTCGCTTTAAGCCTTTGAGTATTGAACGCGTTTTGGTGTTCTAAGCATTATGTTATACTTTAGCTATTGAAAAATATCAGATGTACAAGCTCATAGCGCGCCACCGAGTGGCGCGCTATGAGCTTGTAGGTCTGATATTTTTTGTAATTATGCTATTTTTGAAAAAAATGTTTTCAGATGGGTCCGTGCCCAAACACAGATAATTCTGGGGGTTCTTGTTGTGAAATATTTTGGGCATCACTGACACAGAACAGAATTTTCAGAAAAAAATAGAATCTTGTATCAGAAACTAGAATCTAGCGTCAGAAACTAGAATCTCGAGTTGGAAACTAGAATCTGGCGTCAGAAACTAGAATCTCATGTTGGAAACTAGAATCTGGCGTCAGAAACTAGAATCTCATGTTGTGGAACTAGAATCTCGAGTTGGAAACTAGAATCTAGCGCCAGAAACTAGAATCTCGAGTTGGAAACTAGAATCTAGCGTTGGGAACTAGAATCTGGCTTCAGGAACTAGAATCTAGCTCCAGAAATGAGAATCTGGCTTAAGAAGCTAAAATCTAACGTCTGAAAATAGAATATGGCTACTAGAATCTATAGCGTTAGGAACTAGAATCTAGCGTAGAAAACTAGAATCTAGCACCATGAACTACAATCTGGTGTCAGAAACTAGAATGTAGCGTTAGAAACTAGGACACAATGGTTTAATTGGCTGACTCAATAAGCTTGTGAAAAGTACAACACACTTTACTGCCTCCACCATCACTGTGGGCTGAGAGAGCTATATGCCATTATACTGCCCTGTCTCTTTGTGTCCATATCATTTTATAAAAGTGAAAAGAGTGGGAGCACTCAACAAAATAACAAGATGGGGCCTGAATAAATAGAAAATAAATGTTAATAATAAAACAGTATGTCGACATAATCAAAGTACTTGATACAGGATATAGACTAGACTACAGCAAATCACTATGCTAGAGCACTGAAGTCTGTAATTTGCACATCCTCCTATCTGGCTGAGACATTTTTTTTACCCACACAAACATTGTCATTCACTACTTTTATACATCATCTCAGATAAGAACCATGATCGAAAAAATAAACCAAGTTTGTGACTTGGTTCGCAATCAGGTTTGAGTCTATGTCTATCTGTCTGTCTTCTGGGCAAGAATGTGTAATGCGAGAAGATTTATAAAGACTAGTGATGTCCCGATACCGATACCAAAGTATCGGATCGACTCTTTTTGTCCCTTTTTTGTCCCTTTTTTTATCGGTATGTAGGTATCGGAAAAGTATCAGTATTGGTTATTTGTCTTTATTGACAAACCAGACATGGGCGTAAGGGGTTGACACTATGGTGAATATACCAGTCTAACCAGTGATCAGACAGGGGTAAGGGGTTGACACTATGGTGAATATACCAGTCTAACCAGCGATCAGACACAGGGGTAAGGGGTTGCCACTATGGTGAATATACCAGTCTAACCAGCGATCAGACACAGGGGTAAGGGGTTGACACTATGGTGAATATACCAGTCTAACCAGTGATCAGACACAGGGGTAAGGGGTTGACACTATGGTGAATATACCAGTCTAACCAGTGATCAGACACAGGGCTAAGGGGTTGACACTACGGTGAATATACCAGTCTAACACCTGATCAGACACAGGGGTAAGGGGTTGACACTATGGTGAATATACCAGTCTAACCAGTGATCAGACACAGGGGTAAGGGGTTGACACTATGGTGAATATACCAGTCTAACCAGTGATCAGACACAGGGGTAAGGGGTTGACACTATGGTAGTTAAGTAAAATGTTGGTTCATGTGGAGTTTGCCTTGGAGTTTCCCAAGTGGACATTTGAGAGAGGAGTATGTCATTCATACCTTCATATAAAGGTATTTTTTCTTTTGTATGTTATTGTCTCCACCGTAAGGTGGTGACTATAAATCGTACCCCGTCCTTCCGCGCGTGTCTGTCCCCATCATGTCCGTGCATACGATGACGTCATGATGACGTAGTGACTAAGATACATTTATATATAATCATGAGTATCATGAGTATTGTCTCTGAGCCCGGACGGTGGAGACCTGTGCCCCATAGGGGCACAACTCTAGTTATATATATATTCTTCTCTGGTATCGGTATTTGGTATCAGCTAACACAAAAATTGTGGTATCGGGATCGGATCGGAAATGAAAAAGTGGCACCCCTAATAAAGACCCCATGTTATTGTCCACAAAAAATACAAAACCTCCATGATGCAGTGCTTTGGTACTCGAGTCAAGCTCCCTTCAACTTTCCCACCTTTTTCAAGATTATATTCATGACAGTACAAAAGCAATGTATTTTTTTTTATCTCTAATTGGACACATGCTCTCTCTCTCGCTCTCTCGCTCTCTCTCCTCTCTCTCTCTCTCTCTCTCTCTCTCTGTCTCTCTCTCTGTCTCTCTCTCTCTCTCTCTCTCTCTCTCTCTCTCTCTCTCTCTCCTCTCTCTCTCTCTCTCTCTCTCTCTCTCTCTCTCTAATATGTTTCCAGCATTTGTACCTACAGTACTGTACGGTACATACCCTGCTCCGTGTTGTGATGTTACCTGCCTGCCGTGACGCACAGACACACGCTTTCAGGAATCAATTTGCCAGATGAGAACAGATTGCACTCTGCACGTGTTTTTTAATTTCACACTTCAGTAGGATCATATTTATCTGTTCCCAACGCACAGGGCGACGCTTTTGTATATAGACAAATATGTCATATAGAGTGAGCCGTGTGGGATAATGTGTATGGTTGCCAGCATATCAATGCTCATTATACGTTTACGGAGGGTAATGTTTCATTCTGACGGAGTTTGCAGGCTTTCCAGCTGTCATCCGTTCGACTTGTATTGCCTTTAAGGTACAACAAAAGTTTTAAATGTGACAACTTGTTCGAAGCCTATTAGTCATCACGAACGTATGTTAGCTATGCTCACTGAAAGTGGCACACAAAACATGGTATTTTTTTATCGATTCACATGAGTAGATATTACAGCACACAAGGACAATGTGACATTTCTCCCATCACATTCTGCATCTGAAATGGGTTATTGCCATTGTGTATGTACAACGCACCACTATGAAAAAAAATATGGCCATATGGTCTGTCTGTGCTTTCTTGGAAGCATGACACTTCAAAACCAATCAATCAGTCTCTTTAGAATGCTGATGTTTTTTGGAGTGGTGAAACAGACGGATTTCACAACGGTTGTATACGCGTTTTGGTCGTTGACTTCGTTTTGATGCCAGAACCAAATGGCACCTGTGATTGGCTTGCACGTCGTTGGCTGTGTTTGTTTGGTTAGCAAACAGGCTAGCCCATTAGCCACATGATTGACAACGACGTCATCTGATATCCTACTATTCTTATTGGTTGGTATCACCCAATCACTGAAGACTGACGCTTTGACGGCCAATCCCATAACCTGCTGCCGTGGGGGGGGGGGGGGGGGTGGCTAGGTAGAAGTCCCCAGGACTATTTTTTTTGGTCTTACCGTCTTACTGTCTAACCAGTAAGACGTCTGGGTCCTCTAAAAACAAATTCAACTACCTCAGTTTAGGGCTCAGGGGTTGGAAAAAAGATGAGTTATTTTCGCAACCTATTTCAATAGTCTAGAGTAGCTCCAGGTACAAAACAGTGTTGGCACTGGAATTTAAAATCACAAATGAATCTTTGTGCTCTGCCTGGCTGACTACCTAATAAAATGTAGTGAGCTCCAACAGCCACAATACAGTCGGGAACGAGGACAACAATCTGGTACCACCAGGGTTGTAGTGGGACTTTTAGAAGTGGGGGGATGCCTCTTAAAGGGGAATTCTACCCTTTTTTTCTGAGTGTACAAATGTACAACCAAATGGACCCACTTGGTCCCATTTGTACACTCATAAAAGAAAAATCATTAACTCTATGAGAGCTATCCATTCTGGGAAAACAGCTGGAAGTACTGTGCTGCTAAGCTTTTTGAGTGATGTCACTAGGGATGTCACTAATTTAAAACAAGGCCAATAAAAAACAAAGTCCTATAGCGACATTTACATGCCATATACCGTCTGAAAGAGCACACTCGCTGCTTTCACAAGAAAAAAAAAATTCATTTATACCACCTATCGTTCAGGACTTATTGCCATTTGAATGCTATAGAGACATGAGCAGTCTTGTAAAAATACATTGTATAGAGACATTGACAGACAAATATATATATGAACCAAATGAAGATATTGTACATGCTATACACCGATTGACAGCCCTATTAGTCCACTTTTAGGGGGAAAAAAATTACATTCATCCCATCTTCTGTTCATCTGTAATTGCCATTTGAATTCAACTTGCCTCGTGGGCCAAAACCATATAATGTATGGAATAATAATTGTTCAGTTCTATATAATATGATTATGTTGCCAAAGTCCTATAGCGACATTTACATGCCATATACCGTCTGAAAGAACACACTCACTGCTTTCACAAGAAAAAAAAAAATGCATTCATACCACCTATCGTTCAGGACTTATTGCCATTTGAATGCAATAGAGACATGAGCAGTCTTGTAAAAATACATTGTATAGAGACATTGACAGACAAATATATATATGAACCAAATAAAGATATTGTACATGCTATACACCGATTGACAGCCCTATTTGTCCATTTTTAGGGGGAAAAAAAATTACATTCCTCCCATCTTCCGTTCGTCTGTAATTGTCATTTGAATTCAACTTGCGTTGTGGGCCAACACCATATCATTTATGGAATAATATTTTTCAGGTCTATATAATATAATTATGTTGACAGTAATATATAAAAAACCATATACCATATGAAAGGGCACACCCTCTGCTCCAATAAGAAAAAAGAAAAAAAAAATATGCCATCTATAGTTCACCAATTATTGGGGATTTTATGTCAGAATCCCTGCAATAGTCAGAGAAATGCCTCAGATCTGTTGCGCGTGTGCACGTGTGTGTGCGCACGTGTGTGTGCGCACGTGTGTGTGCGCACGTGTGTGTGCGCACGTGTGTGTGTGTGTGTGTGTGTGTGTGTGTGTGTGTGTGTGTGTGTGTGTGGGAGGGGGGGGTGTTGTGCTTTCTTTGCAAAGACGTTTAGCTGCTAAACGTAGCTAGAATAACTTCCCCACACACACACACACACACACACACACACACACACACACACACACACACACACACACACCAACGACCCAGATTTTGCTAACGATCGTTAGCCACCTGCCTGACTGCTCCTCTATAACATCTGCCCCTCACCCTCCGACAGAGAGAGAGAGAGAGAGAGAGAGAGAGAGAGAGAGAGAGAGAGAGAGAGAAAGAGAGAGAGAAATAGAGAAAGAAAGAATGCAATCCCCATGCCAGTGCAGTCACACTGTGTCCAGATGACTAAAGTAAAATAGCCTCTTGCATTTGATGAAAAAAAAAACAAGCGATCGCTTCACAATGCTGTTTTGCTAAGAGCAGAGAGAGAGAGAGAGTGCAGGGGACTGACGAGTGCTAAGGCTCTGCTCAGCCCAGCCCTCTCTCCTTGTGTTTACTTCCTCAAAGCAGGGAAAAAAATGGGTAGGGGGGCGGAGTATTGGTTGTGACGTCGCCAGGGCCTTAAAGCAACAGTATACTACAGATCCATTAGGGATTTAATGCGTACAGCTTGGGTTTTAAGTGAAAAAAATATGATTGAATGATAAATGTCTGAACGACGTATATGTATGGACTTAGCCTCCAGGTGGCACTGTTCTACAACGACGTATATATACCCACTCAGCAATCATTGAGTTAATATGGTGACACACAACTTGTTCAAGTTTTAATTCTAGTTTTTGTTTGTTAGTTAGTTTTAGTTAACTATTACAACTATACAATACAATACAAGCTTTATTTATATAGCACATTTAAAAACAGCAAGAGCTGACCAAAGTGCTTCACAGAACAAAAACAAAAAACAGGAATAAGAAAGTACGTAAACGTTATCAAGAGTAAAAAATATACACAACAACTAGGCAAAAGTGCCCTTCTGGGCACAGGTCTCCACCAGGCCAGGACAGGTTGTGGCGCTATAATAGGCCAAAGTAAAAAGGGTACCATTTATTCTTATGACTTCAGCATTTGGATGATTTGAGCCATTTTGTCCAAAAATGTGTTTTGCAAATGTCCACCTGTTGGTGGCGCTATAACAAGCCATTGTGAAAAGAGTGGAATGTTATTCTCAGCCTAGTATTTTAGTGTGTTGAAGATTTTATGTAAATTGCCTGCTGTGTTCATCATCTTTACAAAATCGGCCTCCTGGTGGCGCTATGGCATGTCATTGTGGAATATTTGGAGCAGAGGTTGATGGTTGGTATCCAGGGAGTGTGTGTGCAAAATTTGGCACCAATTGGGTTAACGGTTTGGGAGATTAGCTGGTAACAGACGAGGACACACACACATTTTTACACAAAAATGGCAAGAATTGGTTTCCTGGTGGCGCTATAAAAGACTGTTGTGAAAAAATTGGATCAGAGGTTCATGGTTGGCATCCAGGGAGTGTGTGTGCAAATTGTGGCATCGATCGGGTTAACGGTTTGGGAGATTAGCTGGTAACAGACGGACACACACACAGATTTTTGCAAAAAGATGGCAAAAATCGGCCTCCTGGTGGCGCTATAACATGCCGTTGTGGAAACTTTGGGGCAGAGGTTCATGGTTGGCATCCAGGGAGTGTGTGTGCAAATTGTGATGTCGATCGGGTTAACAGTTTGGGAGATAAGCTGGTAACAGACAGACACACACACAATTTTTTGTAAAAAGATGCCACAAATTGGCCTCCTGGTGGCGCTATAACATGCCGTTGTGGAAAACTTGGTGCAGAGGTTGATGGTTGGCATCCAGGGAATGTGTGTGCAAATTGTGGCGTCGATCGGGTTAACGGTTTGGGAGATTAGCTGGTAACAGACGGACGCACACACAGATTTTTGCCAAAAAAATGCAAGCATCTGCCTCCTGGTGGCGCTACGATGGGCTCTTCTGGAAAATTTGGTGTAGAGATTCATCGTTGGCATCCAGGGAGTGTGTGTGCAAATTGTGTCATCGATTGGGTTAACGGTTTGGGAGATTAGCTGGTAACAGACGGACACACACAGATTTTTGCAAAAAGATGGCAAAAAACGGCCTCCTGGTTTGCGCTATAACATGCCGTTGTGGAAACTTTGGGGCAGAGGTTCATGGTTGGCATCCAGGGAGTGTGTGTGCAAATTGTGATGTCGATCGGGTTAACCGTTTGGGAGATACGCTGGTAACAGACAGACACACACACATTTTTTTGTAAAAAGATGCCACAAATCGGCCTCCTGGTGGCGCTATAACATGCCGTTGTGGAAAACCTGGGGCAGAGGTTCATGGTTGGCATCCAGGGAGTGTGTGTGCAAATTGTGGCATCGATTGGGTTAACGGTTTGGGAGATTAGCTGGTAACAGACGGACGCACACACAGATTTTTGCCAAAAAAATGCAAGCATCTGCCTCCTGGTGGCGCTATGATGGGCTCTTCTGGAAAATTTGGAGTAGAGATTCATTGTTGGCATCCAGGGAGTGTGTGTGCAAATTTTGGCATCGATCGGGTTAACGGCGCCAGAGATTACCTGGTAACAGACGGACTGACACACACACACACACACACACACACACACACACACACACACACACGGACGGACGGAGGGCAAAACATATTCTCCATATTCCACCATGCCTCCGGCCTGGTGGAGACAATAAGGCAATTCAGAGCACTAAGACGGTCCAGAGGCCGCTAGGCACAGTTAAAACACTCGCTGCTGCAAGAAAGGGGGGCAGTAAGTGTCACTGCCAGAAATACCTGACTTTTAGACAATTATGGAAAAATCTATGGTGGGCCGTTCGAGACTACCTTAAAAGATTCCTCCATCTCTTTGCTTTCATGGAAAAAAATAAGTGAGTTGATAACATGTTCTGTTTTGTAGATATTAGCAATTGAATACAGTGCGTTATAACAGCAGATGATGCAGCAGGCCAGAGGCCATTTTCAATAACTCAATTCAAAGTTTTATTTAGCATTTAACATTAGGTAATATTACCGCTACACATCCATGCCATATATCAAATTAAACCTCATGATGCCTGCTTGAATCTAAAAAAAATAAATAAAAAAAAAGAATAAAATAGCATCTACCGTTATGTAAATATCAGCCTTGGAAAGCAGCATTGTTACTCACTAGTGACTGAATTATGTCACATCAATCTGTTTTTGATCACTGATAACTTCTTCTTTTGTATTCAAGAGGACATCATAACCTTTCATTAGAGATATGGCATGTAAAGATCTCAACGGGCCTGAAAATTAAGGCCCGGCCCTACCCGGCCCTAACAGTTCAGGCCCTAGGCCCTACCCGGCCCTACTAAATGGAATACATTTTAGGCCCTACCCGGCCCTAAACTGTCGGGTTTGGGCAAAATTTGAGAATTCACCACAGATTAAAATTGAAATGCAATCAGCACCATCTTCATAATGGGTAAATACAGAAAATAACTATTATTCTTACTATATTAAAATAATTCAATATATATTATGTTTTCATGCGGCCCTAGGCCCTACCCGGCCCTATTGTTTAGGATAGATTTTCGGCCCTACCCGGCCCTAAATGTCGGGTCGGGCCTGTTCGGGTTCGGTCCTGGTCGGGTTCGGGCAGAGTTTGAGAACTCTAATGGCATGTTCATGTAGTCCCCACAGATGATGTTCTGTGGCTGCATTTTCTTGCAGAAATCAGTTTATGATATAGCACAGTTAGGGAAATATACCACACTCACATCCACATCACACACTGTGATGTACTGTACTAAACTTGAACGGCACCATACCAAAATGTACTATACAATACCCATAACCATATAAATACATCAAAATAATATTATAAATAAAATCATGCCAACCTCAATAAACAACTTTTTTTTTCATTTACTTCCACAACACATCACAATGAGCTTGAAGAACTGCCATGTTCAATGCCTGATGGATTTGAACTATTTCATGTGTAAAGTAGTATTATTTTGAGACCTGGTTACTTATTTCTCTCCGACAACCTGGCAACACTGTAGGAACCCCTTTGGGGCAGTGTTGCCAACTTGGCGCATTTGACACTATATTTAGATTTTTTTCCAGACCCCCTGTAGCACCAAAATGATTGAAAAACTCCTGATCAAAAATCTAGTGCTTTTTTGCTGGTGAGTTGCTTGAAAACCACTGCTCTAGCCCCTTGTGGCGCATTTTGGAATTGTCACTAGTGCATTTCGGATTTTGGCAGTTGGCAACACTGCGAGAGAGAGAGAGAGAGAGAGAGAGAGAGAGAGAGAGAGAGAGAGAGAGAGAGAGAGAGAGAGAGAGAGAGAGAGAGAGAGAGAGAGAGAGAGAGAGAGAGAGAGAGAGGAGAGAGAGAGAGAGAGAGAGAGAGAGAGAGAGAGAGAGAGAGAGAGAGAGAGAGAGAGAGAGAGAGAGAGAGAGAATGTGTTGCATGTAGTTGAGTCTACGGGGTTCTCACCCTCACCCACGTGGCTCTCCCTGCCACGTGTGTCAGCTACGGGTTTCCATAGCAACCACACAACAAACACAGAGAGAGAGACGGAGAGACTGTAGGAGAAGTGCAGAGGAGCCTTATGGATCTGTACACTGAAGGAGCTTGGATTTATTGACTTTTGGATCTAATAGCGATCTTTTTCCTGATCTTTGGTGGTTGACCTGTTATTTGGAGACAAGGTAAGGTAAAAAAAAAAAGCCTTGGTTGCTGTTTTTTTTTTTTGTATTGGCGGCACTGATCCTCTAGATCCAGCTAAATGATGGATCCTTTGTAACCAAACGGACCCTTATGGATCTGTAACTCTTGAGATCACAAAATGAAACCAAATGGACCTCATGCTCTCATGGACCACTGGTGGTCCCCGGACTACTGGTGGTGTGTGTGTGTGTGTGTGTGTGTGTGTGTGTGTGTGTGTTGTGTGTGTGTGTGTGTGTGTGTGTGTGTGTGTGTGTGTGTGTGTGTGTGTGTGTGTGTGTGTGCTGCAGCCGTCTGCTCTCTCTCGTTCCTGCTGCAGTGCGGTGCGGTGGGCACAGCAAGTTATATTTCAGTTGATTTTTAGATACAATTGGCTACTCTGTCTGTGCATGGTGTGCTGTGATCGTCTGCTGTGGTGTTGTCCTTTGATGTAGACGTTTGATATCCACAGGGTGGATGCACAAGGGTTTAATCTAACATATAATGGGGGAAATGGTTATCGTCGTGATTGGGCTGCTCGTCGTGATTGGCAGGGGGGACGGACAGAGAACTTCACCAGCCCGCGTGGACAGCAGTCGGTGGCACAGTTAAAAGCCAGGGAAAAGAGATGCGTTTTCAGAAGGGACCTGAAGGCCTCAATGGATTGGGCAGTTTGAATCGGGAGAGGTAGATTATTCCAGAGTATGGGGGCTGCATAGGCGAAGGCGCAGTCCCCTCGGGACCTTCTGACAGTAGGGGGTACCGTTAGTAGGCATTGGTCAGCGGACCTCAGGGCCCTGGCTGGAACATAGGGTTGCAGGAGCTCTGTGAGGTATGGTGGGGCGAGACCATTTAAACATTTGAAGACAAACATGAGAACTTTAAAAGTGATTCTAAATGTCACTGGGAGCCAGTGCAGAGAGACCAGAGAGAGAGAGAGAGAGAGAGAGAGAGTACCGGTAATCTCTGAAGAGCAGAGTCGCGCTGGTGAAACTGTGATCTCAGGGCGACAGACGTCGGAGATTAAGTGGGATAAAATGTGCTAATAAAAATAAGATCTGCAAACCAAACACGAACCTATTGCTTTCAGAGCTGCTCTGGAACCTAACCTCTGTTGTTTCATTGTGGACATTGTTTCATTATTTTCCAATGAGACGATACATCAATATCTCCAGGACATAAAATGTTCGTAAGCATTTTTCTTTCTCTTTTTCCCCCATCCATATAACGCAGCCATTTTTCACTCCATAACGGCTCAGCAGTTTGAACATCTGTTCTCCATCTATATACCCCCTGCCAGGACCAGCCTATTCATAGAAAAATTAGGCTGATGCCGTCTAAATTTTTCCCCATCTCTCTCTGCCTTCTTTCTTTGATGTCAAAAATATACCAGGTAATCAATTACCTTACTCATTCCACGTATTAATCGTTGCTGCGCTGACGCTGACAGTATGCATTTAAATGAAAAAATAAAAAAAAATAAGTTTCCTTTGTTTAACCCGTTAATACCTGCGGGCCTGATGGTATATAGTACAAAATGTCTTCTGAATCCAAATAGTTTTATGAAACGTCGCTGTGATATCAGCCAAGCTCTGACTCCTTTTGAAGTCAAAGAAAATATAAATATATGCATCATATATGTTGCATCAGGTACATACAGTATACAGTATGTGGATATATAGGACATGTGTCATATATAACCACATATATGCCACAATCAGGTTCATAAACTGTATGTAGGGGGCCAAATTCATATATGTGGCATATATTAAAACATACTGTATGTACATGTATGTAGGTGGCATATACTAAATCATGTACATAATCATGTACATATAATTTCTTTCCATGTGGGTGTATTTGGCCTGCCGATCTCCATCTCAAAATATTTTGTTCTGTGTGTGCGTGTGTGTGCGTGTGTGCGTGTGTGTGTGCGTGTGTGTGTGTGTGTGTCTAGTGCTACTAGGGGTTCACACACCTTCAGCACACAAACCATTTTCAGCAGATTAGCCATTAGCCAAGCTCCCGTGTATCAAGGGGAATGCTGAGCCGTGGCAGACCAGCCTGATCACTTAATTTTGTATAAATGAATGGCATGGAGTCCAAAAAGTCTGTTCATATACAATCTACTGTTTGATGGAGAGGCGCAAATTCACCATGGCTGTTGAGTTTGGGTCGTATATTGCTGCTTCACCATGCTTCACCTTACAGAGAGATATAAGCACTTTAATTTGAAATATCTTTGAAATTTGGGTTGTTTGTATGCCATCATGTTTGGTGGGGCAGTCAGGGCATTTAGGGGGGCATTGCCCCCACATGCCCATGCCTAGATCCGGTCCTGGGGCAGTAAGTAAGTTAGTCCAGGGTGCTTCCGGTGGCTCATGTTGGGTACAGACTGCGACCCCTCCTCGTTGTCCAAGGGTGGAGTTATTTTGGTTGAATGTGAACAGACTGATTGTGTTGTGAATTATCTGCATGCTGTCTGACTGGCAGCCTCTGGACATTCCCTACCCTCTGTATCTTTAAGAGCCCTGATACACCTAGCAATGTTTTGAGCAACATCAACAAGCAACGTCAACTATCAACGTTGACTTTTCACCTTTCTATAGAAAATGATCAACTCCTGGTTGTTCAGAAAAGTCAGTTCTTTAGCGCCCTCTACTGGTCAACATTTCAGAATCCTCCAATCACAGCCCTCCTTGGCATCATGTGATCCTTTCTCCTAGACTCCCACAGATAAGCTTTTCTGAAACCATGGCTGCTGCTGCTGCTGCTTCACGGCGGTGGACAAAAACAGGGATTTTGTGACTTTTATTTCGCTAAATGAACATTTTGAGTTGAGTGGCAGTTGGGTGAAAATGATTCAATGCAAACTAAGGCTTCTTTTTTCTGAGAGTGTACAAATGGAACCAAATGGACCCGCTAGGGTCCATTTGCTTCACATTTGTGCACTCTCAGGAAAAAATGAAAATGGGTGGAATTCCGATTTTAATGTGAGTGCCTGTTGTCATGTGTCTCATCATGTTGCCTGTTGCCATGTGTCTCATCATGTTGCCCATTGATGTTGACATTGCTAGTTGATATTGATCAAAATATTGCTAGTGTAGCAGGGCCTTAAGAGACTCATGTGTCCATCACTCCACCCCACTCCACTCATCAGCCAATCACAGTCCAGGTGTGCCCTATTAAGCAGCTCCCTACTCAACCCTACTCACTCAGGCAATATGCAGAGTCCACAGCTTCAAACCAGCCATGCGCACCTGACCATGTAAGCTTTGTTTTGCACTGACTTGAATTGTTGTAGTCTGTCATGGACTACTAAACTGTTGCCCTTGCAATATACAGTATGTCATATGGTAATGTCTTATGTATGGTCATTTATTACCCTATTGGCCTGAATATAAGACTGTATTTTTTTCCCAATGGAAATATCCCAAAAATGGAGTCGTCTTATATTCAGGGGCTATACTATTTGACATTCAATCTTGTTTTTTCTGTAAATGGGTCTTGAAAAATGAGGGTCGTCTTATAAACGAGTCGTCTTATATTCGGTCATTTATTATAGCCTGGCTCAGCCCTGAATCAGCATCTTAAAAAATACTAGCTTATTTTTTCCCCTGCGATTCAAGGACTGGCTTCCCTGCATTTGGGGCCGTTTGTGCTGGTTGGAAATCCAATCCCAGCACCTGATTGGCCAACAGCCCTGTCAATCACTTCGACCCCAATGTCGTCTGCTTTTCCAATATTCTTAGGGGTTCATATGAACCAATCACCGTGAAGACTATATGCTAAATTATAATTTACTCTATAATAATGACTGGTATTCCCTGTCATTTGGTGATGTCACGCTACTTCTCTCTGACCAGAGAAACTTGGGCGTTCGGCTCATAATCCCAACACAACCAACTAAATATTTATTAGATTGATTATATTAGTAGTTTACCTACTGAATGTCCATTCCGTTGATTTCTGCTGTATTATGTAAGATGGCGTTGGGCCAGGCAGGAAGCCATGGCAGAGTACCGCTATAGGAAGAGGAAGAGATGCAGCTCCATGTAGAGAGGCAGCGTGCTGGGATAGTGGAGATAAAAACCACATGGGAAAAACAGAGACACCGTGCTGGGACAGTAGAGATAACAGCTAACCACATGGGAAGAACAGAGTTGTAGTTGGACTTTTAGAAGGGAATTCCAAACATTTCAAAAAGGAAACTCATTAACATGGTGAAGCGCATCTTGATGACGTCATCAAGATGTATTTCACCATGCTAATGATTTTTTTTTTTCCAGACCTCCATTTCTAGGAAACACAGAATGGGGGGATTTTTTTCATCATGTCCACACAACATCTCTATATTAATGACATTAATAATAAGGATTCCAACGCTGGTGGTGTCTGGTCTGCACCTTACCAATACATCACATCTAGCAAACTTCACATCTTCATTATAGAGCAGTGGTTTTCAACCTTTTTGACACAATTTACTTTTGTCCACAATTCCAGGCTGAATTTGGAAACAAAACAGTCAAACATACAGGGCATTGGGGGCCCACGCCTAGATCCGCCACTGTCGCTGTAGTAAATTATCTCCTAAAAAAAAAAAAAAAAAAAAAACATGGCATATGGTTTGTAGAAAGTTTTATGTGATGTGAGGCGACCTCCCATCGTAGAAGATAAAACTGCAATTACTGACTCTTCAAAAATGTCTTCGGCAGTGAGATCTGTTCGCTGGAGGGGATTCGTCTGTTATATATATACTGTACGGTATATATGGCACACAGACAGAATGGGTTTTTGTTCAGGGCCGGATCTAGAGGGGGGCAGGGGTGGGCAGGGCCCACCCAAATGTGCATCCTGTATGTCCACCCAATGAAAGGTAGCGGTTTTCATCCATGCTCTGGGGACCACCACCAGTGGTTGAGAGAGAGGTCCAGGTGGTCCCTAGCTAAATCGTAGACAGTTGGTTAACCAGATGTAACTCTTTGAGAGCGTAAAATGAAACCAAACGGACCCGCAAGGGTCCGTTTGGTTTCATTTTTACGCTCTCAAGAGTTAAAATAGTCATCATGTGAATGTAGAAGATCAATGGTCATTTTGGTCATTTTGTTTTCCAAATACAGCCTGGAATTGTGGACAAAAGCTGAAGAAATCTTTAGTTTTGGGGTTCTGTGGCTCAAATGCCGAGTAAATAGTGGGCCCTGGTGTGATTTTAAAACCCCTGCTTCATATGGAAAAAAAACTTTGGAGTTGCCCATACAACCTGCCATTCCTCCATCCCACCCTAGTAGGGCTGGCTAAATCCGGCCCTGGTTTAGTTGCGTGCAGACTGCAGAGATGGAGGCTGGCCCCATTATTGTTGTCATTTGATTTTATGTTGTGTTTTACTATCTTTTATAGTGCTATAGGATGGGAACACAGGGGCAGACCCACAGGAGGACGGACATTGGTGGAAATGCTTTAATACTGCAAAGTACAAATACTCTGATACATGTAATTTTTTTTTAACCAGAATTCTAAATGAACTTGACATCAACACGATCTACATTCTCTTATTAAGTCAAGTCAAGTCAAGTCACCTTTATTTATATAGCACATTTAAAAACAACAGCAGTTGACCCAAAGTGCTTTCCATACAAGGTTGCAACAGAAACCTTAAAACAATTGAAACAGAGCAGGTAATAAGACTGTATAGAATATGATAAACTAGCATTAAAAACAGAGCAAAAATGATAAACACATCACACAGAGCAATAAAAACTGGCAGTGGATATTCACCCAGAGTTTTAAAAGTTCTAACTAAGGGCTAAAAGCAATTGTGAAAAGATGTTTTTTTTTACTGAGGACTTAAAAAACTTAAATTATAAAACCTATTATGTAGACTTCTTAAGTTGTGCTAATTCATATGATGAATATTTCAACTCTTGAGAGTGTAAACACCAAACCAAATGGACCCGTCAGGTTCCATTTGGTTTCGTTTTTACGCTCTCAAAGAGTTACATCTGGCTAACCAACTTTTCATCTGGTTAAAGGTAGGGGAAGTGATTTCACTTTTGTCAGATATCACCCAAAAATATTTGTTAAAATGCTCTATTATAAGGTGTGCAGACCATATATGGAGTTTCCCCCTCCCCCACGTTAGCAGAGGAGCTAATAAAAGTTCCCCAGGTGGAGGGTGAATTCTCCTCCAATCAGGATCGAGCAGCAGGTTCACATAGTGTAGCTATACTCTTGGGCGCCCCTAGTGCACCAGGCTGGTACTACACCATGAATTTCAAATCACTTACCCTACCTTTAACCTACTTAGCTGGTGACCACCTGGAACCCTCTCAAGGACCACTGGTTGAAAACCACTGCATCAGCTGGAGAGTGCTAGTACATGTCTGAAAACTGCACACGGTAGATCAGGCGTGCTCAACAAGATCTACACATCAAAAATGTGATTATTCCATTCCAGATCTATGGGGACTGTCATGATCTACCTGGACGGTCTGTGTGATCTGCTGGTAGATCACAATCTACCTTTTGGGCACCCCATGCGGTAGATACACTGAACCACAAAATAGACAGCAAAAGCAAACATTGCAGATGTATAGCAGTTGTGTGGCAATGAAGCGATTTAGATATCAAAAGCTTAAAAAGTAGAAATATGTAGATGTGAGGTTCCTGCACAACATCAAATATAATCTAAAGTTAGATGCTTCCTGACACACTGAAAAAGTTTTTTTTCATCCTCTTATTTTCAGCCAACTTGTACAGTAATCCAGTTTTTCGCTGGTCTGACAGAGCCAGGGGTAAAGTCCCCAGCGTGTGCAGGATGCTACCGACAGAGAGGCAACTAAAAACCCAAAAAGTTTCCTGACATCACTCTCATTTTACCTTCTCTTGACTGGCTCTCAGTAATAGATTTGTTCTAAGTACCTCACCTCTGCCGACCATGAGCATTGTGCAGCGCCACTGAGTGAGGGGCTAGCTGAGCGAATTGCCGCGCTGAGTATTGCGATGGTCGGCAGAGCCGACTCAGCTGCGTCCGAGTTGCGATGTGTTACGGACAGAATAGTAAATATTATAAAACACAAACTGCCCCACCCCCAACTAGACACTTCCGTGTTTGTGAAAACCACGCCCAAAGTACATATTCACAGATTTTTGCTTTAACCAGTAGTGTATGCCCGCAATTCGTAGGTGGCATTCCGTGCATAGTGTACTACTATCTGTGAGACCGAGCTGGGTGATCTTTCCTACGTTGTTCTCAGTTCAGTGAGAACAATCAACTTGAGCATCTCCCTTAGATCAGTGATTTTCAACCTTTTTGATGCCGGGACCCACTATTTATTTATTCAGAGTTTGAGCATGCCAAGGACCACCATTTGATGACATTCAGGCCCCACAGACCCACAACTAAAGATTTATTTTGCTTTTGTCCAACAATACCAGGCTGGATTTGGGAAGCAAAACCGTCAAACTTTCTCCATTCTCTAGTTGTGTAGATTCGTTTGTAGGGGTAATTCAGACAGTTAATATTTTAACTCTTGGTTTCATTTTTACACCTGACACGGCCCCATTTGAAGAATGCAACCCAAGTCAACTCATAGACCTGCTATTTAAAATAATTACGATTTAGGCTGTTATGTAATCCTTTGTTGACAGGTCCTGGGCAGAGATACGATAATGCACTGGGAGAGGAGAAGAGAGGAGAGGAGGGCACAGGGGGGATCAGGGGCGGATCTATCCATGGGCATGGGGGGGCAATGCCCCCTTAAATGCCCAGTCTGCCCCACCAACACGATGGCATGCAAAACAACCTAAGATATTTCAGTGCTTATATTTATTTAGTACTGTATTTGAAACACTACTATTGCTACTAACTAACTACAGCTGTGTCACCACTAAACCAACAGCATTTCATCATTGAAAACAGAAAACTCTCTGAGTCAGACCTTTAGCTTTATGCATGCTGCGTGTCTGTTGCAACTTCAACTGATGTTATTATTGATGCTTTACTTGACTAATAAAAGTCCTGTAACTGAAAATGGTATGGGGGCGGCTTCATCGCCGATGAATACCATTTTCTCCTGCCCCCCCCAATTGGGAAATGTTACATCCGCCCATGGCCACTGGTGCATTTTGGATTTTGGCAGTTGGCAACACTGGTTGCTGCATTACTTTTGAATCGCATGCGACCTGAATGCACTCTGAGAGGCTGTGTGTGAGGGAATAGAACTCCAGTCATTGCAGGTGACAGAGACTATTTGTGTCTCATCTCTCCCTGCCTGCGGGGACCGGCGGGGACCTTGGCACCAGGGCCGGATCTAGGCATGGGCATGGGGGGGCAATGCCCCCCTAAATGCCCAGTCTGCCCCACCAAACATGATGGCATGCAAAAAAAACTCAAGATATTTCAAATTAAAGTGCTTATATTTAAAGTGATGTGAAACACTACTACTGCTACTAACTAACTACAGCTGTGTCACCACTAAACCAACAGCATTTCATCATTGAAAACAGAAAACTCTCTGAGTCAGACCTTTAGCTTTATGCATGCTGCGTGTCTGTTGCAACTTCAACAACAACTGATGTTATTATTGATGCTTTACTTGACTAATAAAAGTCCTATAACTGAAAATGGTATTGGGGCGGCTGCATCGCCCGTGGCGCGAAGCGACACGGGCGATAAAGCCGCACCCATACCATTTTCTCCTGCCGCCACAATTGGGAAATGTTACATCCGCCCCTGTTTGGCACTGAGGCATTATTGAACTCAGCTCAGGGCGGGGAAGCATTTATTTTCCGTTTTGTTTGCACAAATGCTTTTTTATCAGATCATTCCTCCACGTCTTTTGGCATCGTTTTGACTTATTTGATTTTGTTGTTGTTGTTTTTTTACTGCTTTTGCTTCAATATATCTTGACACTCTAGTAGTCTGAACTGCTCTGTTTTACACAAACACACCCAGACGTCTACAGATACCCTGGATAAACTTCTAGCCTATAGAGTTTGGCTACTTTCAAACTTAACTACATAAAAAAAAAAAAAAAAAAAACGTAGTTCCGTAAATGTACAATATGTGGGTTCGGGACACAGCAGGAAGGAGTACAAATTATTGGAAATACAACCTGACCCTAAACTCCATATCACAGCGACACAAGACCAGGGGTGTAGTGTCAGGGGGGCGGCGTCCCCTGCTTCTCACATCTAAAATATTTTATATACAGGGGTGTAGTGTCAGGGGGAAGCGCGGGGGGGACGTTGTCCCCCCACTTCTCACATCTAAAATATTTTTGGGGCAAAACTAGGCCTCTGTTTTTTGTCTTGTCATTTACTTTTTTGGATACAATTAGGCATTGTAAACAATCTTTCTCAACATGCTATACTTGTTTTATTAGCGTGTCTGTGTGTGTTTGCGCAGGTGCACGCAAATGCGCATGCAAATGCAAGTGCGCATGCACGTGTCTTAAAGGGGAATCCACTCATTTTCAATATTTTATCATACCTTAGAGATGTTGTGTGGACATGGTAAAAAAGTTACCCCCCAGTCTGTGTTTCCTAGAAATGAGGTCTGAAAAAAATCATTAGCATGGTGAAATACATCTTGATGACATCATCAAGATGTGTTTCACCATGTTAATAAGTTTCCTTTTTTTTGAGAGTGTACAAATGGAACCACACATTTGTAAACTCTCAGAAAAGAGGCGTCCCCCCACCACTTCTAAAAGTCCCACTACAACACTGCACAAGACCGACTATACCAACTCCCCAATGGAGAGCTGACAAACAAAAGAGTCGGGTGGGGTCACTTTCCTATTAATTTATTTTTCTTTTCCGACGTTTTACTTTACAGGTAAATACCTCCGAGACCGCGGGGTGAAAAGCAGAAAAAAAGCAAATATTTCTGGTACATAACGGTATGATTTATGACACACGGCTGCATGGTCCTGTACTCTGTGTTGCATGACGTCGTTACGATGGAGAATGTTTGGGTAAATGGAGGTCAGATGAAGTAGAGCTGGACTACAGTTGTACTGCGGTCGGTATTATTTCATCTGCCGCCGTGACAGGTAGACTGTGACCCCATTAGCCTGCCTTTCTGTACACCGCGTACTACAGGGGCGGATGTAACATGCCCCATTTGGGGGGGGGCAAGAGAAAATGGTATGGGGGCGGCTTCATCGCATCAGCAATGAAGTTGCAGAGTTTTCTGCAAGAGTTTTCTGTTTTCAATGATGAAATGCTGTCGGTTTAGTGGTGGCACAGCTGTAGTTAGTTAGTAGTAGTAGTAGTGTTTCACATCATTTTAAATAGAAGCACTTTAATTTCTTGGGTATCACCTTGGGTTGTTTTGCATGCCATCATGTTTGGTGGGGCATTCAGGGCATTTAGGGGGGCATTGCCCCCCCCCCCCCCCCCATGCCCATACCTAGATCCGCCCCTGCTCACAAAACATGGTCGTCGCAGGTCAGGCCTCTAAATAACTGCAGGCATCCTGAATTGCAATGCTGTTTTATGGCGCCTTATGTCATATTAATCGTTACATAAATGTGTAAATATTTCCCCCTGAAGATGCAGTATGTCACGTCTATTGGGACAAGATGGCAAATCATTAAGGTGCAAAGTGACATTGTTAACCGTGTTCGTGCCAAACACAAGGATTACGCCGGAATGTAATGGAATCAATTATTTAGCGTGTTCTTGGAGTTTGGCGCAGGGGACGGCAGGACGGCAGGTAGGGGCGGCGAATGTATTAAATGCCATATATTCTGAACACATTTTGAGAGTGTTCCATTTGGTTCAATGTGTGAACTCTGAGTCATGGTCGTCCTTGAAATTAATTTGTGTAATTGGTAATGGATCTCACAGACTCTAGGAGTTTTAAAGCACCTGAACAGGTCATGCATTTCACACTGCAGGAGTGTTTTGTCATTATATCTGTGTGACTCTCACGCTCAGGTGGTCCCCATCTAAGTTGGTTAACCAGATGTAACTCTTGAGAACGTAAAAATGAAACCAAATGGACCCTGGCGGGTCCATTTGGTTTCATTTTTACGCTCTCAAGAGTTAAAATATTCATCTTAATTAGCCCAAGTCTACACAACTAGAGAATGTAGAAGATTAATGGTCATTTTGATCTGTATGTTGGACTGTTTGGTTTCCCCAAATCCAGCCTGGAATTGTGGACAAAAGCAAAATAAATCTGTCGTTTTGGTGTCCGTGGGGCTAAAATGTCCTCAGGTGGTGGTCCGTGGCTCAAATTCTGAATAAATGGTGGGCCCTGGTATCAAAAAGGTTGAAAACCACTGGTTCATGTGCTTTCATTTGGCTGTAATGCACGCTTTCTGGGGACGCCATCGCAAGTAATTCATACTCAGCGATGTCCGGTCAAATATCAAACATGCTATATATTCAGAAACGGTCGGTGAGCGTCGTTTATCGGCACTATATTTACTCGTAGAGGCTTTTGCACGCGTGGAGAGTAAAACAAGGCGATGAAAACCCGATCATGCGGCAGGTCGACTGAGAGTTTTGCTGGTGAGCTAAAAAAAATGGTCCCTGACAGCATAATGGGGGTAAATACGCCGCAGTGTGTACGAGATGTTAGGATTGTGAACTGAACATTGAAAATAGTTGGTGATGGTGTTACTTACTGTTATAGCGTTTAAGAATAATGCACTTATAATGTAAAATAGAGAGGGAGGATTCTCTCTAGTAAGAGAGTCTGGTTATAACTTTAATAACAACACCAGGGGTGTAGTAGGGGGGACGTGCGAGTCTCAGGTCTGACATGACATGACATGAGGTCTGGGTGTGCTTCTGTGAAGCCACAAAAAGTGGCCAATTGGAATGGAGTGATGGAGTGATGGAGCGTTGCATGGCAGAAAGCAGACAGAATGTTCTTATCTCCAGTTTACCAGGCTTTTTTTGCCCACTGTGGCTTCACTTCAGGTGTCTATGTTGTCTTTCATCTGCAGTCTCCATGGATGTGTTATAGCATGCGTGTCAAACTCTGGCCCGTGGCCAAATTTGGCCCACCATGTAATTTCATTTGGCCCTTGAGACATTATCAAATTAAAGGGGAAGACCATCCATTTTCAACATTTTAATATGTCATTAATATACCTTAGAGATGTTGCGTGGACATGATAAAAAAAAAAAAGTTCCCCCAATTCTGTACTTCCTAGAAATGGAGGTCTGAAAAAAATCATTAACATGGTGAAATACATCTGATGACATCTCCAAGATGTATTTTACCATGTTAATGATTTTTCTTTCAGACCCATTTGGGCCATGGGTCTGAAATGGACCCTAGCGGGTCCATTTGGTTCCATTTGTACCCTCTCAGGAAAATGTTGAAAATGGGTGGAATTCCCCTTTAAAAGGTTAGTTCGTTCAAACTTGGCTGTGTTATAGGGTTGGGACAATTCACTTACCTCAAGATACGATACAATATCGGTTGCAAATCGGTTATAGGTGGTTGTATACCTCTATCTGTACTAATAACACTTAGAACAGGGGTTTTCAACCCTTTTCATCTCAGGGACCACCATTTATTCAGGATTTGAGCCACGGACCACCATTTGAGGACAGTTCAGCCCGACAGACCCCCAAATCTAAAGATTTATTTTTGCATTTGTCCACAATTCCAGGCTGGATTTGGGAAACAAAAAAAGCAAAACATACAGACCAAAATGACTAATTCATATGTGAATATTTTAACTCTTGAGAGCATAAAAATGACCACAGATCACAGGTCTAAAAGTGTGAAAACCGTTGTGGGAGAAATTCTCCCACACACAGATGCAGACAATTAGAGCATTGTAAATCGACATACTTCTTTCTCCACCTCTTTACGCCTGCATTTAGATAATGGGCAGCACAAGACTTGTGTGTGTGTGTGTTATACAGTATATCTCCCCAATAGAGCTGCGCAGTCCCGCCCCTTTCATGGCGTCGCCCGTGTTCCAGAAACGCAATCCTCAGTCATTTTCCTCATAGACTTTTTCGAAAATGGTTAGTAAAAACCCGATTGCACTGCAGACAAAGCCAACTCGGGTTGTGACAAATCATGACAACAAACACAATATTATCATGCAATATCTAATTAGCAAGAAGTAGAAAACGGCAGTATACAACACTTTTTGTTTCGCCTTTTCATCTTAGAAATTATTTTATTGTCCCAAAAGATTGTGTGTGTCATCATGATTCGTCACGACCCGAGTTGGCTTTGTCCGCGGCGTAATCGTCTTTATATGAATTATTTTCAAAAAGTCTATGAAAAGAACTGAATGAGGAATCCGTTTCTGGAACAGTGGCGACGTCACAAGGAGGAGGGACTGTGCAGCTCTGTGAATAGTTTTAGTAAGAATTACTAGAGACTAATGACTAATGGCCTCTGACAAGAGAGAAGCACTGTGTGGGGAATTAAGGCAAATTGCATCCAGGTGCTTGTTGAAAAGTTGTAATTTTTTATAGCAAGGAGTATAGTAAGGAGTTCTAATTTCATTTCTTTATAAGCATCACATTTGAAAGGAATATAAGGAGTTGAATTATAAATAGGTCCAAGGCAGCTCCATTCAGTTCAAATCGAAAGAGACAAATATAAAAGATTTTCTGGTTGAACTGAAGAGAGCTTCCTTGGACCGCTTTTTTTTTTTTTTTTTTTCCTCCTTCTTCATTTTTTATCTCCAACGTGAAGGAAATGAACTTACCATGAAATTAACTTTATCTAGGGGTGGATCTAGGCATGGGCATGGGCATTGGGGGGGGGGGGGGGGGGGGGGGGGGGGGGGGGGCAATGCCCCCATAAATACCCAGTCTGCCCCACCAAACACGATGGCATGCAAAACAACCCAAAATATTTCAAATTAAAGTGCTTATATTTAAAATGATTTGAAACAGTACGACTGCTACTAACTAACTACAGCTGTGTCACCACTAAACCAGCAGCATTTCATCATTGAAAACAGAAAACTCTCTGAGTCAGACCTTTAGCTTTACGCATGCTGCGTGTCTGTTGCAACTTCAACAACAACTGATTATTATTGATGCTTTACTTGCCTACTATAAGTCCTGTAACCGTTCGCGACACGGGCGATGAAGTCGCCCCCATACCATTTTCTCCTGTCCCCCAATTGGGAAATGGTCAAACACTTTACCACAGTGAATGGATCTAATGGAATCCATTAGATCCATTCACTGTGGTAAAGTGTTTGACCATTTCCCAGTTGGGAAATGAAATAAAACATGTCACAGGTTATTTTCTTACAGTTTGTTTTATCATTATATGATATAATTATATTGACAACTTGAAAGAGCAGAATAGTCTCTCCTCATTCACATACAGTTAAGAGCTGACATTCTGGCGATAGGGGGCGCTATAGGGGGCACAGACTGCGATAGGGGGCGCTATAGGGGGCGCAGACTGCGAGACTAGCTGGTGCTCTAGGGATGTAGGCAGAAAAGCATTGGATTCAGGCAACAGCCCAGCTTTAATTGCTTTAAATCCCTTTATTTTACTTTGTTTTTGAATAATAGCACATCGTACACATTACAGAGATGATAGTTGTCACTGAACAATAGTTTAAAACACTTGTCATGTTGTATACAGTATATACCTAAAATTGACGATATTTGCGGCGCCCTCGTTCAAAATAATATACTCCAAACTTCAATTACACACACTAGCTTCTCCATGAGGTTACGTGACTGGAGCTGGGCACATATAATATCGCAACTCTTCCTACTTTAAGGCTCTGGTCGTTTTGAAAGACGCTGACGAGTCAAAAAAAAAGTGTGGGCACACCTGATTTAAGGTGACATTGACATAGAAATGTTCCTGTCGGCTAGAACACGCAATATTTGGTACGCAAAAAAAATAAAATAATAAAAAATCCCAGATGAGTCTTCATACCAGCCAAACGAAATGAAAATACGCATCAGCTTTCGTTTTTAATTGCCGTTAATAGTTCTGGTGTGAATGTGACCTTAGAGTATACTTTTGATTAAACAAAAGATAAACATTAGTTGCTGTGCTAAATGTTTTTTTTTTTTTGCTTTAAAGGTCATGAGTTTATTGTTTGGAATTAAATACCATGTGAAGGTCATTGTGCTAAGCTTTATTTGCATTGCTGTTTTTTTTTCCGTCTAATGAAATCTCATTGCTTTATTATACAATTCATCTGTTGGCATTTGCCGTTGGAATAACTGCCCCCCCCCCCCCCTCTTTAGGCACCACACTAAATCAAATGAATTGAAGCAGAACTTTTGCGGTGGCATACGTAGGGCAGAGCCATGTTAATACATTACACACTGTTTGTAGTTCTCTGAGATGTTGAACACAGTGTAATCCGCTAGACACGCTTTCTGCCAGTGAGAGACATATGGCTGTGATAACCAATCTGTTACAGTACCTCTCTCTGTCTCTCTCTCTCTCTCTTTCTTGTGTATATTTTCCCGAAAATATGATGGATATGTGAATGTTTTCAGGGTCATGTCTAAGGCAATCCTTTCCAATTTCAGAATCGACTCTCATTATTTTTTCATGCATTTATATATATATATATATTAATATATATATATATATATATATATATATATATATATATATATAATATATATATATATATATATATAAAAATGCATGAAAAAATAATGAGAGTCGATTCTGAAAATTGGAAAGGATTGCAATTTATATACTGTATAAGTACAAAAATACAAAAGTACAAAAAAGTGAAACGGAATGCCATTCCGTTTCACTTCATTATTCAGACTGAGGCCAGGCTACAGTAGCCTACTTTTATATCAATTATTTCCCACGCGGTCCGCGCGTAGCGAGGGCAGAAAACTCTGTGAGCCGCATAGGCGTGCATACATAGACGTCAAGGGGGTTTGAGCACCCCATAGTGGCCCTCTCTGGACCAACATGCCCTTTTTTTAAAAGAGCAAAAAAGACGCTGAAATGCGGTTTTCCATGCGTTTTTAACCCCCCAAAACTCAATTTTCCGCCGCCCGAATGCCGGGCGGCTAGAGTGCCCTCCTGGTTACATTTGAGCACCTGCCCTTGAAACTCTTTGTGCACGCCACTGGTGAGCCGTACTATAGTGAGTAGCAGGCTGTAGCTTATCGGAGCGGCGGTGGGACATTGTTTTTGTTTCCTTGTCACACGTGCGGGTAAAAAGTGACAGCGAAAGCAAACTACTATCTTCCAGTTCAAACACATGTTCAGTTCAACAGTTCCCAAGAAGACTATAGCCTGGATCACTATATAAAGTGGGTGTCTGTCGCTCCTTTCACATAGCGTAAAATCCAGTGGTCGGAACTGTGGCTCCGTCCAGCTGCTCCAACCAACATCGCGTCGAGTAAAGTGGATCAGAAGTATATTCAGTGTCTATAAAACGGGTGAATTAACGTTCCAGCAGCCTGAGCCAACATAATATGGACAGTAGGCTGTGTTAGATCGAAACTATAAATACATACAGAGATGCAACGATACGTCCCAAAGTTTAGCGGCTGTTGCAGCTTGGGATAACATTGAGGAAATGAGGGAGGCCCGTGTGCACTGCGCATGCCACAGTATAGGCAGCGAAATTGTATGGGTCACCATTTGTTCCGGTGCTGGTGTAGCAGTGGAAATATGGCAGTGGGGTAACACGATAACGGTGGCCGTGAATTGTGTAACGTTAGGGGGCCCCGTTGGACTTTCCCATATAAACTTAATGGGGAAATTTTCGTGCACAAATAAATTCATTATAAATCAACAATGTGTTAATCTGGCCAAAGGGCTTCGTTAATCTCTTCCTAATGTTATGGTCAATGACTGTGTGAAAAATCATAGTGATCGGTGCAGCCAGTGATGAGTTATGCTCGCTTCAGACATTCAGACAGACATTCAGACATTCAGACAGACAGACAACTCCTTAATTATTATATGGATATATATATATATATATATATATATATATATACAGTGTTGGGACATGTGCACTACGTAACTCAATATATTACATAATATATTACCAAAATGCAGTAACTTGTAATATAAATATATTACTGAACAAAAACAATCTAATATATTATACTTTTCTTTCTGCATTACTGCATTACTTTCAATATTACTTTCTGTCAATCTGTCTCGTTGAAAATGTTCTTGTGAAATTTTCTTGACAACTGCAGAAGTTAAATAATTACTTATTTTCTATAATTTGTCATCAAATTATTTATTCAGGAGGACGTTTTTTTCAAGTTGATTTCATATGGATTTCCCAGATAGCCAAGTGCGCTTGCTTTATTGTAGCTATGCCACTGGCCTACACAATATTTGATTAATAGTGACACTAAATATTTAATTATATATTTTGTACAACATTTTTCTTTTAAGTAATATGTAATAGTAATATTAATATATTACACTTGCTCAGACCGTAATATTATAATACAATATATTGCTTTAAAATGAAGGTAATAAGTAATAAGTAATACATTAACAAGGTATAGTAATATTCCCACACTGTATATATATATATATATATATATATATATATATATATATATATTATATATATATATATATATTATATATATATAATATATACACACACACACACACACAGTATATAGTTATTTTTATCATATTATTTAAAGAATAGGTTGAAAAGTGGTGAAGTGGTCCTTCAATGGTGGTTCTTGCACCGCTTAAAAAACATTTCAAAGTGTGACAACAGTAGAACCATGCTCTCTCTGTCTCTCTCTCTGTCTCTCTCTCTGTGTCTCTCTCTGTCTCTCTCTCTTCTCTCTCTCTCTCTCTCTCTCTGTCTCTCTCTGTCTCTCTCTGTCTCTCTCTGTCTCTCTCTGTCTCTCTCCTGTTCTCTCTCTCTCTCGTCTCTCTCTCTCTCTCTCCCTCCGTCTCTCTCTCTCTCTCTGTCCCCCCCCCCCCCCCCATGATAATCACCTTGTTGTAGTGACACTTGACACCGTATATTCCATTAATCCAACCTCAGCAGCAGCTACAGAACACTGTTTGAACATGACAAGGCTCAGAGCTCTTCAGCACACCCCCCTGCACTGAAAAAGGGATGAGAACGGAGGAAAAAGGGTTTTAATATGAACGACAAGGTTTTAGCTCTGGGGGGAAAAAAATGGAACACCAGCTAGGCAAAGTCCTAGAATTACTTTTTTGGCATATGGCTTTGAAGTGAACGTGAGAGGGCTTGATTCAATTGAAGAACCACATCCCCATGTTCCACTTAACTCTGCTTAGCAGAAATCTTTAACTTCCGCCCTAAAAAGAAAAAAGGACTTTCTGTGTGTATTCTGTCGTTTATATCTGGCAAAAACCTTGTAGGTCCCAAATGGCCTGTTTTATTCACTGGTGGATTACAGTAGTACAGTATTTAAACCCTCTCTGTACTGAACGCGTTTTGGTGTTTTAGCTGTTGAAAAATAGCAGATCTACAAGCTCATATCGCGCCACCGAGTGGCGCGATATGAGCTTGTAGTTCTGCTATTTTTGGAAAAAATTGTGCTGCAAATCTCTATACATTATTTTGGAAGCAAACATTTTTAACTCAAAATTTTGCTTCTGGGGGATCCCTAGAACAACATGTTTTCAGATGGAGATGTTTTCACAGGAACACAGTTTTTTCAGGAAAAACTAGAATCTAGTGACAGAAACTATAGAATCTAGGGTCAAAAACTTGATTCTAGTGTCAAAAAGCAGATCCTAGCATCAGAAACTATAATTTTGTGTCAATAACTAGAATCTAGTGTCGGAAACTACTGTAGAATCTAGCGTCAAAAGCTAGAATGTTGCTGCATCTATAATCTGGTGTCAGGAACTACTGTATAATCTGGTGTCAGGAACTACTGTATAATCTGGTGTCAGGAACTACTGTATAATCTGGTGTCAGGAACTACTGTATAATCTGGTGTCAGGAACTACTGTATAATCTGGTGTCAGGAACTACTGTATAATCTGGTGTCAGGAACTACTGTATAATCTGGTGTCAGAAACTCACGACAAAATGGGTTAAAGGAGAATTCCACCCCGGAAGGCTTACTTACCTTTATTTGCAATTGATTTATTTCCAAAAAAGTTGTCCAGTTTTTAACCACAAAAAATACATTAACCAAATGGACACTTTAGCTGGCGGGTCCATTTGGTTACATGTTTACACTCTCAAGAGTTAAAATATTCATCATTTGAATTAAACCACTTAATGAAGAAGTTTACACCATGGGTTTTCAACCAGTGATCTCAGGTGAGGATAGTATGTGACCCAAGATTTACTTCACGGATGGCAAGGCACACAGTTTGGCAGAGTTTAACAGGTTTATTCTCCCAAGTGAAAATGTGACACCATAACAGAGGAGACCAAAGTCTCCTCAGAGACTGAAGTTGACCGGCAGCAGACAGCAGCTCACAGCAAACTACCTGAACAGGTGCCATTTTCTGAGCTATATACCCCAATGACTCCACCCACAGGACAGGACCAAGTGGAAAGGGGTCAACATAATCCATAATATGTCACAATAGCTTAAAACCGTTATACAATCACATTTTACATACATACATTTTACATACATCTCACTCTGTAGAGCTTGTAGATCTGTCAGTTACTCATTCTACCTGTTCACAGACAGGAGTTACTCTGGCCTAAGTAGGCCCACTAGTGTTCAGCTGTGGACTACTGAAAGGCATGTGAATGAGCAAACAGTGACAGGGTTGGGTCACACTGTCACAGTCCGCAGACCCCCAATGTATATGCTCTCCATCCACCACCATGCTGTATGTGCTGACAGACAGCTGTGTGTAAATGCACACAGAATGGACAGCCAAGGCCCATTCCCTTCCTGCAGCGACTGGTAGAACCAGAGACAAAATGGCTTTAGCTTCAGTGGCGTAAGTGATTTTTTTCCCCACCGTGTGTGTGTGTGTGTGTGTGTGTGTGTTGTGTGTGTGTGTGTGTGTGTGTGTGTTGTGTGTGTGTGTGTGTGGTGTGTGTGTGTGTTGTGTGTGTGTGTGTGTGTGTGTGTGTGTGTGTGTGTGTGTGTGTAAACTTGCCCCCCCCTCTTTGCCACAGGGGCTGAACATTCACTCGGTGGTCTGTCTGTCGGCGATGGACACGGTGATAAAGCATACTGTACTGTCTTGGCGTTCCCATTCTTATTCATCATTTTATTGAGTCAACAGAGTCGCATTGTGTGCATGGTGGCATGGGTTTGATTAAAGCTTACAGCACATTAATGAGTAAAAACAGATTACACTTTCATATTTGCACGTTGCAGGAAATGGTTTCTGACGTTGATTAGCGCTAATGCCGCGGCAGGGGAAATGAAAACAAACACAATGCCGCCGCAATATAATTTGTTATATAGAGAGAGAGCTGACAGAGTATATTAAACAATAGGTAATAAAAAGTGTTTACTGTAAAATCAGAATCGGTTTCATGGCGCACCTCTGTGGGAAGAGATCCCACTCTTGTAATTTAAATATGAATGTTAGCTTTTCCCCCATGTCGTATATTCTAACTTTTTTTCAACTCCCAACAACATAACAGGCATAACGAAAGTCCAAATCCAATGGCCAATGATCAAGACATTTTGTGTCTATTTGTTTAGCATGGTCTAAACAAATAGACATGTTTAGCATGGTCTAAACAAATAGACTTACCCTACGTTTTAACGGCGGGGTACGGTGGGCGATGGACAAGAAACGTCACCCAATTCGGCCGGAAAAAAGCTCAGTATCTTTTATCTTTCCAGCCGACGCCAGAACGTCGCCTGACGTCGCCCGTTCTGCTGCTGTCGCCTGAAGCGGCGGCTCCCATAGAGAAATAATGGATGTCGGGCGACGTCGCTTTATCAACACCCGAGGTCCCCCGCCGTCAAAACGTAGGGTTAGAGTGGGAGAGTTGCGATATTGAGGGTCAGAAACCAGAGCGGAGCAGCTGAATCCTACTAGGATTCAGCTGCAGCTTTGAAGACAGTCTCGCGAGACTTTCATTTGTTAACAGTGTGTGAATGGGGTGCTGTTGGCTCTATGCTCCTCCAGCAGATTGTCAGTTGTTAACAGTGTGAATGGGATGCTGTTGGCTCTATGCTCCTCCAGCAGATTGTCAGTTGTTAACAGTGTGTGAATGGGATGCTGTTGGCTCTATGCTCCTCCAGCAGATTGTCAGTTGTTAACATTGTGTGAATGGGGTGCTGTTGGCTCTATGCTCCTCCAGCAGATTGTCAGTTGTTAACAGTGTGGATGGGATGCTGTTGGCTCTATGCTCCTCCAGCAGATTGTCAGTTGTTAACAGTGTGTGAATGGGGTGCTGTTGGCTCTATGCTCCTCCAGCAGATTGTCAGTTGCTAACAGTGTGTGTGAATGGGGTGCTGTTGGCTCTATGCTCCTCCAGCAGATTGTCATTTGTTAACAGTGTGTGAATCGATGGGGCGATGAAGCCGCACCCATACCATTTTCTCCTGCCCACCCCAACCCCCAGCAAAATCTTCCAAATTCTTAAAGATGCAGTGCCATGATTTTTTTCTACCCTTAAAAAAGTGTACAGTGTTTGTTAAACTGTCATTTTTATGATTCCACCCTACCAGTTCATTAAGTATGCCTGGTTTGCCTGGTGGGTGGTGATGGGTGGAGATCCACCTGAACTGAAGCCACGCCCACAGCTTTAGTTGCATGATAAAGGGGGAGGAGTTAGGGGAGGGGCTGAACATGTGATGTCACTATATTGAAGTTTTTTTCATTGGCACATTTGACTGGAAAGGTTCAGCCCCCAGGAAGAAACCCTAAATACAAAGGAAGACATTGCACATAAAAAACACACCAAGGGGTCTACTTACATACTGTCACCTCTTAAACATGTACAAAATTGAAAAAATACAAAAATCACGGCACCGCCTCTTTAAGTGAATCCCACAATGGCAGGATTTTACGCTTGGTTTGTGTGCTGAAAACACAAGTTCACAACATGTCACCTGCGTTTTGGAGTGCAACAACACTGAATGTTAACCAGGTTGAACCCTATAGCGTTCTCCTTTATTTATTGAATTCCAGGGTGAAGTAAAGGTGTCTGACATTCTCCCACTCACAACATAAGGAAGATAAGGCCTGGTTGTCTTTAATAATGCAGGGAAACTCGCTGTAGTACATCCAGGAACACCAACACAAAGGAATGCAAAGGTTCGGCATGGGTATATAGCAGGGGTTTTCAACCTTTTTCATCCCAGGGCCCACTAATTATTCAGCATTTGAGCCACGGACCACCAATTGAGGATATTTTTAGACCCACAGACCCCAAAACTAAAGATTTATTTTGCTTCTGTCTATGACCATTAATCTTCTAGTTGTGTAGATTTGGACTAATTTGCATGATGGATATTTTAACTCTTGAAAATGAAAAATGAAACCATCCATTTGGTTTCATTTTTACGTTCTCAAGAGTTACATTTGGTTAAACAACTTATAGCTGGGGGACACCTGGAACCCTCTCAAGGACCACTGGGGGGGTCCTTGAGAGGGACCCCCCCAGTGCCCCCCCTAAATGCCCAGTCTGCCCCACCAAACACAATGGCATGCAAAACAACCCAAGATATTTCAAAAGAAAGTGCCTATATTTAAAATGATGTGAACCACTACTACTGCTACTAACTAACTACAGCTGTGTCACCACTAAACCAACAGCATTTCATCATTGAAAACAGAAAACTCTCTGAGTCAGACCTTTAGCTTTATGCATGCTGCGTGTCTGTTGCAACTTCAACAACAACTCATGTTATTATAGATGCTTTACTTGACTGATAGCTGAAAATGGTATGGGTGCGGCTTCATCGCCGTGGCGCGAAGCGACACGGCGATGAAGCCGCCCCCATACCATTTTCTCCTGCCTCCCTCTACAATTGGGAAATGTTATATCCGCCCTTTCAACCACCAAAATCCTAAATGCACTAGAGCAGTGGTTTCAACCATTTTCATACCAGGGCCCACTGTTTATTCTGCATTTTAGCCACGGGAGACCACCGTTTGATGTTGAGTTTAGTCTCTCAGCCTAATTTAGGAGAAATAACTGACAAAATGCTGGTCAAAATAGCAATTCTTCTACATTTTCTAAATGTGTAGATTCTTGAAAATATAGGTAATTCATATGGTTAAATATGATTTAACTCTTGAGAGCGTAAAATGAAACCAAACGGACCCAAAAGGGTCCGTTTGGTTTCATTTTACGCTCTCAAGAGTTACAGATCTATAAGGGTCCATTTGGTTACCAATGGTCCTTTCTAGGAAGGAAGGAGGACTCTATCATAGGAGGAAAAATGATGAAAAACAAGGGTTTTATCTCTGGCGTCTGTCAACCAATTTCACCCCAACTCACCAGCAAAAAAGCACTAGATTTTCTGCCAGGAGTTTTTCACTAATTTTGGCGCTAGGGGGGCCTGGAAAAAAGCTAAATATAGTGACAAATGCGCCAAGTTGGCAACACTGCTCTTACTAGTTCCTTGCTAACATGTTTGTCTACTTTTTTATTTGTTGACAAAATTGTCAATGTCTTTAGTTTTAGTCATCATGGCCCATTTTTATCTTGTTTTCGGTGAGTGGAAAATGGTAGCCGCCTTAGTTGGTAATTGACATATCAAAACTACCCCAAATTCCGACTTGCAATTATCGCAATAGACCTTTAGCTAAGCCCCGCCCTCTTGTCCACCCTAGGACAATTTCCAGCTCAGAGCTCATTCATTCTAATGTAAATATCATGGACTTTACACATTAAATACTGGTTCATTTTTTAAACCAGATCTTCAAAATCTCTTCCAAATCCATCAACAAGGCATGCCCTATGCAGTGGAAACACGTGTGTGTGTGTGTGTGTGTGTGTGTGGAAACATGTGTGTGTGGCATTTATCTTTTAAAAACAATGTTTTATCATGTAGGAAAGCTATTGGTAGAGAGGTTTGTCTATCACATGTTATGCTTAGCTGTGATTGGACGATAGCAGTTTGGGGTGGAGCTTACTGAACAGTCTATTATTACACTTATTTGTTCAGTAACGGGTGTCTCCCTGTCTTTCCAGCTTTTTACATACACAACACATACTGTACGTCACGGCACTCCATCTTTAAGTTTTAATGCAATAGTTTGAATGGCGGCGTCTGAGTCTTCCTCCTGTCGACTTTGTTTCTTCTTCAACCACAGCAGAAGAACAGCCAGCATTCCTTTGTTGTGACTTTCCTTTGTTCAGGTTTCTTCCTTCCAGTCCAGCAGTGTGTCTGTCATTGTTATCAGCAGCACAATGTTGCATCCGCTGGCTCACCGTGCATTCATGCATTCATACAGCCACAGTATATACGGTGTCTTTCATCATGTTATACGGTGCGACCGCCGCACAGCCGCCACTGAGAACGCCAGTAATTGTGCTGTTGTTGTTTGAATCAGGTTCAGGTTTATTTAACTCCCTAAAAGGCAGTGGCGTGCACAAAGAGTTTCAAGGACAGGTGCTCAAATGTAACCAGGAGGGCATTCTCCGGGCAGCGGAAAATTGAGTTTTAGGGGGTTAAAAACGCATAGAAAACAGCATTTCAGCATCTTTTTGCTCTTTTAAAAAGGGCATGTTGGTCCAGAGAGGGCCACTAGGGGGTGCTCAAACCCCCCTTGACGTCTACCTATGCACGCCTATGCTAAAAGGGCAAAGGGTATGCAGTACAAGAAGACAGGGCAGCTAAAAACAGAAAGCAACTAAAACTGTGCAGACAATATGAAAAACACAGTACATGTCTATGTATACAAAGTACCTTAAATACACAATTAAAGTGCTGAGATGCAAGTACTAAGCTCAAGGAAGGTCGAAGTAACGCTCAAAGCCTACCAGCGCATGGGATGATGCTCTGGGAGACAGTAATAAATAGATAAAAGCATTAACTAACCATTGGCGGTATACCGTTCTGCTTCCACTTTGCAGAGTATACGACAGTGAGACGGTATGTATTTTTGGATGAATTGCAGTTGCCGTTAAAGGGACATTTCACCGTTTTCACAATAAAATTATGTTAATGAAGCTGCACGCATACAATTTTCAGTTACAGGACTTTTATTAGTCAAGTAAAGCATCAATAATAACATCAGTTGTTGTTGAAGTTGCAACAGACACGCAGCATGCATAAAGCTAAAGGTCTGACTCAGAGTTTTCTGTTTTCAATGATGAAATGCTGTTGGTTTAGTGGTGACACAGCTGCGTGTCTGTTGCAACTTCAACAACAACTGATGTTATTATTGATGCTTTACTTGCCTAATAAAAGTCCTGGAACTGAAAATGGTATGGGTGCGGCTTGGGCGATGAAGCCGCCCCCATACCATTTTCTCCTGCCCCCCCCCCCCCCACCCCCCCCGCCCAATTGGGAAATGTTACATCCGACCCTGTTCTGCCACACACACACACACACACACACACACACACACACACACACACACACACACACACACACACACACACACACACACACACACACACACACGCGCTATCTGAGCTCTGGGGTCTCGTGTTTGGAAGGGACATGCGAAGACACCAAATCAAACCTTCTGGTAAAAATGAAGGTTCTAACTCTCTGTCTAATCCTGTGCCACATTGCACCTTGGGTATCAGTCGCTCCCTGACAACAACCTCAGATAACACCGTGAGCCAGAGGGATAGAGGGATATCCCGCGTTTTGTACAAGACAGTCAGTCGGCTGCTGTGATCACATGGCTACAGATAGAAAGGTTTTTATTTGTCCATGTGGGTCAGTTCAGTTGTTTCGCCTTTTTTGTAGCAGAGTTATCATCTATCATCGTTTACTCTGCACTAGGACCTTACCCGTTGTGAATATATGAACAAACCAAATGATGTCCAGTGTAATGTGAATGAATAGATCATAACAGTGTGGGTATTTAATACAGGGGCTTTCAACCTTTTTCATCCCAGGGCCCACCATTTATTCAGCGTTTGAGCCACGGACCACCAATTGAGGATCCCAAAACTAAAGATTTTCTTTTTGCTTCTGTCCATGACCATTAATTCTAGTTGTGTAGATTTGGGCTAATTCACATGATGAATATTTTAACTCTTGAGAGTGTAAAAATGAAACCAAATGGACCCGCCAGGGTCCATTTGGTTTCATTTTTACGTTTTCAAGAGTGAATTTGGTTAAACAACTTACCTGGGGACCACCTGGAACCTTTCAAGGACCACTGGTGGTCCCCGGACCACCTGTTGAAAACCCCTGATTTAATAGATTATACCAATGGTCATGTAAATTTCTCCTTGCTTTAATGTAATTGTGACTGTGAGTATACTTGATCATGGGGGAATGGGAAAACAATTGTGGCAAAGTAAGGTGGCCAGGAAGGTGTTGATGAATCTGATTTCACTTTTGTTGCATTAAAGTAGCTGTTTCTGTGGACAGTCATCATGAAGCCACTGGCAAAGGGGGGTGTAATAACTATATACTGTATATGTGTGTGTGTGTGTGTGTGTGTGTGTGTGTGGGGGGGGGGGGGGGGGTCCGTCTTAATTCGCAAAGTCTAGCAATGCAGTACGCTTCGCGATCACGATCTCACACACACACACACACACACACACACACACACACACACACACACACACACACACACACACACACACACACACACACACACACACACACACACACACACACACACACGCAGGCGCTAAAGTTGCTGTGGAAGTAAACATCATATCATGTGAATACAGCGGTCGGTGAGCTAGTAGAGTAGCGGACCAAGCGCGCAGTGCTGGGAGTGACACAATACGATATGCCCCGTGCAGGGAATTCCGAAGAAGTTAGGCTGTCCTCGGCATGCAACCTGTCCTTGTGCCGTGCGCCTGGTCTCTATTCCATGCAAGAGTCGGCTGTTGTACGGACCGAGCGCGCAGCGCTGCGTGTCACTCTCAGCCTGAGAGTGACACAATGAGAAGAAGTTAGGCTGTCGTCACATGCAACCTGTACTTGTGCGCCTGGTCTCTCTTCCATGCAAGAGTCGGCTGCTGTTAGCTTGTAGATCTGCGTGTTTTTAGCGAACACCGCCGTTGTACGATGTAGTCACAAATGCGATACCCATTCGACTGTAGAACCCTGAGCGGGGGTGTTCCTCCTCCTCCTCCTCCTCCTCTTCCCCGACAACAACACCGCGGCCACTATTAGCTGTGTTGCTGGTGTAGCAGTGGAAATAAGGCAGTGGGGTAACAGCAATCACGGTGGCCTGTGAATTGTGTAACGTTAGGGGGCCCCGTCGGACTTTCCCATATAAACTTAATGGGGAGATTTTCATGCACAAATAAATTCATTATAAATCAACGGTGTGTCAATTTGGCAAAAGGGCTTCGTCACTCTCCTCCTGATATTATGGTGAACGGCTGTGTGAAAACTTACAGCGATTGGTGGTGCCATCGCGGAGTTATTTGTGTTTCAGACATTCATTCATTCATTCATTCAGACGGACGGACAGACATTTCCTGGATTATAGTATTGATTTGAGCCACGGAAGACAACCATTTGATGACATTTTAGCCCCACAGTCTCCAAGAACTAAAAGATTTCTTGTGCTTTTGTCCACAATTTGAAGGCTTGACCCCTTTTTCTGTATCTCAGTTGACACCAAGTGTCGGCACGCGATCCTGTATGCCCATGAGTATTTTCAAATTCTTTCAGGAACCACTTGAGTGAATATACACTGCCGCAATGGTATGTATTCAACATGGTCCATTCTTTGTGTTCAGACTACACTCGTGTTCATGAGTGTGTCTCACATAGACAAACACACATCTATGCACGCTCACGCTCGCGTCTGCGTGAGATGGCATTTAGTATACCGTCTGAAAAAAAGACATAATATTCTTGCAGCACAACAAACATAGCCTTTATCAGAGGCACTTTGTGACACTATGACATTTAAGAAAGTGTGCTGATCGGACTTTTTTCCACTTCCAAAGGCAGGCAAAAAAAAAAAAAAAACGTGAAGAAGAAGAGAGAGAGGTTTTCCCTCGTTCCTGGAGGAGTTCGTTAACGGCTCGCGGGATTTGAAAAATGTGGCAAAGGTTTTTATTGGCACTGAGCAGGGATATACTGTATGGTCACATGCATGCCTTATGATATAAGTAAATTAACTGTGACAAATGGATCCGTGCTGACATCAGGGGGAAATACTGTATATATTCAAAACAGCAGCGTCCTGGACTTCAGATAGGTGCCGAGGCGTATTACAATGGCTCTTATTTGCATTGGAATAATAAAGTGAAAGAAAAAATCTAAAGGACTCGTTGTACCATTGGCTGCATAGCATTGCTTGATTAAACATAACCTTTTATTTTATGTGAATCCGCCAACTTTACTTTTTAATGATTACGGCAGTGGCAATCGTAAATGCCTTTCACTGTGTCCACAGAGGCTGTATAAAGTGTATATTCTATATAGACTCTGCTGTGACCTTGCTGTAATTTCTTTGCGTTCTAGTGGTTCTCCGTACGCTGTGGGTTTTCCGGCTTCATTAGAGACAACGAGGAGCTTATCCTGCAAAAAAGGAAATGTCAGCCACCTTTACTTAACCACATCGAACCATATATACAGTCTTAAAGGGGAATTCCATCCATTTTCATTTTTTTCTGAGTGTACAAATGTGAACCAAATGGGCTCAGAAAAAGGAAACTCATTAACTTTTTTGATCATGTCCACACAACATCTCTAAGGTATATTACTGACATAGTAAAATATTGAAAATGAGTGGAATGCCCCTTTAAGACACGTGCATGCACAGTTGCATTTGCATGCGCATTTGCGTGCACCTGCACAACACACACAGACACGCTATTGAAACAAGTATAGCATATTGAGAAAGATTGTTTACAATCAGTCAAAAGCAGGTCTGCTTAATAAACTACTGGGTGTGGCCACATAAAAAGGCAGCAGGGGCGAAATCAATCTGCGCCCTTGACATCGGACGCCCGTTTTCAAAAGCGGCCGCCCGTTTTCACAAAAACAGGCGCCCGTTTTTGAAAACGGGCGCCCGCTTTGGAAAACGGGCCCTCCCTCCATCCCCTCCCTCCCTCCCTCCTTCCCTCCCTCCCTCCCTCCCTCCCCTCTTGAAAATGCTTGAAAACGGGCGCCCGCGGTCGAGGGCGCAGATTGATTTCGCTGTCTCTCTTAAAAGGTTGTTTTTACACTTTCTGTACCCTTTGGAGCAAAAAGTAGTTAAACTGTTAATGTTTTACAAAAGAAAGTAATAATGTGAGTAAATGGTGCCTGCATGGATAAGCGCTATGATGTCAACTACTGTATATGTGACTAATATTTATTTACCACGGTGCTTGATTTCGTCACATTTACTCTGATTTTTCAAGTCGAGTGGCGATTATAATTCCAAGGCCATTTGTAAACGATAACGTTTACAGCTCGTTTACGCTCAGAGAGCAGCACACAGGCCCTGTTTAATTATGACTGGATTGTATTTTCCATCCATAAAGAACTCTGCTTGTGTTATTATTACATGAGAGAGGATGTCCTTCACATGCTGTTATTACCACCAGAGTGATGTGAGCGCCTTCTGTGGAACAACGTTCTCCACCACATCACTGATAAACAGCTACTGTTTATTATTTTCAAGCAATCCCTTGCTGTAAAATCCTGCTGAAATGAGGTGAATATTGCACGCCTATATGTCATAATTCATAAGTATGTGCAGACACTATGCGTAGGCATTGACCATACGTCCGTATTTCCCAGGACATGTCCGTATTTCACGTCCTGTCCTGGGTGTCCTGGTTTATTTTTAGAAAATGAGGAAATGTCCCGGTTTTTGTAAAATTACTGTCATTCAGTTCCTTTCCGACACGTCTTTGCTTACATCGGACCAGTAAATCCACAGGCAGTAGGACACTGCGCACGATGACCTCACCCTGAGCAGAGTCAGTGCAGGCAGCCTTCGTCAATCAGTTAGTAGACACTAGACAGCGTGGTTGTCAGTCTCCACCACCATGCCCAAGCGCAAGTGCACGTTTACAGACGAGTTACAGAAACAATTACCTGTATTCAGACCGGGGCGAGACAAAAGTGAAGCACTGTGCACTGTTTGCAAAGCAGGCACGTATGTCTCGCTCTGCAATGGTGGTGCAAGGGACCTAAAATCCCTCATTGACACAGAAAAACACAAAAAAGCTGTTCGAGGCGATAGTAGCGCCTGTTCGATATCTGAATATTTCCCCCCCCCCCCCCCCCCCCCCCCCCCCCCCCCCCCGCTAAGGTGTCCTGGTTTTCTCCTTTGAGAATATGGTCACCCTAACTATGCGCCGTCATAGATCCATCTATAACAGTGGTTTTCAACCAGTGGTCCGGGGACCACCAGTGGTCCTTGAGAGAGTTCCAGGTGGTCCCTAGCTAAATGATGGAAAGTTGGTTAACCAGGTGTAACTCTTTGAGAGCGTAAACATGAAACCAAATGGACCCTTGTGGGTCCATTTGGTTTACACTCTCAAGAGTTGAAATGTTCATAATCTGAATTATCCCAAGTCTACACAACTAGAGAATGTAGAAGATTAATGGTCATTTTGATCTGTATGTTTGGTTTACAAAATTCAGCCTGGAATTGTGGACAAAAGCAAAAGAAATCTTTCGGTTGCGGGGTCTGTGGGGCTAAAATGTCCTCAAATGGTGGTCCATGGCTGAAATCCTGAATAAATAGTGGGCCCTGGTGTCCAAATGTTGAAAACCACTGGTCTGTCTGTCTGCCTGCCTGCCTGCCTGCCTGCCTGCCTGCCTGCCTGCCTGCCTGCCTGCCTGCCTGCCTGCCTGCCTGCCTGCCTGCCTGCCTGCCTGCCTGCCTGCCTGTCTGCCTGCCTGTCTGTCTGTCTTACGCTCTCTCATTTATTGAGTCCACACTTCTTCTCTAAAGTGGCAGTTTGAGTGTGTGTGTATTTTCTCACTAGAGAATGTCTCAGTGGCTCTTAGTGACCATAAAAACACGTCAGCTTTGATGTTAATGACCAGGAATATGTCTGTCACATAATGGTCACTAGTGCAGCTTGTGGAGTGGAGGTATCCTCATTGCAGTTCTGTGGAAACCTTGTATGTGTCCATTGTCCGTTTTTAAAGGGGAATTCCACAAATTTTCAAAATTTTCCTGAGAGGGTACAAATGGAACCAAATGGACCCGCTAAGGTCAATGTTCTAGTTATAGAGGACAAGTATAATGTATTATCCTTGTGCCCCCCCCCTCATGGCGCCCCAGGCAACTGCCTAGTCTGCCTAAGGGCAAAAATGCCCCTGGCATCACGGTTGTTAGGCACATTTGTAGCGTTTCGTCTCATATCCCATAATGAGGAGTCGACTCAAAACAAAAACGTTCCGCACTGTTTTCTCGAAATAATCTTTTTTTTTTTAGTGACAAGCACCCTCCATTTAGTTTGTTATTGTGAGTTTTGACTGCATCGCGGGGTAAATACCGCTAAGTAGAGGTGTTTATTTTGTCATAAACATTAGAAGCAGTGTCTCTATTACAGTATGAGAGTGTTGCTGTGGGGCAGGTTGGTGTAGCTATAGTACCTGTCCATGTTCAGACACAATTATTCCCATGTAAACAGTGTTGTAGTGGCACTTTTAGAAGAGAGTGTACACTTTCAGAAGAGAGTGTACACTTTCAGAAGAGAGTGTACACTTTCAGAAGAGAGTGTACACTTTCAGAATAGAGTGTACAAATGTGAACCATTTGTACACTCTCAGGACATGTACAGGTTTATGGGCATTTATGAGGAGTCTTCTAAAGCAGGGGTTTTCAGTGGTCCCTGAGAGAATTCCAAGTAGTCCCCAGCTAAATGATGGACAGTTGGTAACCAAATGGACCCTTATAGATCTGTAACTCTTGAGAGCGTTAAAATGAAACCAAATGGACCATTTGGTTTCATTTAAGACTCTCAAGAATTAAATTATATTTAAAACAATCTGAATTACTTAATTTTCGAGAATCTACACAATTAGAAAAAGAAGAATTGTTGAACTTGAAAATCCTTAGTTCTGTGTCCGAGGGACTAAGCCCCACATAAAAGGTGGTCCGTGGCTAAAATGCAGAATGAATATTGGAGACTGAAAAAGGTTGAAAACCACTGTTCTAAGTGTTACCGAAAATAATCTCTCTCACACTTGTGCCCGTGGTGAACCTTCTGAACCTTCCCGTGCCTAAGAAGCTCAAAAAGAAAAAAAAAAAAAAAAAAAAAAACTAAAAGACTAAAAAGAATGTCTTAACAATACAGAGGTAATGTTCTTGCTCCGTCGGGAACGAGCAGAAACAGGAGATAAGGAGGACCATTAACCTTGTACCCTCAGTACTGTACTGCTCCTCCAAACTTCAATGCCAGATGCTTTGTCTGTGTACTTTACCTTGTTTTCTGTGCCAAAGATGAAGAACACTCACTTGGAAGGTCCAGTGAATTAAAAAAAAAAAAAAAAAAAAAAAAGCCCCCGTGGTCATCATGATATGGCCATACCCGACAATGCATGCCAAAAAAAGTGAACGTGGAAATTTTGATTTTTAACTCCTTAGACCCCAAGGACGAGCTGAACAAGGTTGTTTACCTGTGCCGATGGACGATAAGACTGAACTTTTTTTTTACTTTCTACTTCATTCATTAATATACTTCAATCCCGGTCGATGCTAACCGAATTAGCATCTTTGGCTAACGTTGGGCTCCTAAGGAGTTAATGACTTCCACTAAACGAAAACTTGCTGTATGATGAAATGCTATCACCCTATCACCCTACACCATCACCCTAAAGGCCAGTAGAAATTAATCTCACTTGTTTTCTTCATCCCATTTCTGAAACGTCCTCCACAAACACAGCCGCCTTGATTACAGTCAGAAATACTCTGTATTAATCCCATTGTCTCCACCAGGCCGGAGGCATGGTGGGGAATATGTTTTGCACTCCGTCCGTGTGTGTGTGTGTGTGTGTGTGTGTGTGTGTGTCCCCGTGTCCGTCTGTTACCAGGTAATCACCGGCGCCGTTAACCCAATCGATGCCAAAATTTGCACACATACTCCCTGGGTGCCAACAATGAATCTCTGCCCTAAGTTTCCCCAACACCATGTTATAGCGCCACCAGGCGGCCTATTTTGGCAATTTTTTGACAAAAATCTGTGTGTTTGTCTGTCTGTTACCACCTAATCTCCCAAACCGTTAACCCGATCGATGCCACAATTTGCAGACACACTCCTGGATGTCAACCATGAACCTCTCGCTCAAATTTTCCACAGCGGCATTTTATAGGGCCACCAGGCGGCTGATTTGTGCAATGTTTTTGCAAAAATCTGTGTGTATGTCTGTCCGTTACCACCTAATCTCCCAAACCGTTAACCCGATCAATGCCACAATTTGCAGACACACTCCCTGGATGCCAACCATGAACCTCTCGCTCAAATCTTCCATAGCGGAATTTTATAGCGCCAACAGGAGGCCGATTTGTGCAATGTTTTTGCAAAAATCTGTGTGTATGTCTGTCTGTTACCACCTAATCTCCCAAACCGTTAACCCGATCGATGCCACAATTTGCAGACACACTCCCTGGATGCCAACCATGAACCTCTCGCTCAAATTTTCCACAGAGGCATTTTAGAGCGCCAACAGGAGGCCGATTTGTGCAATGTTTTAGCAAAAATCTGTGTGTATGTCTGTCTGTTACGAGCTAATCTCCCAAACCGTTAACCCGATCGATGGCACAATTTGCACACATACTCCCTGGATGCCAACCATGAACCTCTGCCCCAACTTTTTGACCCACGGCATGTTATAGCGCCACCAGGAGGCCGATTTGTGCATCCTTTTGCAAAAATCTGTGTGTATGTCTGTCTGTTACCAGCTAATCTCCCAAACCGTTAACCCGATCGATGCCACAATTTGCACACACACTCCCTGGATGCCAACCATGAACCTCTGCCCCAAAGTTTCCACAACGGCGTGTTATAGCGCCATCAGGAGGCCAATTTTTGCCATCTTTTTGCAAAAATCTGTGAGCGTGTCCGACTGTTACCAGCTAATTTCACAAACCGTTAACCCGATCGATGCCACAATTTGCACACACACTCCCTGGATGCCACCCATGAACCTCTGCCCCAAATTTTCCACAACGGCATGTTATAGCGCCACCAGGAGGCAGATTCGTGGCATCTTTTTGAAAAAAAAAATGTGTGACCGTATGTTACCAGCTAATCTCCCAAACTGTGAACCAGATCGACATCACAATTTGCACACACACTCCCTGAATGGCAAGCATGAACCTCTGCTCCAAATTTTCCACAGCGGCATGGTTATAGCGACCACCAGGAGGCTGATTTTGTAAAGATGATGAACACAGCAGGCAATTTACAT